>BDDA01000017.1:54728-115829 GCA_001662385.1 Chlamydomonas asymmetrica | reverse complement strand
CCGCCAACAGCTAGCGTGCTCTGCGCTCCCCCCCCCCCCCGCTTGCTCTCTCACCCATGCCGTGCTTGCGCAGAAGGCGCGCCATGGCCTTGGACGTCCAGCCGCCCGGCAGCTGCGCCGCCGCCAGCAGCGGCAGCTCGCGGTCGCCCTGGTGCGCATGCCACAGCGCCTTCAGCTTGGCCAGCTGCGTGTCGGTCAGCTGCCCAAAGCGCAGGCCCAGGCGGCGCAGCGCGCGAGTGACCTGGCCCTCGCTGGCGCCGCCGCCCAGCAGCTCCACCACCACACTCAGGTTGGACCTGCGATGACGCGCAGGCGGGTCATCTGTTGTATCGATTTCCGTATGGAGCATTCAAGGATTCTGATTATCCTTGCAATTAGAGGTTAAGGTACCCAAGGTCTAGGCTGATAACCAGTACCTGTATGGAGGATTGGGCCTGGTATTTGGCCTCGGGGATTTCGCTCCGCAAGGGGGTGGGGGACCACGCCTACGTGCTAAGAGGGAGCTTGCCTGGGGTGCAACTGCAGCCCAGGCGTGCACCTGCTGCTGTAATGAGTGAGGACAGTTGGATCCAACCACCAAGGGTGATACCTGCCATGAACGTGCACATTGGGAACCCATAAATAACACCCACCTTTACCTGGCCTAGTGCACCACAGATCCATGTGCTGACATGCAATCGCGCAGGACCTCAAAGTGCAAACCGCAGTCAGCCGCAACGCCGCCCACCTGTTGGCGTTATGGCGCTCAAAGACCTCGCGCAGCCGCGTGAGCTGCTCCTGGCTCAGCCCGCCGCGCCCAGCGCCGCCGCCCTCACGTGCGGCCGCCTTCTTGGCGCCTCCCACCACCACCATGTTGCTCTTGCCGGATGCCGCCAGCTTCTTGCGCAGCGCGGCTGCAGCGGGGCAACCACACAGCAGAATGGTGTGAGAGTTTGGCTACTGCAGCCTGTGACGTTCTCTGATGGGCCATGCTATAAATGCGAATCGTGCAACGCTGTACCCGGATGGCTCACAGCATGCCCCGCCGTTTATGAATGGCAGCCCACGGTACTGTATGCGGTATGCAGCGGTTGCTGCCGCCTGCCACTCACCCTGCCTCTCAGCCAGCGTCATCGGCTTGGCGGGTGCAGCAGCGGCAGCAGCAGCAGCAGGTCCCGCCTTGGGCCGCGGCGGCACCGGCCGGGTTGCACCTGCCGGCGCCATGGCGGCGCCCCTGGGCTCATCCTCATCGTCGCTGGCCAGCACTGCCGCGCGACGACCCACATGCACTGCGCCCGCGCCGCCCGCCGGTCGAGGGGTAGGGCCTGCGAAGTGTGAACGCACATGCACCAGAGTGTTGCAAACTTGCAACAACTCAGAAGACCCCAGCACTCGCAATAATCCCCCCCGGTCAACGTGTCGGAAAGTCATGCGCACGGGTAGCATTGCTCATGAGCCGTTTGTTGCACCGCGCAATAGGTGGGTTGCGCGAGGCGGAAAAGGGAGGAGCATTATCTGACAACACACCAATGCAAGCCAACGGTGCCATGGCATACGTACCGTTGTTGTCGACATCGTCGTCATCATCATCCCACAGCCCAGTGGGCCGCCTGCCCACCGCCGCGGCACTCGCAGCCTCCGCCTCTGCATCCTCCTCGGCACCGTATGCGCCCACATACGCGCCGCGGGGCTTCCGCCTGGCCTGATCACCGCCGTTGGCGTCCTCCCTACCACGTTCGCCGCCAGCGCCTGCATCGGCGTCGCCGTCGTCGTCAGACCCCAGGGCGTCCCGCAGGTTGCGCGGCTGCTTGTTCAGCAGCTGCCGCGCTTGCTGCTGCTGCTCCCGGCGGCGCTGCCGCGCCCGCTCCCTCTCGCCGTCATCGCCGTTGTCCGCAGCGGCGCCCTCCTCAGGCTCGTCCGAATCCGCGCCTGCGTCTTCAGGCTCAGGGTCTGGGTGCTGTTCGCGGCGGCGCTCAGTTTCCAGATCCTCAATGGCAACCTGCAATCGACCGCAACAAGAGCATGTCTGTGAAAACAGCGTGCGCGCACCTCCGTGGCGGGTACCTTTCCCTGCGGTTGGCTCGGTGCTTACCGCGTCGTGTTCAGGACCAGAGCTGCAGTGCTGTACTATGAGCAGTACAGGACTGCACCATCAACTTGCCCAGCGTGCCACATGCAGTCCGCTCATATGTGTCGGGTTTCAGTGGGATGAATGTTGGACCGTTGCTGTGAACTGCACGTGCAGCAGAGCCGCGCTGTAACATGCCAGCGAGCCGCAACTTGACACGTGCTGGCATGTGCAGCACTTGAACACACAATCAACAGCGGCTCTGCTCTGCCAGGCCGGTGTGCAGGAGCATTGCCCAGGGGATTGCCTTGCTTGAACTCTTCTTGCCTGCAGGAGGTACGAGTTGTTGATGTCGTTCACCACGCGCGCTCCTTTCCAGAACAGCAGGTCGATGAACAGCATGCGCGCCAGGCCCAGGTCCGCCTGTAGGCAGCGAGCGCCCCCGCACGCGGCACACAGCAGCACCCACCACAACTTGACTGCACCATCCTGACTGCACCAGTGACTGCACCAGTGACTGCACCATCCTGAAACCTCCATCGAACACAAAATTGCCTGAGAAGCTGCCATGAACCGAAGACTCGAGATGCATCCAACCTTGTATGTACATCTGTTGCATGCTTGCAACGTGGCAGACAAATGGAGCCTCTGAGTGCCGCGCCAGGCCGGTCTGTAGGAATGTCAGTAAAGCGATCCAGTGATTCAAGGGAATCTCACCTTTTCTTGCAGTTCCTTGCGCCTGGCTTTATCCTCCTCGCTCTCGCCAGCGTCACCCCCTCCAGCTGCAGTGTCCGCCTCCGCATCCTCCAGCTCAGCATCATCGCTGCCCGCGCTCGCGCGCTTGTCCTTGTCCTTGCTGCGGGCGTCCGCGCCGCCCGCGCCAAGCAGCGCGTTGGAGGGCTTGGTGGCGAGCTTGGCGCACACGTTGCGCGAAACGCGCGTGGCCAGCGCCAGCAGCGGACGGTACAGCACCATCTTGGCGTCGTTGCGCAGTGAGGGGTCGATGAGCAGCGCGTAAAATACGCGCAGCACGGACAGCTGCGAGCACAAAAAAACACAAGTACTGTGTTATCGGTACGCGCACGCGCGGGTAAGGGAACCACTGTTGGTGTGCAAGACCCACAAGCCCTGCCGCTGCCGTAATGCACATACTTCTCCATGCGTGTTTATCCTCCACGATATTGGAGCCACGGCCCTGAACGCAGCTCCTGCGCTTGGCAACTGCTGCTGGTGGTGCGCAAAATCCATCACAGCGCTTAGGCTTGGCAACCTTTGAACATGAGGCCAGCTCCACGCTGGTCTCTCTGTTGTCAAGCGTATTCTCCCTCGCTGGTCTGTCTGTTGTCAATTGAATTCTCCCGCTCTCCCAGGTTTGTATTCAAGTGATTACAGTTACACCCCTCCACCCCAAGGGCTCACGATTAATCCAACTCTGTGGGCGTGGTTCAGACCCTGCCCACAGTGGTGAGGCTCTACCCCCCGTTAGGCTCTGCCCCCCACCTGGTACAGCATGGGCTCGCATCCCAGGCCTTGCGGCCGGGGGTCCGCCACGCGCCTCAGCAGGCGCCCCACCGCGCTCACGGTGGCAGCCCCGCAGCGCTGGTGGCAGGACAGCACCTGGCTCACAAAGTGCACCACCGCCGGCTGCGCCATGTAGCGCATCAGCGCGGCGTTCAGGTCCAGCTCAACCTCCACGGTACGGCCTTTACCGCCTGCGGTACAAGTTGTGTATAACACACACTGTGAAGGGTGCAAGCAGATGGGTTCCAGGATGCAAGGAGGTTGCAGTCAGCACAGCACAGTCAGCACCGAGAGCTCAAAGCAGCGAGCCCCTGCGCAGACTGCGTGTTGCATTCCTCCCTCAGTCCTCCATGTACAAGTCAAGTCAGGCGGGCCAACAAAAGCCTGTAGTTGTCATGACAGGACTTGACAGTGGTGCACAAAGCATCCCCGCCCCCGGGCCGGTGCGTACACCCAAGCGTGCACCCACGCATGCGTTCGCCCGCGCCCCCTCGCACCAAGTCCTCCGTCCTACTCACCCTCACTCCGCCCACTCCCAACTTTCCCCCCACCCCACCGCACCTTCCCCATCACCATCCCCCTCCTCGTCGTCTCCCTCCTCATCCTCCTCGTCCTGCTCAGCCTCGCCCTCAAGCAGTGCATCCAGCGGGGCCTTGTCGCGCTCGCCGCCGCCCCCGCCACGACCGCCAGCGCCATCCGCGCCGCTGCCCCCTTCATCGTCCTCAGCCGCCTCGCCCTCATCACGGTCCGCCCCGTTGCGATCGTCGCCGTCGGGGTCTTTCTCAGCCTTGTCAGCGTCGTCGGGGTTGTCGGGATCCGTGGGAGGTGGCGGAGGCAGCTTTGGCTTACGCCGTACCGTGCGTTTAGCCTTGCGCTTCACGTAGAAGGTCTTGCCCGCGTCCCGGGACTCGTTCATCAGCCTGTTGCATATGCAGGTCATGCATGATCATGCGCACAGCGGCAGACATTGCTGAAAGCAGGTTTGCTGAGGCCCATGCTGGCGTGGCGTGCGTGTGCTGCCATGACGAAAACAGGCTGCGCACTCCGCTGGCACAGCATTGGTTGGGGGTGTCGTGAACTGCCCCGTGCATTGGAGAGGTTGCCGGGCTTCGTAAACCAACCCAATTCCAACACACCTACAACTTCAGTGCCTATTACTATATGGGTGAAGGGTGTGCAGTACCTTAAGTAGTAAGTGTGTATGCGTGGTGTGTATGTTTGGGGTCCAATTACTGTATTAGGCCCCCTCCTACACCACGGGCCCTCGCTCCCTCACCTGTCGTACATGCCCAGCGTGAGCGCCAGGCACTGCACCAGGTCCTCCGCGTGGCTCAGCGGCTGGTGCGCGGGTGAGAAGCTGGACATGAGCGTCGCGAGCACCGGCAGCAGCCCAGACTCCTGAGAGCAGAGCAAGCAGGCAGCAGCCAGCGCGCGGGGCGTGGGGTGGGCGCGGGAGGGGAGAAGACGAGGGGTAGGAGCATCGGGGAGCGGTAATGAGTGCACCGCGTGTTAGTAGCGAAACTTGGCAGATAAGTGCAAGCCTGGGCCAACATGTCAAGCTGTATAATTCTACAGGCAGTTCCACACCAGCGGTGTACCGACCGACTGTTGACTTGCTGTATATGGTACGTTAAAATGGTACCGCACACATGTTCAGCACTCGTCACCCTGGTGACAGAAACTCGAAGACATGTTGCCAGGTTGTCACGTTTCCGTGTGCAGCTGCGATCAACAGAGCGCTCGCCGCACCTTCATATCGTCGTGCAGGAGGCGCCGCTGCAGGCGGTCAGCGGCCTGCTGGTCGGCGGCCAGCGGGCAGTCCTGCTGCTGCTGCGGGTCGGCGGCCTCGCCGTCGCCGTCGCAGCCAGCGCCCTGGCTGGCCCCGCCAGGCGGCTTGGGCACCGCCACACTGGCGACCATGTGGAGCACGCACAGCATCTCTCGCAGCAGCGCTGTGCTCGAGTGCTGCGCGATGGCATGGCACATAGGGTAGGGTGTAAGCAGTAGGCGCCACAGGGAGGATAAAGGGCCGGGGGTGAGACAAAGCATCAAGAGCGTATGTCGCTCAGCAGGAGAACCGCTGACGCTGCTTCGGATGCCACTCTTAAGCCGCACAGTGCAGCCAGGAAAAGGGAAACCATCGCTGCAGAGGCAGCGATTGAGCAATTCTGCAATAAAGCTGCACATGATGGGTGCACTGTCATCCAGTCTGATTGACTTCAACTCTTCCGTTGAAAAACTTAGTGGACCTGTCCAGCCTTTTACCCCACCTGCAAGCATCCAGGTGCGAACAGACACGTTTACGACGGCTAAGCCAACGCAAGCCAGACACGCGGCATGCGTTGGGACGCATGTCATATCACGGTTCGTCGGCACACACCTGGATCTCCCAGTCCCTGCTCTTAGTGCCCACGCCAACTTGGCTGATCCACAGCATGTGGATCATGCGGATGGTGTCCCAGCCCATGGTGGCGGAGATGCATGCAAAGGGCGAAGGCGAGGGCGCCTCAGGCGCGGCTGCGCCTGCACCACCGACTGCGGCGGCAGCAGCTGCACCGCGGTCGCCCGCCTGGCCCTGCTGCAGCTTCGCCTGCTTGGTTTTCCGCACGTCCGCCTCCTGTCGATCGTTGGATGGGGAGAGTGCGCAAGCGGGACATACGGTGAACCGATTGCGGCCAGGAAATCGTTGTGGAGGTGAGGGGCGTGATGGAGGAAGGCATGCACAAGGAGCACGTGGATGATAGCATCAGCCATGTAATCATATTGATTGCCTGCCCAGGTTGTCAACGTGTGCATGTGGATGTGCATGTGCATGTGCATGTGCAAGTGCATGTTATGTTACACTTTCATCCATGGTCTGATGGATTTCGCTCTTGCTTCAGTCACCGCGTTCGTGGTCGGCCTGCATGCGTTTAACTATGGCATCGCGTGCATCCTGCCTCCTGGCCACACACAGCAACGCCAGCGTGCGCCCTGCCATACGGAGCCGTTCATCCCTGTACTGACCTGCATGAGGCGGGTGTACTGCGTGAAGAATGTTGCCAGCGACATGAAGCGCAGGAAGTCGGGCTGCGCTCAGAGCGGGGGGTGGGGCCAGGCGAGGGAGCAGAACAGCAGCAGCAGCAGCAGCAGCAGCAGCAGCAATGTAAGCACATGCAGCGGTGGCGTAACACCAGGCAACGCAAATGCGATGATCACAAGTGCAGTCATGGCAGTAGCGGCGCAGGGCGGCAACGTGAGCCACACGATGCCGCTGCGGGCGGCAACGCAAACACAACGCCTGCCGGGCAGCCCTCACCTTCTCAAGCCTGCTGATGCCCATGCCGGGCGCCAGCTCCCGCCGCAGCACATCCATCAGCGCGTTGTATCCGCCGCCACTCAGCAGCTCGCCCGTCCAGCACCTCAGCCGCCACATCAGCTCAGGGGACCAGCGCGAGGCGGCGGCCTGTGCCGCTGCGGCCTTGGCACTGGTATCTGCGCGCGCCGCCCCGCCTACTGCTGCGTTGGCGGCGCCTTCAGCCTCGGCGTTGGCGTTGGCGACTGTGGTTGCGTTGGCGGCCGCGGAGGCGACCGCGGGGCCCCGCTTGGGCGCCTGTCATGTGACACCATGCGGGGCCGTGGCATATCATGTTGGGAGCGTGCCGCGAGCGGAGCTGGCAATGATGCAGCCAACACACACACCAGCTCACAATTACATGTGAATCATTGGCAAGTGGAGCCACCAACGACTGCCAGGTATCCCGTCGTCAGCTAAGGCCGGCAGCAGCGAGCAAGCAGCACCGTTCTCTGTTGTCACATCAACCCCAGCACAGCCGTCGTAACAAGCTGCCCGCCGGTCCCGCCACGCAGCAAGCACCACCAGCCGCACGCATCACTCACCTCCAGCAAGGGCTCATTAGCTTTGTTCTACATATGACTCTTTTACACACTTGGAGCTTTCTAGCCGAGGCCGACATTCCCCCCGGCTAGGTGAGGGCTGACCGCCTGCCTCACCTCCAGGAAGGGCTTCTCCTTGGGCACCAGGTCCGCCCGGCCGTCATGCGGGTCGCCGCTGCCGTAGCCGCCCACGCCGCCCGTGGTGGAGGCGCTGTACAGCAGCCGCCCGCTGCCCGCCGGGTCGTTGCGCACGTAGCGCCCGGCAAAGCCCGGGTGGCGTGCGGTGCCCCCCCTGGAGGCCATCAACGCCGCCTGCTCCAGCGCCTTGCGCCGCTGCGCCGCCTCCACGGCCTTGTGCAGGCGCGCGTTGGCAGCCGCCTGCACGCACCGCGTGGCCGCACCGCATACATTCAGGAGGCGACATGGACGCAGCGATCTTGATATGCCATGACACAAAATCTCATGCTCCCCGATGCGTGAGCAGGTGACAGCACGCAACCCACCATCTCTTTTCGCTTCTGCGCCTCCTCTTGTTGGTCAGAGGGGCCGCCTGCGGCAGAGCCCGGCCCCGTCTTGCTGGGCTGCTGCTGCTGCTGCTGCTGCTGGCCACGCTGCTGAGTTGGTGCCGCCGTCGCCGGTGCTGTGGCCGCGGTGGGCGGCGGCTTGCTCCGCGGCTCCTTCGCTTCAAACAGTGCCTGCGGAGTGATGCTCCTGCATCGCGCAGAACGGCGTAACGCACGGCATCAGCCTACACCTCATTTCACTGCATTGTGGACGTAATGAGGCAGCCAAGCGGTGACGCCGGTGTTGAACGGTGTCGCGCCAAGTATAGACCTGTGGCAGGCCGTTGCCTGCCACCGGGAATGCCATAAAGTGAATCATGCATGCGACCGGCGACGGCAGCTGCAGCAGCAGTGCTGGAAGGAGCTCCTTTGCGTTGGCAGCTCAACACCCCCAGCGGCCACACACCTGTAAACGTCGGTGAGCGCCTGCAGCAGCACCGGCGCGTCGGTCCGGAAGGGCGCGTGCGCCGCGTGCGCTGCCGCCAGTGCCAGCAGGTCCATCAGGTCGTCCTCCAGCAGCACCTTGAGAAGGCACTCCTGCATGCAGGCAGCGCGCAGCACGAGTATCACGGCGAGGAAGGATGAGCGCAGGCATTGCATGTCGCCCTGTGAGGGGGTATGCAGCCCCCCGACGGGGTGTGTCGGCCTGACGCTGCAACACGCACCATGGCACTAGTCATCAGCCCGCTGCGTCATGCAGTTGTGCACTGGATCTTGATGGGCTGATCACAACTACGCAATCGGTTGGCGACATCAATCACAGGCATGCAGGGTAGCCAGGTTGCAAAGAAAGGGAGATAGAAAGGCAGGCAAGCGGGGGCCCACACAGGCGCAGGCAGCTCAAACGTCACTTGTCAGGAGTCATGTGTCAGGGGTTATGTGCCAGGGGCGCATCAGGCCACCAACACGCATACGCGATATCGCCACACGCACCTGCAGCTTGCTGCGGTAGCCGCTGGCCGCCATGCCGTTGGCCTGGCGCTTGGCGTCCGGGATGGCCAGCAGGTTGCGCAGCAGGTGGATGACGAGGGAGACCATCTGCGAGGGCGCTCCAACCAGCACCGCATGCATGGTGTATTGTTTACACGAGGAGCGTGTTGGCCAAGCAGCTAACGGCCCATCCGCCCCCTCCGTTCCCCACAGATGGGGACCAAGAGAGAGGACCACTGAATGTAAGCAGCACAGCAGGAAGCAGAGCGCATCGTCTAGCATTGATTCAGCCATGGCTGGATTGCCAATTCACCACACAAGCAGCCGTTAGCAGCGAACGACTATGGGCTGGGACTACGCATGCTGGCGCACATGCAGGTGGCGCTGGCAGGGTACATGCTCTGAGCGTTGCACTGACTGACCTGCTGCTGCTGTGTGTTCATGCGCGGGTGCGCCGCCAGCGGTTCAGCCACCAGCGTGAGCACAGACGCCAACGCGTCCTACAAGCAGCAACCAGGGAGGGCAGCACCATGCCAATGAGATGCCTGCAGATGCCGGTGCTACAAATAGAGGGTGGCACAATGCGGCACGAATGGTAAGGACTGGTTGTCATGTGGTGTCATCGCAGCTGGCGCCTTTGGTGTCAGGGTGCGATCGTCGCATGCATATTTCGCTGCTCCCAATTGCGTTTCGCACACCACATTGTAGAGCGCATGCAGTGCACAGCGTACTGGCGCAGGACATTTGCTCCCCCACCACAAATGCTGAAATGCACTCATCTTCTTAACATCCTGTTGGCGGATGATACATGGCGCCGCACCCTGTCCAGCCCTGCGCTCTACAGGCAAGCAGAGGCTACCGTGACCACCGCCACCACCACCACCACCGCCACCACCAGTACCACGTGCGTGTCCAAGTGCCACTCACCGGCACCAGCATCCCCTCCTTCGCGTCCTGAAGGTACGCCAGCTGGCGGGGCACCTGGCTGGAGGCGGCGTCCAGCGGCATGGTGAGGAAAGTCAGCACCTTGACTGCAGCACAGACGCCAGCCGGGCAAGAGGACTGCACGTTCGAACTCTGGAACTAGCGTCGCAACGCAGTTTTGCAATTCACGATTCACAGGGTACGTGTTGCAGGCCTGCTTGCTCAAAGCCAAAGGCAACCTGAAGCCATGCGATCGGTGGTACAAGTGTCCGCACCTGTGTGCTCCACAACCTCGCCATCGTGCGGGTACGTGACGAGCAGCGGCACGAGCGTGTTGCGCACGATATCGTACTCGCCAAGCCGTAGAAACACAGGCCGCACATCAGGGTTGTCTCGTCGCAGGAAGCGCTGCAGGTCCTTCAGGCAAGCTGTGTGCAATAGGCACGCAAGCTGAACGTGTGTGCGCTTGTGTGAATTTCGTGCCTATGGCGGGTGCCTAATGCCAAATCTGTGCACGCAGACCAGTTTACTAGAGCAGCACACAGCATGATGATTACCACTATCATACCATCCAGTGAATAACGATCCTGCTCTGCACCCCAAACGTCAAGGAGCAGTGAGCAGGTCGGCAATTGCAGCGACAGCCTGCGCTCTCACGCCCGTGAAACGCGCGTGTTTACACCTTGTGCTGACAAGCAGCATATAGAATACACTCACGTACGCAGTCGTCATCCTTGGCAAAAACCTTGCGGCCTGACGCGTCTTGCATCCACTTCCCAAGCCCGTTTGTCACGTCCGCCAACAGCTCAAAATCAATGTCCACTTGCTGAGGCTGGTCCTCGTCATCATCCAGTGGCTCATCCTGCTCATCCTCCCCCTCGTCTCCTTCCCCCATATCACTGCCGTCGGGTCCCTCGGCTGCGCCAGGCTGCTCGTCATCGTTTTCGCCGTCATCGTATTCACCCAGCACGAGCACCTCCTCTTCCTCCGCTTCTACACCTACGTCCCCTATCAGCATGCTGCAAAGCAAGGCTACGAGATTGACCTGTCTACAGTGTTAGGACAGAGCATAGAGCAGTGCTCCTTCGGTGAACAGCCTACGTTCGTAATTCCAAATTGGCGTGTGCAGGCAGGGTTATTCCAGTGCAGAGCACCGTCAGAGTGTGCGCTATCCGTGCATGTATTGTATACAGATGTTGTGATCTACAAGCAGAAAGGCCCAAACCCAAGTTCCCTCCTTTTGTGGCTCGTCCCGCATATGTACGGCTAGAGTCTGACACGCAAGCGTGGAACCTTTCTGACTTGTGCCATCGCGCACCCACTCGTGTGCTGTCGCGCCTGCAAGTCGGCCATAACATTACTCGTGCCCTGGGTTGCGGGGTCTTGGCCGACCCCTCTAGCTGTACTAAAACTATCCCAGAATGCACACCCCTGTAGGGCTTGACCTCACGGCTGGAGGTTGCTGCGGTTTCAATGGTATTCCTGTTCCTTTGCAGAGGCCCCTGATAAGGACAAACTCCAGCAGCAGCAGCAGCAGCAGCAGCAGCAGCAGACGCGGGCCTGTCTTGAAGCGTCGGGCAGGGTGTGCACCGCAGCCCAGGCGGGGTGCATCGGTGCCAACCGCATACAACAGCAGTTTTGGACAGCTACACGACCCATGGAAGGTATGGCTTAACCTGGTGCTGGGAACCTGGGGCATTTCCGCCACACGTCTTCTATTGGTCCACACCATGGTTATGCTGGGTTTGCACGCTGAAGGGCCATAGCTGGCTGGCATCGCAACTTTTTTGTGAGTGACTTACAGTGGTTTGGTGCATGGAATGGGACTGGCACAGGGCAGCTTTTGCAGGAACTGCAGCAGAACCCAGTTGGCACAGCCCTGCAGGCCCGTGCTGACACTGCCAGAGTGCAGCCAGTGCAAGAAATCCTTATTGATGGCCTGGCCGTTGTCTTGTTTTGGTATGAACAGGAGGATGAGCACCGGAAAACACTCATCAAGTACGTGCAACAGGTTGAGCCGGGCGAGGTGACGCAGTTCGTAGAACAAGCCGCGCCCTGTGTCGTTCAGGCTTTCACGCAGACAATCAAAAACATTGTTGGAACTCTCCCGCCGACCTATTTCGAGATACGAATCAACACGGTGAGGGAGGTTGATGTTGGCCGGCTGCAAGCACCAAGAGCCTGTGGACGTTGGAGGTTCACTTGCGACTATCCTGACGTTTACGCTCACGCTGTGCGCTGATACTGCAGGTGGCAGAGTCTCTTGCTCAGCTTATGTTATCGATAATGACCACAGGCTACATGTTCCGCAGCGCGCAGTTTCGTATGGAGCTCCACCAGACGTTGCAGCGCTCTCAGCTACCGACAACGCCTGCCAGCTCCGCGCTCAGCTCCGCATTCACAGACACAAGTGGCAGCCTCAGCAGCATGGCCAGTGCCGACCTGGAGTCCGCGGTGTTTGGCACGGAGCCGAATACGCGCTCCGGAAGCGGAAGCTCCTCCAGCAGCAGCACCGCGTTGCTGTCCGTTGACGCCGCGTTCCTGGCCCCTGACAGCAGGGAGTATGCCCCAGGGGTGCAGAAGGACAAGGTTCAGGGCGAGGTGCTGCGCTGGCACCATGAGCAGGGAGTCCAGAGCTTGGATGCGAAAACGTACATTCAGCATCTGGAGGATGAGTTGGCCTCGCTGCGAGCCCAGCTGCAAGCACAGCAGCAAGTTCAGGCGCAGCAGCAGCACTTGCTGTATGGGGGCCTGCCGCTCCTTCCACCGCTGGGCACGGGCACAGGCGAGGGACCGATTATCGACACCACCGCCACACCCGCGCATGGCAACGGCGGCGCCAGCACGAGCAGCAGCACCAGCAACAACACACGCGACACGAGCAAGAAGCCCACGGCCCCAGGCAGCCCAGTCTCTCCCGCTGCTTCTACTGGGTTGGCCAAGACCACACCCTTGGCGCAGCCCAAGAAGCAAGGTGGCAGCGGGCCCATCCACACCGCAACACAGTTCCTGTCCAACCTGAACCCCTTCAAGGGCAGCAGCAACTCTGACAGTGCAGACACATACCACCCAGGCGCCCCTCCGCGGCCACGCCACAGCGGCAGCGGGCTGGCGCTGGGTGGGCTTGTTCCGGAGGATAGGCCTGGGCCCTACCAGTCGATGGCATCGATGGACATCGGGCCGGTGATGGGCAGCCCGCTGGGTGGACCACGCAACGACCTGCTGGAATATGTGAAAGCCCTGCAGGCGTCCGGCGGCTTGAAGGTATGTGTGGTGGGATGTTAGCATGGTACACGCCCGTGCTGATGAGCTGGGATACCGGCGTGCTTGCCAGCACAAACAAGCCGCAAGCGGTGGTGTGCACGCATGTGCATACGCACACACGTGCGCACGCACACGCTCGCATGCGCGTCCGACAACGAGTTGGCAGCTGGCCATGAGCTCTGGAAGGGTCGCTCGATGTGTTCACGCACCAACAGCAGTGATGTTCGTGTGGCTCACCACAAAAGGGGCTCACGTGTGTGGAGCAGACCCGCTCACTTGTCCTGCCTCCTGCAATTCGCATTTGACACATACAGTGCTGCATAACAGTGATTGACACGGCTGGACACGTGCAATAACGTGTGTGTGTGCGTGTCTGCTGGCGGGCGCAGGAGCTGGCGAGCTCCCCGCGCAGCGGCGCGGTGAAGGAGGCGATGGAGGTGTTTGTGGGGCGCCTGATGGGCAGCCGCGACCCCGAGGTGCTGCGCCACATGGACTCGGAGTTCAGCACCATGGAGCTCAGCAAGGCGAGTCAGCGAGGCGGCGTACCGCCTGGGCCGTACCGTACTGTTATGTGCCACACCCCAGATGGGATCAGTTGGCCAGAAGCTCCCCCACCTGGGCACTGGCCCGTACCGTACTGCACTGTACTGCATACGGTGATGCACACCATAATGTCACTTGGTACACGTTTGGACACGAATCCAGGGGCGTTTGTCATGTACTCCAGTGTGCGCGCCAGGCGAGCTGATTAGGTCGTGCATGGCGCACATGTCTTTCTGCACACACCATGGGTTGCGTGTCCTTGCGCACACGCCTTCGGACTGTGCTCCCATGACAGAGCCGGCCGGGGCTGATGCTCGCATACCTACACATGTGTTTTTGTCTCATGGGACTCACAGTGCATGGCCTCACAGGCGCCTCTTTGTGACTCACGCATATGTTTCGCCTCGTGCCCCACAGGTGCTGATGTGGCTGCTGGTGGTGGGGTACACGCTGAGGACCCTCGAGGTGGGCTGGGTTGGGGGGGAGCGGTGCAGCGCCCTGCCCAGAGGGCCAGTGCCTGGGGGTGATGAGCAAAGCGCATCGCGGGGGACATGGCAGCATTGGGAGGATGCAGCATCCATATCAGCAGTCATGTGCATGTGCTTGAGGGCAAACCACTCAGTATGCCTGCACGCAAAGCACCCATTGCTCGCCATGGTGTGTATGAGTGTATGCAACATCAATCAAACAGCAAGGGCGCGATCAGCATAGGGCTGCGGCTGGGGCAGCACAGATTGCTGTGTTTTCGTGCAGCCGTGCAGAGGGCATACATGTACGGACAGAGACTGTACCTGACGGTTGGTGTGCGCGCACTCACGGGCATGGTGGTGCTGCGGCGTGTGTGCCGCAGTCGCGGCTTGAAATACAGGACTCCCTCGATGGCGGCAGCGGCCTGCTGCCAGGCCTGTGACCTGCTAGGCGCCTACGTCAGCAATGAAGCATGGCATCATTACGCTTTGGCGAGAAGCAACACCAGTTGTGCGTGCGCTCGGGTGCAGCTTGTGGGGTCGCAAAGGAGGTTGGTTCACCTGCAGTGGAGCTACTGGAGCCTTGTTGCATGGACAGTAGCACCACCTGCTGCAGCAGCGTTGCTGATCGTCATATGGGCGTAATGGTCCATGCACTGCTTGACGCAACACGGTGCAGCATCGTGCTGTAAGGGTGAGCAGTAATTGTTGGAGCAGTCAGGCACCGTCCTGGTGCATGTTGTATGTTCAGAGAGTGGCTGCCGTATTGCGGTAGCGCGGACTGCTGCCAGCCATGATGCGCAGGGCGTACAGTGGCTGCTCAGGGGATCACGACAGGACTATCTGCCAGATTCCCCATTTTGTACATTGTCAGCGTTGTACTGCTATGTCTGTGGCACGACACCAATCAAGCCACACGCGCGCATGGGCATCGCACTTCTGCTGTCGCGATCCCCATAGCCGCTTGCGTATTCGCGGCTCAGCGGATGGAATTGGCATTAGGCGGTACGTGTTCGGCCGAAATGCTACAGAGCGTTCATGGCCAGACATGTCCCTACCTATTTATGTACCCACATGTCTTGTCTGCTGCGCTGTCCGTTAATGTACCGTATGCTGATGAGTCGCCCAGGATCCCAAGCGACGACTGCGCACATGCGCTCGTGTGTGCGTGTGTGCTGGCGTGTGTGTCGCGTTGTGTGAGAATCTGTATATGCGTGTGTGCCGTGTGTGAATCCCTTGCCTGTGTGAACCTGTGTGCCTGTGTGTCCCCTGATTACGATAATCCCATGAGAGCAAGTTGGACTGAAGCTTGGGAGAAGATGTCGGCTTATGCTTGCGCGTGTCAGCTTGATGGTGACCAACCATGGTGAATGCGATGCGTGGCATTGGTGGCACTTGCGCGCGTGCAGTCTGGCACGCAGCGCGCGCATGCATGTGCGTGAGCCCATGAGTGGTGGTGTCCCATCCATACAGGACGAGACTTCGAGGAACGTGCTGCTGTGTCGCCCTATGATGGTGTCTGTGTGATGCCTCAGTGTGTTGTGTTGTGACTGTGCAACGCCATCACCAGGGCGTTGAGTGCGAAAGCATTGTTGAGGGCAGAGGCTCTGGTGCAGCTCTCTCCAAGCTAGCTGAGTGTGCAGTCCGAGGTAGAGCTTGAGCTACTCGCCTGGATGGTGAAGATGAGAGACCAATGATTCTATTGCTGTATTCCACCCAGTCGTGGGTGCTTGGTGCTTGCGGTACGATATCGAGCCGATTTTGTTGACCCCACTGAAATGCATGACTTCCCGGTTATGATGCCACATGAACCTGCGTTGGGATGCACTTGCATTCTGGGTCTCGCCCACGTGTAGGCGCGAGCGGCGCATGCGTTGTGGCCAGGTGGCCATGCGTGCCGGGCATTGCGTGCATAGGGTGGTGTTGTCAGGATTGAGCAGAGCAAGTGGATGCAAGATGTGTGAGTTGGGCTGCAAGTCCCCCAGGGCTTTGCAAGCCGTTGTGAATATGCGCCGTGGCAGCGCATGTGGCCATGTCGTTGGCACAGCAGGGCATGCTCCGGAGCCTTGCAACAAGATCATGATGATCCGGTTTATCCACCCACCCTTTTTTCAAATGAATACCCCGAGCAACCGCTATGGCTGCACGTTGCATGGCCAATGCTGGACACGGGGGAGTTAGCAGTCCTTTGCACGAAGCGCTTACCATGTATGCAAGCAGCATGTGGCAATATGCAATCGCTGCCTTGCATTTGTTTCATTTGCGTCTGGGCCCGATGTAGTGTTTGCTTTTTGACGACAGCACCGCCAGGCAATCTATGCGGGGTGTGTTGATGTGGGCCCCAGATGCCGTGTCGCGCGTGTCACCCATGCACGCATTCCACACGCTAACTTTCACTTTTGTGCATGCTGCCACCCACATGCAGCATGAGCTTGTTGACACTGCTTTGATTTTGCACTCCTAAGCAACTGGCTGATGCCTGATTGCTTTTGCTCTACACCTTTTTTCTCCAGCACGGGTTTTTGAGACAGGGTGTGCGTCGAGCTCTTGTTCTGATGTCCTGTGACCTAAGCCACGGCCTGTCCTGACAGTGAGATTTTGCAACCACACCTTGTATGCAGTAGCCCGATGGCGTCACATACCTTTTCATGACAGTCCCAAATCCATTCACGCGTTTGCATGGGCGTGTCTGACTGGGACTGGCCTTCCTTCCCTTGTGCCAAACAACCTGCTGTATAAATGTACAATGCGCACTATGGTCTCGTTGCCACAGGCATGACCGCATGAGCGAGCTTTGGGCAAGGTCAGCGTGTGACTGACACGTGTGCCCTGTTCCTCACGACCAAGCCAGCCGCAACAGATGCACGCCAAACTGCTGCCATCTGTTACATAATGCCTCATCCGACCCTTGAATAGGTAGGAGCCATAGCGGGACGACAGGTATGGCAACGTGCCCACGCCTGCCGGCCTGTCAAGCTTCATCAACAATGTCCTGGCACTGCGGCAGGTACAGAGATCGCTGCTCCTAACCGTTGAATACGGGTGGAATACGGCGACACTGTGGGCCTAATGGCCACCAGCCAGGAGTGTGAACAGCAGCACGCAAATAGCATGCCAGCATGCGGGAACAAAGATGCGTACTCAATGGACACCTCCACCGACAGGGTCAACCACAGTGCAGATGCGCATGTACGCAGCAAGTGGGAGCGGGATCGCATGCAGCAACAACACACGCCACACGTGGCACGTCATGCACGCAATTTGGAGCAGGGAGCCCTTCCAGCAAGCCGACGCTTGTGCCGCTCCAGGGTTGGCGCATTGGGCCACAGCAAAATGCAAATTCCACCAACGACCCGCATGGCGTACAACGGTGTGGCATGCAACTCACGCCAACCCCAACAGGATCAGGATGCACACTACCGGAAGGCAGTTCGTCATGCATTAGGCCCCGGCAGCTCAACCACCGGGCCACAGCTCCCACGCGCACATGTGCAGAACGGCAGTAACGCGGTGCTGCGCTATCTGGGACCGCCTAGCGTCTGCTCTGTACTCCGCCTTCCAAACCTGTGATGCTCACGGCATGAACCCGGGCCACCAGCATGTCCTCGGCATACCCTGCAACCTGCAGGACTGATGCTTCCACGAAGATAGTGGCAAAGAATGCGGGGAACTCCCAGTCCTGCAAGTCGCTGGGATGTCCGGGAGTCCAGAACACCCCCACCACCAAGCGGCGCTGCTGTACTTGACCATGCACGGTGTTGACCATGTGACCATGTCCCATTAGAAGTGATGCACAAGGCGTGCGTTCGAAGGCCCCTGGAGGGCTTGGAACCAAGGTTGGTGGATGTTCTCACGCAGCGACGCTTACATGCACGGTGCTGTGCCCGTGACATCCCCTGCATCAATTCCCTGTACCATCCCCAATGCGAAATCCCCTGTTCCATCGCCCATGGCATGGCATTTGCTCAAAACTGGTGCCGCAGCTGACCGCAACTTGTACCACCGATGCGGCCCGAAGCTCGGCTTCTGAGCTGTATGCCTGCATGCCGTGTTGTGCTATGTACTTTGGGCAAGCACCTCACCTGTCTGAACGCATCCAAGTCTGTGTCCAGCCTTTGCACACCATCCAGGCTGCTGCTGCCTGCTGCTGCTGTGACCAGGTCCAGGCTGGCTTCGGACTCCGCTCAAGCCGCGCCTGCTGCTCTTCTGCACAGTCCGGGCCCAGGGCGCTCGTGAACTGGCCACCACTGACCGCGCGTGACGTCGGCAAGGTGCAGTGTTATAGGAAGCACCTGCTGGTGCATGCAGTCACGCGACTGAGTTACTTATTGCGTCAATACCTCAGCTGCGCGCCGCACGTCACTTGACAGGTAAGATCGGCGCACAACTTGCGAAACGAAGCCTGCATATCCCTGCTGTACAGGCCTGCTTAAACATGACGTTGCCAGTACTACACAAGCCACGAAGAACCGCACTGAGTATGATACGTTACTGAGTAGCGTACACACAATGGGGAGCACGTGGCAGCAAGTGCAACAAGAGCAGGCTGTCTTGCGTGCCTTTGTATGCTGGGCACTGCTTTACCCTGCATACCATATTTGTGCAAGTGGGCTTTGTTGTTGCTTCTGAGCTGTGGTTCTGGTCAGCCACAGCTCAGGCTGCCCAGCAAGAAGCGCTCGGAAGCATGGTGTGCCTGCAAGGACGCGCTGCGCGCAGGCTTGCAAACAAATAAAATGTCAAAAACCGGCAGTGGTATGATAACCTTGGTTGCACCTGCATGCTGGCCGCCAGTCCAGCAATCCTGTGGCCCGTTCCTCAATAGCTGCGCGCTGGCACCTGTTGATGAGGCGACCGCCGAAGTGTTGGTCGAGAGAATGGGTTAACGCTGATGGACACATCGCTTGTAGAGTCGAGTGAAATGGCTTCACAGGGAGCACGTAGATAGCGTGTACCTCTCTCCAAACCATAAAAACGCATCTCAATCCTGTCTCGATGCTACGTTCCTTCCCGGAATTGCACAATTGCATACAAGCACCAGCCTTACAGCCTCACATACATGCAGCAGGTTTGCTTGCTTGTCGGCTTCGCCACCTTCCAATTCTTACAGCATGGTTCAGAGTTCTGGCATGGCGGAACAGGTAGCCACATGCAGACAGATGCATGCAAAGCTGCACAGTTGCCAACACCTAAACACCCCAGGCAGGCGAGCGTGCTTGCCTTAGATGGGGTGAGGAGCATGTTTGTCAGTGCCCTTATGATGAATGAAAATAATGTCGCAGTTTGCGTACGATACTGAATACTGAAGGGGACGGGTGACCGGCGGACACGGAACAGGTCGAATCGTCTAACTGACAGCCGGTCAGATGAACTACATGGGCTGTGCAAACCACACATAGAAGTGTGTCAACTCCATGGAAGTTACACAAAGTGGCTGCAGTGTTGGCAAGTGTTCGCTGGCCTTCCGTGCTCTGAGGTCGAATTATTCATACGTCAGAACAAACGTCATAGGACCGTACACGCAGGAAGAAACGTGAACGCAACACGTATCAGTTCGGCACAGCCTATCAAGCTGGGCGCAAAAAACTGCTTATGTGTGGGTGTCAATTTGTGACGGCTGGTTTGTCATTTGGCATATGCCTGCCGGGAAGCGCACAAGGTGTGCTGCAAAAGGAGGTGAGCTCCCTATGGTGTCAAACGCTGCAAACTGCCATCAATATAAGCTGGTGGAGCTGGCTGGCTCATTGGGGCAGCACCCTGCAGGCACGCAGAAAACTTGCCAGGTGAGCACCCGTGTGCCATGTTGCATTCAATCCTCAGTTCAACGTCAGTGCACTGACGCTGCTCACGTAATTCGATGCTGCGGGCGCCACAAAAGCTATCGGACTGAGCAGGAGAAGGGTTGTCACCGAGGACACGGTCAAGAAGACAAGCGTGAGGTCCAGCATTCCGAGCCAGTTGCAACTGAAATAATCTTAAAGCGCGCAGTGCACGAGGGCCAACAGGTTACAAGCTCGTGCGTTTCAACTCCTGAGGGTTCCAGCGCTTTGGGTGAATGGGACATATGGGAATGCGACGCGAAAGCAGGTGAAAGGCTACCACTGCAGGCACGGTATATCCGTGATTCGCGTCAAGACATGGCTTTCTAAAAATTCAGCAATTCGCCATATCATTTGATATTGCCATGATGTTATAAGGTTGATTTAATGTTGGGGTAATCCATATGACATGTTTGGTGGCTTGCCCGAAGGTGTGCGTTGACCTTCTCGGCCCGCAGCCCACCAAGTCCCACTTGTGCAAGGTGCTACAGACAGACACAGAGAAGCGTTTGAAGGTCAAGAATAGTGAAACATCGTGGGCTGCTGCTCATGGTTCACCCTGCCTTCACTTCCCTTTGCACTGGTAACTTTGTGCTGTTGTCATCGGCGTGGGGTTGTACGCCCGCCATGACCACAGGCACTCTGAAGCTGCTGAAAAGCACTTCGAACTTGATGCAAAACGTTTTGAGAAGTTTGCGGCTTCCATACGCTGCAAGGGCGCAGTGCAGCAAGCGGCACCTTTCACAGCATTCTTTTGTGCAAGTGCGTGAGCGCAGTCAGTGACATACAGCGAAATAAACAGCACGAGACCAAGAGTGCCAAAGGCCTGTTCACTGTGGGTACTGTAACCTGACCTGCAGCAAGCAGGTGCAGTGGCCTCGGCGATGTTCAGCTGCTGCTTGGGGCTCCTCCCTTGGCCAGCAAACAGTTGCAACAGTCACACGTATGTTCACAGGGTCAGGTCTGTTCGGGCAGCTGGACACATCAAATGTGCCTTCTCTGAAGACAAATGTTCTTGTTGCGCCACACACAAAGGCCCTGCACCTGAGTCTATGTGTACTCCTGGGGCATGTGAGTTGGTACATGCTTCGAGGCAAGCATGTCTGTCGCAGCGCCAACCTCGCTGCCTGAGGACCTGTCAGCGTGCTGCTGACTCCGCGGGACTCCCTGGCAACAAATGCATGAAAGCCACTGTGCATGGTGCGTAGCATGCGCGTCATTGGATGGGAACTGCCTGATGGCATGAGGCAGCAGCAGTATCCCTGCAGCATGTGTGCGTGCGGCACAAAGGCATCCGTGGAAATTCCGTGGAGCTGAGCGGGAAGGCATCATTTCGGGTGCGTACCCAAAGCATGCATTGTGTATAAAGCACGATGACTGTCTGTCAGACATCAGACAGTATAACATAGCTGCCAGGACATACCAGTTTTGGGTGTTGACTGCCCACATACAAGCTCGCCTGCGTGCGTGTTGCAAGCATGGCGCTCCTTGGCCTGGCACTGGCTGGTCTGCTGCTGGCCATCGGTGCTTCCGCAGCTCCCGTCAGCTTCAACCACGGTGTGGCAAGTGGTGACCCCACTCCCACCAACATTATTCTTTGGACAAGGTGATCATTGGCCGTCCGTTTGAAGCGGGCGCTGCAAGACTGCTGCAAGCCAACTGAATATGCCAATTGAGCAAAAGCAGCCATGTACACGGGCGCAATTTGATGTGCCTTTACAAAAGTCCTTTACGGGGCTGACATACCTGTGTTGACTTCAGGCAGCATGAACGTGTAGTAGCCCGAACGCATTTCTGTGCCGTTGCGCGCTTGTTTCCTGCAGGGTCGAACCGAGGACGATTAATGTGTCCACCCTCACCTACCCAGTCAACTGGTTTGTGTCCACCAAGAAGGACCTCAGCAGCCCAGTGGCTGTTGGCGTGTTCAACACCAACTCCAGCCGCGACTTCACTGTCAAGGTGAAGTTCGTTGCACGTCACGGCATGCGGTCTCAACCCACTCGTTGACACACCGTGGTGGGCTGACCTTGTCCGGGAAAGCCAAGCAAGCTTCTCAATGACACCTTCGATTTCTGCCTTGTGACGCTTTTCAGGTTGATGTGGGGGGCCTGACTGCTGGTATGATGTACTATTACGGCTTCTCCGTCTCTGCCGTGGATGTTATCTCAGGCGCCAACGCCACGTACGAGGTCAAGTCGCCCGTCGGCAACTTCCGCTTGCCATACCCCGAGGGTAAGCCTGTGACTTGAGCCACCGAGTGCTGTGGTGATTGACTTTCCGTTGGGATCAGTCTCAACAGACAAAGTGTGTGACAGTGTGGGTGTACAACTGCCGCTGTCCCGCAGTAACGATTGAAACTTTGTGGTGCAGGCTCCAACCGTCAGACCTTCCTGCGCTATGCTATCTTCTCCTGCTCAAACTGGGGCGGCGGCTACTTCAACGTAGGTGGACTGTTAGGCTGCCTGCAAGCAACTGTTCCTGCAGAATATTTGGTTCCGGAGCGCTGCACATACATTGGACATCTAAACACCTGTGTGCCTCGGTTATGTTGCACCTTGTGTTGTTGCCTGGGGATTTGACACAGGTCTACGATGCCGCAGCCAGGTGAGGCGCCACTGCGTAGCTGCTACATGCGTTTTCCTGCGGGCAGTGCTTGTGTTTGCTAGAGTGTTCCCTGCCCACCTCAGGAAGCGTGGCCTTGAGTGGGCAGCTGGCAAGAGGTGCATGGCAGGGTCTAAACGCCTTGGAACAAAGCTTTGTAAGGTTTTGCGAGTTAAGTGCAACACCCTGCCCTGCACTGCAGGTACAACCTGGACCTGTGGATTCACCTGGGCGACTGGCTGGTGAGTAGTAGCACTTCCGTTTGGTGCACACCTGCAATCCTACATGAGTTTGCTGACTTCTTAGGACATGCAAGGCTTGCATTCATACGCGAGCGTGTGTGCAGCCGAGTGCGGTACGGCGGTGCGCCAAGCATCATTACGCCCAGGACTCTGCACGCTTCCAACCTCCTGCGTCGCTGTCTCACCACTTGCGCGCAACCGCAGGGTGCCGCTGCAGCCAAAAGTAAAGCATGGACCACTGCAACATGCATGATAACATGCGCACTGCGTTCTGTACAGTGAAGTGCATCGGATGCCGGCTTCACGCCTGCATTTTTCTGGCGCGTGTTCCGTCTGCGTGTGTGCAGTACGAGTACGCCCTCTTCACTTCGCCTACACCCGCCCAGGCAGTCCGATGGGAGGACCCCAGCATCGGAGGTGCGTGCTGAAGGCGCAGGCCCGTTGTGGCTGCTTGAGGCAATTGCATGGCAGAGCGTGCGGCTGCACTGGGTGCAATGACGGCGATGAAAATTCACTCCAAGAGGGCCCGAGGGTTGAGGGGGTGCTACCGTTGTTGCACCATTCTCACAGACCCTTTCATTCTGCCTTGTTGAACATAATAGGGTGCGCTGGGCTGCTCTTGATTCAGCACCAGCCGTCCTGGTGTTTGGCCCTCGTGACTCGTGGTTGTTGCGATGGCCCTCGTGCGCTGCAGGCCAGGCGCCCAAGAACGAGATCGTCACCCTGGATGACTACAGGTACACACATGCGCGCACACACGCACATGAGCTCACGCGCTCAGGCGCTCACGCACACGCACACGCACATGAGGCATGCGCATGGGTGCACTGCGTCACTTAGCATGCAAACACCCAAAATATCAAAGGCAGATGGATTGCAGCATTTTGTGCCTAAGGCCACCACAATCGCTGCTGCAGCTGCATCACTCCAGTCCGCCCCACCTCCTCCTTCCCTCCCCCCTCCCCTTCTGGACCAACCTGCCTGCTTATCTTTGCTGCGTTTCACCGGCACTCATCCCCGTGATGTCATCTATCACAGGAAGCGCCACTCGCGTTACCGCCAGGACCCCGGCCTGCAGGCGCTCTCCGCTAAGGCCCCTCTGCTGGCCATCTGGGACGGTGAGAGGCACAGGGCAGGGGGCATCCTGGGACACAGGGGAGAGTGCACATGCATGCATACGTCCTCATCTGAGGCGCGTGTCGGCCTTGGCTGGAAAGCTCCTGATGTAAAAAATCTAAAATCTAAAATCTACGGGCCATGGAGGTGCTACTGGCACATGCAGACTGAATGCATGTACAGCAGCACGATTAATGTTTGGGCCCGGATCTATATGGAGTGTGGCCTGACCTGGTCTCACATTTAGCTAGATGTTGCTGCAGCAACACCCTTGCTGGGACACGTGGTAACCAAACGGTCTTTCCTCCCTGTGCAACTGTGTACCCCGACAGACCACGAGACTGCCAACAACGCCCGCATGAACACTGCTGAGAACCACCAGACTGCTACCGGTGAGAAGTACGAGTGTGATTCGCCTGCCTTGTGAATGTGTATCTCTGGGCTTGGTGGCCAGCCAGCTTTGAGGTTGGCTAGCATGATCAATTCTGCATGACCGCTGTGCATGATGATTTCATTGAGTTGAGCCTCACAACCACACTGCACATGCTGCCACTTGCGTGTCGTGCGTGTGAGTGCAGAGGGTGACTACCAGGTCCGTAAGCTCAACGCGCGCACGGCGTACTTTGGTGAGTGGTGGCACTGTAACACCAGGCAGCGGTGTGGAGGTGGCATTGGATTTTCCTCGCAGGCTGTGCACCACCCTTGCACACCCTACCACCCGCATTGCATGCAGATGGATGGTGCTTTGAGCGCGCGCCCCTGCGCATTCTGTAGCCCTTTCATGGGCAGCACCATCGACTGCCTTCCTGCATGGCCTGCCTGCCGCTGTCTGTGCCTGCCTGGACAGTCAGGGTCTGCTGCATCAAGTGGGGCGCATCGCTTGAGGTGCGAACGTATGCATTGAGCAAGCACAGAGCGAGACGTGCGTGCGCCTGTGTCATGCTCTGTGCTGTGCTAATGTGTGCGCTGTGTGTGTGTGTGTTCAGAGTGGATGCCAATCCGTGAGGTTGAGAATGGCGACTACATTGCGTTCAAGATCAACAAGACCCTGACCTTTGGAAACCTCGCCAAGTTCTACTTGGTGGGTGGAACGCATGTATGGCCCTCCCTCATTGCTGCTGCCAGTGACCATGCTAGGACAACCGTAATCCTCGTGTAGCTGCAGGTGACTCTCCTGTAAGCACGCTTACCTTCCTTAAGACATGTGCTTTGCATGTGTTTTGCTGTCATGGCCCCCTGCCTGCATTTCTGGATGGTGATGATGACAGCTGGAGGAGCGCCTCACAGGTACGTGCAGGGCGGTCGCTGTGCAACTAGATAGAATAATGCTGTGCTCACTGAGGATTGTTAGGCTGATTGATTGACCAGCTAGGTTCGTCTTGTTACCAACATAGGCACAAAGCACACAGCGGTGCATGCCCACACCTGCAGTGGTGCAGCAGCTCTGGTCCACCGAATGCATTGCTCATTCACTGTCTTAACATGCTGACAAGCAAGCCGCTGACCATATTTGACCCCTCTCCCATGTTTTGCCGCCCACTGTTCAGGCCGCACTGACGAGCCCATTGTCAACACTACCACGTCTGATGAGTCAACCGCTAAGTACCCCGCACCTTGTGAGTGTTGGTTTGTCGAGCAACCACATGCTGCGGTGAGGGCTGTGGCTGGCTTGCAGCGGTGTAGTGGCTGTCTGTCATAGCTGACCTCCTCGCATGCAGAACGACCGCAATGTCACCTGAAAATGGGCATACGGGACACTGTTGGCTGATCACGGGGTTCAGCACAATGATGCTCAGCATGCTGGACCTTTGTACCGTAATTTGCACCATGCTGCAGCCATTTCCAACCGCATCGGCGCGGTCGTTGACAACAAGGTTGGCACCGCCTACACCGCGGACGAAGTGGCGGCGCTCAAGGCCGTCAAGGCATTCAGCGACGACATCCGCAACAACCCCAACTCCAGGTGGGTCAGCTGCCGCATGCACCACATGTGCATGGCCACAACCAACACCCATCATGGGTGGGGTATGCTTCCCAGTATGAGGTGAAGCAGCAGAATGCCATGAGTGTTGGTTGCATTATGGGCCTGCAGGTGAAACTTGTCGGGGGCGCTGGTGGGATGGATACATGCATGGGACATCAGGTCCAACACACTCATTTGCTACAGCTTGCCATACGTAACACGTGATGTGCCACAACTTCTTCGTTTGTGCCTGACAGCATCATCGGCGCCCCGCAGCTGTCCTGGATCCGTGAGGAGACACTCAAGTCTAAGGCTAAGGGCATCACCTGGAACCTGTACAACCACGGCACTGTCATGCTGGAGAAGGTCTATGACTATGAGGCTGCCATCGCTGCGGCCAAGTAGGTTCACTCCCCTGTGCATGTACACATCTGGGTTGGCAATATGATTCATGATTTTCTAGAGCCACCAAGGCTTTGCATGCCGGGGCATTGGCAAGCTGCAAAGGTCCACCCGCTGGCGGGTGCTTGCATGTGAGCATTGCACCGCAATTTGATTACCTGGTCCTGCTTTGCTTGGCGTATGAACGAGTCGCACATGCATGTCACTGGTGCCTGAATCTGTATGGCTGGCTCCATGGCTCCGCAGGAAGACCAACCCCGTTCAGGCTGGTCTGTGGGAGAAGCTGTACCGCGCAATGGTGTACGATGAGGGTGAGCAGTCCACCTTCAGCTACGGCCTCTCCTGCTTCAACAGGTAAGCCTGGGCGTGCGGAGGGAGTGGGGCACGCATGCTGAGATGGCACCACCGGCATGGTTGGTTACCCATGCTCGTTGGCCTCGAGCTTTTCCCAGTGGACACCAAATGCAGAGCTGCATCGTGCATGCCCCTTATGAGCATGAATCAGGTGTGTGCACCATGTACCACAGACTGCTTGGTGATCCTGTGTCTTGGCATTCAGCGATGAGTGGCTGAGCGTGTTGTTTGATGTGTCATGTGTGCCTTGCCCTCAGGCCCTACCTGGGTCAGAAGCTGAACATCACCGACGCCATGAAGCGTGGCGTGAAGCGCAACCAGGCCGGTGGCGTGTGAGTGGACCAAAGCACTGCCTGCCTGCCTGCCTGCGACCACCCTCCGAGCCTTCTTTGCTCGATCAAGTGATGCAGCATGTTTGTTCACATGCACTCCGACGGTGTACACTAGCCTGATAATCCCTGTTGCTTGTGTTCGTACCCCAGCAGGATTGCTATGTCCACCTGCAATCCACAGGGCAAACAGCAGCACCTCCTGCTAAAATGCATCTGCCGGGCTATTGTATGTGTATGCTGACTGAATGCTGCCTAATGCCTTCTTGACGCATGAATCTGTATCGCAGCAACAACATCCTGACCGGTTTCGACTCGTGGCCGGGATACATGCACGAACGTGCCCAGTTCCTGGACATCACCAAGAACGTAGCCAACGCTGTGCAGTACGGTGGCGACTCGCACGCTGAGTGGGCCGGCGTCTACCAGGATGGTGGCAAGACGTACCTGGCTGAGTTTGACGTGGGCGGCGTGACCAGCTCTGCCGCTGAGGCTAGCGCAGTGCTTCCCATTGAGTTCATCAACGCTGCGTTCGAGGCTGGCTCCAAGGCAACTGGCCTGGTGGGTGCAATGCATCGCCATCAGCTGCCATGCTCGTTGGGAAAGCATGCTGCCGTCAGGGCTAAATGACAAGTCTTGTGTGTTGTTGGCATTCAAAACGTGTTTAAATGCTTGGATCGTGTATCATGATTCTGGTGTCGCTTGACTGATGAGGGCATCCCAGACCAAATCGTGTGTTCTATGTGTGCATATACATGCCCCTCTGCATCATGCTTGTTGCATGCCGCAGCGCTACGCGTACAACGGCAACAAGGGCTTTGCGCTGGTGGAGCTCAGCGCCACGGTGAGTAGCGGCGATGTGACGCGACATGACGTGTGGGGCCGGCAGGCTGAGTGCGGTATGGCTGCGGGTTATGTTGTGGGCACGGCGCAATACTGCACGAACTATTGAAGGTTGGTGCAATAGCCCACAGTAGCTTATCAGGCTGGGAGCAGTGCAGCGACAGGCTGCTGCACTGTCAGGATGTTGGGTACGCGTATGAGTGCAGCATACCGTTGTTGCACACTGACAGGGATCTGGCACTTTGCATAACAGCAGCACATGCTACCTGCTGGTGGATGGCTTCTTGGATCCATTATTGCAGTAATGCACATCGCGCACGGCCCCAAATCGTGTCCGTAACATGCTGAAGCATCAACAACGTGCTCACACGAACGCGCAGGTCCACCACACCGAGTTTGTCCATGTCGACAACGTCTGCAGCCCGCAGTACAAGGTGGGTGCAGTACAGTGGTGACCACCGCTTGACCCAATCCTGCAACATCAGTGCAATGCAGCACATACATGCCTGCCTCGCCTTCGTCGTTCGTGCCTGGACGTGACAAGGTGAAACCGATGAGAGACCACAGCTTCCTTGCCCTGCACTTCCTGTGCTACTCCCATCTGCACACAACCATGCTGCACACAATCAGCTCATGCCATGCTGCCCTGAAATACGTGAAAACGGGGACAATGTGCTGGGCACTCGTCGCCCTTGTCGCATCGGGTGGTATCTTGCCCACGCAGGGCTCTGCCTCCTCTTGCCCACTGACAGGGCCCAGGAATAGCACACCTCAGCAAGTCGGACTGAGCCAGCACGCTGCGCATGTCTGTGTTACTCGTCTCGCTCATCTCGCTCATTACCCCATTCCCCATCATTGCAGGCTACATGCGACTTTGCGTTTGACTACTACAGCAGCAAGGTGGGCAAGGGCAAATACAAGAAGGGCGACTTTGTCAAGAGCAAGTGCAAGGCCGTGCCCAACGTGGCCCCCTACGCCGGCGTCGCCGCGCTCAACACAAAGTTCGGCCAGCAGGCCACCTTCGTCAGGCGTTAAGCCTGTACACTGCTGATACCGGGCACCAGCATGTGCTCGGGATGTCGACCGAGGCATGCTGGCGGAAGATTAGATGAATGCATGAGTGGCAAGATGTGCCTGTATGCACGATCAGCGGATTTCACGTTGCCTGCAATAGTGCAATCTGAGCAAAGAACACGCCTGCAGCATGCATGCGTGCATGCGGGACGGAACTCGTGCAGGAAACATGACAGTGTGCACACAAGCTCTTGCTTCTGAGTGACATGAAGACACCGGGAGTCGGGGTAATGTTGCAGACTCGGACCATTCGGATTATTACAAGAAGAGCAGTAAAGCCTGGTTCCAAGCTTTCGACGCTGCCTCATGTGCATTCAGCGCATCAGCCGCGGCCGATGCCACATTGGGCGTGACTCAGACTGGAACCGGAATAAACCCCATTAGGCCCTCCTTTTTAATCCTGGTTGTCTGGTGTCACCCGCTCACTGATTCAGCTTTGCACGTATCGTGAGCTTCGGAGCCCTCTCGACGCACATTCGTACATACTGAAGCACGCTGCGCACGCATCTACAGTGCCCGCTGGGCTGATGCTGCTGCATGCCTGCCATGAACTGAACCTGTTTCTGAATTTTGAACACAGCCTTGCTAGCTTTGGTGGCCATGTGCTTGCTCGCTTGAAGCATGCGCTTCCGTCGCTAACTGTTCATGCTGGCATGGATCCATCCTTCCAGCCGCTTTATTGGAAGTGCATTTGGCTGTTGCTGAGTGTGGTTGCTTAATCTGCTCCCACGATGCTTGGGTTGTGTAAACTGAATTTGAGGCCTTGGGGAGAGAGCATGCTGACTCTGCTAACGCGCATGTAGCACATCAACACACGCAGCATTGCACAAGCATGTTTTATAGCGTTGGCTGCAAGGAGCAGACGAACAACCGTGCTGCAGACGCTGCTGGAAGCGTGGTGACGCGCTGTGGCGCCGTACTCAGTAGGGTCCTGGGCACGCACGTCCGCGCCTGGCGTCAGCTAGCAGCGCAGCCACTACATCCGACTGTTGCTGGCCAGCCGCCACGTGCAAGGGTGTGGGCTGTTGCCTCCGCTTGGAACACCCCGAAGGGCGGCCATCGGCATCAGCGCAAGCGGCGAGCACCTGTTGCAGTTCCTGTTGCTCAAACATCGTGTGTTCCGCCATGGCAGATGGCGGGGGGAATGGAGAGCACCTGCCCACAGGGGGCATGCATGCGCACACCGTGCTCCAGAAGCACTGCTACAGCCTGGGTATGGCCCTGTGAAGCTGCCAAGTGCAGCGGGCGCAGACACTGATGTGCTTGCGCCTCGACATCCGCCCCAGCATCAACTAGCACCTGAACAAGGTCGGAGTGCCCAGCACCTGCGGCTGCACTAAGGGCTGTCCTCGAGTTGTGGTACATCGTCTCAACAAACACACCTGCGCCGATAAGGGCCAGTGCAAGTGCAGCGTTGCCGCGTTGAGCAGCTTGCCACAATGGCGTTCGCAGCTGCATCGAAACAAAGCCCGTGGTTGATAATCAGCTGTGCGGGTGTCTTGTATCAGTGCAGGTGGCAAGCTGGTAGCCGTGGTAGCCGTGGTAGCCGTGCAACAGGCAGGTTTCGGCAACTCGGCTGGGGGCGACGATGACGACGAAGGGGCTCTTGCATTCCTGCACAAAGCTGCCGTCAGAGAGTCCTGAGCCCCTATTCAAGTGGGGCCTCTGAAACTCCAACGAAAGTGCAATTGAAAGGCCACGCAAGCACGGTGTCCTGGGTATATCCATATCTTCGGTATTTCGCGTTCAGGTGACTTCCACTGTGGCGTTCTGCGTCTGTATGTGATTGATTATATCATTGTCAGTTTGTTAAGCGCCGGAACAGCCTGCAAAACGTGTCTGGTGGCTGTCCGAAGGTGTGCAGTGTGACCCTTTGCTGCGCCAAGCCCACCAACTCCTGCTGGTGCAAAGAAACAGGCACACCCTGATACTGAACGTTCTTGAAGTTTTAGGTTTTATCCATATTTGGGCTGTGTCTTGTGGTTTATTTGCTTTGTTTCCAGGTTGTACGTAAAATGTCGTTACTGCCTGCTGGTGGTTTCGCCCAAGGCCAGGGGTCTCACTTCAAAGCATAGAGCATTTGCCAAACTTCATTTCATATTGCACTTGTGTATGTTTGCATACAGTGCTTGATGATAAAACTGCGGCAAGCACCAGCGTGCACACCATATACATTTGCACGTCGGCGCCCAAATGACGCCGAAATGGACAGTGACAGGAGTCTTGCCGTGCAGCAGGCTGGTTCAGTGTGAGAATATTCACCTGCAATCACCCGGAAGTACGCGCCATGGTAGTGTTCACAGTCAGCTGCAGCACACGGCCGCTCAATGCAGCGGCACGATTCAGGTGTGTGTTCGGACGGTTGGACAACTGAACATGCCTGCTTCAAAGAGTACAAACAACGTGGTTGTGACGTGCAAAGGATGTCGTAAGTATGAGTATGTATGTAGTCCTGTGAAGTGTGAGATATGACAGTATTTACACGCTTCAAAATGGCGAACGCCGTCACAGCGTCACCTTGCTCCCCGAGCTACTGATTCCGCACGACATAGTGGGAATAAATTTATGAAAGTCATTGTGCATCTTTGTGTTGCATGAGCGTCATCGGATGGGAACTGCCTGGTCGCATGAGGCAGCAGCAGTATCCCTGCAGCATGTGTGCGGCACAAAGGCATCCGTGGAAATTCCGTGGAGCTGAGTGGGGGCATCATTTCGCACGCACACCCGAAGTGTGCATTGTATATAAGGCAGCACGGTTTTGATCACCATTCAGGTGTTGTTGCCAAGCTGCCAGGAAACATACGCACTCCTGACGCATTGACTGCCCACATACGAGCTCGCCTGCAAGCATGGCGCTCCTTGGCCTGGCACTGGCTGGTCTGCTGCTGGCCATCGGTGCTTCCGCAGCTCCCGTCAGCTTCAACCACGGTGTGGCAAGTGGTGACCCCACTCCCACCAACATTATTCTTTGGACGAGGTGATCATCGGCCGTCCGGTTTGAAGCGGGCGCTGCAAGCTAACTGAATATGCCAATTGAGCAGTATGTACGCAGACGCGCCTTCACAAAAACCTGTTATGGGGCTGATACCCCCCTGTGTTGACTTCGGGCAGCACGGTGCAGTGGCCCGAACGCATTTCTGTGGCGTTGCGCACTTGTTTCCTGCAGGGTCGAACCGAGGACGATTAATGTGTCGACCCTCACCTACCCAGTGAACTGGTTTGTGTCCACCAAGAAGGACCTCAGCAGCCCAGTGGCTGTTGGCGTGTTCAACACCAACTCCAGCCGTGACTTCACTGTCAAGGTGAGCACGTCACGGCATGCGGTCACAATCCACTGGTTGACACGGTGGGCTGAACTCGTCCACCTCAAGCTTCTCAAAACGTGTACGACCAGCACATGTGTTTTGTCCCGGTCCAGGTGGATGTGGGGGGCCTGACTGCCGGTATGATGTACTACTACGGCTTCTCCGTTTCCGCCGTGGATGTTATCTCCGGCGCAAATGCCACATATGAGATTAAATCGCCTGTCGGCAACTTCCGCCTGCCATACCCTGAAGGTAAGCCTATGCAGCGATCCACTGAGTGCTGTTGTGCTTGACCTCCGGCTCTGATGTATTGGGCTCAGCACGCGGTGTCCGCAGGCAAGTGTGGCGCAGTACAACTACCGCCAGTAACGTTTGAAACGTTGCACTGCAGGCTCCAAACGTCAGACATTCCTGCGTTACGCTATCTTCTCCTGCTCAAACTGGGGCGGTGGCTACTTCAACGTAGGTGTCATTAGTTGCTCAGTCTGTCACCTGCAGTATATTCGGTTCCGGAGCGCTGCAGCGCAACAACCTTTTTGAGCCTTCTTGAGTATGCTGCCCCTTGTGTTGTTATTTTTACGTTTGACGCAGGCATATGACGCCGCATCAAGGTGAGCTGCCGTTTACGTGCGTGTTGCTACGCACCTGCTGTGTACGTTTGTGAACGCTCCTGGCCACCAGCTCCACAACAAAAGTGGCCCAGACTGGTTACTCCGCAGCACATGGTCAGCCTGTGGAGTGTGAGCATGAGATTCTGGGAGTACAAGTTGTAGAAGGTTTGCCCGCCCATGCAAAATGGCCCTGCATGCAGGTACAATCTGGACCTGTGGATTCACCTGGGCGATTGGTTTGTAAGTGGCACTTCCGTTACTATCCCTGAAGTTGCACTCTTACCACTGTTACATTGCACTGTTACCGCTGTTGTGACCTGCAAGGCACGCACTTCACCGTTCGAATCCCAGTGCAGTTGCGCTGAGCAGTGAGAGGTGCCAAAGCTTGTAAACAAGTGCGCAGTAGTGGGCGTCGTTCTATTTCCCCTTGCCTTGGCTTGTTAGATGCCGCATGCATATGCAGGACGCTGCTTCATCCACTTGCGGCAGATGGGCGACTCCGTTTGTGGCATTTGTGCGCATGTTGTTTGAGCAAACCTAACAACAGCTTGCTGTTCCTACATGCATGTGTTCCATTTACCTGTACACAGTACGAGTACGCACTCTTCACTTCGCCTACACCTCCCCAGGCAGTCCGTTGGGAGGACCCCAGCATCGGAGGTGCGTGCATGTAGCGAATGCAGAATGACCTGGGCTAAGGGATGACAGAGCGTGCAGCCCCAACATGCGCCATGCCTGCGCCATTGCCTATCCGAGAGCTTACCCGCTGCTGCAGCACCCCAGTTGCACAGCGCGCTGACATTCCAAACTGTCCCGCTTGGGGAAGCACAAGCAGTCCTGCCGCTGCCGATCTAGCCTTACCTGGCTCACCAACGACCGTCCTTTGCTTGACCCTCATGATCTGTGTGTGGCTCCCGTGTGTTGCAGGCCAGGCACCCAAGAACGAGATTGTCTCCCTGGACGATTACAGGTGCGATAAATGCTAAGGCTACTGATGCACAGCGACGGATGGCGATGTCGTGTCAGTGTGCTGCCAGCACCCGCAATGTCGAGGGCTACATCATTCCCCCCCCGCCCCCCCCGCACTCCTCCTTCCCTCCTCCTGCCCCTACTGCCCACCCGGACCAACGTTCCCACTTATCTGTGCTGCGGTTCTCCGCCACTCTATCACCATGATGTGCTCGCAGGAAGCGCCACTCGCGCTACCGCCAGGACCCCGGCCTGCAGGCGCTCTCCGCTAAGGCCCCCCTGCTGGCCATCTGGGACGGTGAGAGGTGCAGGGCAGGGGGCAGGGGCATGCATGCATGCATGCGGTCCATAGAGATGCTGTTGCAGGGCACATGCATGCTGCATGCATGTGTACAATGTACGATGACGCGCTTGGGTGTACAACATGCATCAGTGGTGTGGACTACGATGATGTGCCACATTCAGCTATGCCTCGGGGCAGCAACACCCTTGGGCTTGGCATACAGCACCTCATTTTCCTTCGCTCTGTGCCACTGTGTGCCACTGTGTACCTTGACAGACCACGAGACCACCAACAACGCCCGCACCAACACTGCTGACAACCACCAGACTGCTACCGGTGAGAAGTGCAATGGGGATGCCTGAGCGCATGAACTTCCAATGCAGTGACAGGAGTGCCGTCCATGTGGTGCTGCATTTCCCTCCCCTGTGGTGTGGCCAGCCAGCTAAGATGAGTAGGTCGCACGATCAACGCACGGACACAGACGATCGCCGTGCATAATGATCTGCGCTGAGCCTCATGACCTCACTGTGCATGCTGCCATTGTGTGCCATTGTGCGAGTGCAGAGGGTGACTACCAGGTCCGCAAGCTCAACGCACGCACGGCGTACTTTGGTGAGTGGTACTGTATACTGTATACAGCTGTGTGGAGATGCCATTGAATTTGCCTGGCGGTGCCCCCGAGCCACATGCATTCTGCGCAGCTGGGGGCTTTCCAGCATGCCTGATCCACATCCCGTATCCCTGCCTGGACCATGCAGCGCCATCAGCTGCGGTGGCCTTGTCATATGCGCTTGCCATGGGCCGCTGCCGGTGCCTGCGCTGCCCCAGCAGGCAGCATACACCGCGTCACGCTTGTGGTGCGAACGCGTACACTGAGCGAGTACAGAGCGGGAAGGACGTGCGTGGGCCTGTGTGTCATGTTGCACTGTGCTGTGCTAACATGCGCTGTGCTGTGCTATCATGTGTGCTGTGCTGTGTGTGCCGCAGAGTGGATGCCCATCCGTGAGGTTGAGAATGGCGACTACATCGGGTTCAAGATCAACAAGACCCTGAGCTTCGGAAACCTCGCCAAGTTCTACCTGGTACGTAGGTTAAAAGCGTGGCCCTCCCTAGCTCAACCCGCTCGATTGTGATTGAGTGCTTGTGTGAATTGCAGTGGCTGATCGGTATGGCTGATCGGAATGGGCACGGGCACAAACTCAATGGATGCCGCTGCGAGTTACCAGGACCTGCGCACAGTGTCTTTGTGCCACACGCAACCATTTGCAGCTGCAGCTAACCCTCCTGCAAACACGCTCACTCTTCTGTAACGTGCGTTGTGCTTGTGTCTGGTGCCATGGCTGTTGATGACGACAGCTGGAGGAGCGCCTCACAGGTGCGTGACGTGCAGTCCCGGCGCATGTACAGAGGAAGAAATGAGCTTGCTTGCTAAGCATTGTCAGGCCAATCAATCCTTATACTTTCATCCTTGATGCTTGCTGCTGTGGTACAAATGCGCCCGCACAGCATGCAGCAGGGCAGCAGCCTAAGTAGATGTGACGATTCATGCTCGCGCCCACATGCATTGCACGTTTGCTGCCCTGATATTGAGAGTGATCCAGCAAGCATGAGCCGCTAACCGTACTTGCCCCCGCCCCTTATGCCTTGCCGCCCCTGTTCAGGCCGCACTGACGAGCCCGTTGTCAACACCACCACGTCTGATGAGTCAACCGCCAAGTACCCCGCACCCTGTGAGTATTGGTTTGTCGACCTCGTGCTATAATGCGCACACAGGCCACTATTGACTGACCATGTCCAACGATGCTGCACATGTTGCACCATGATGCAGCCATTGCCAACCGCATCGGCGCGGTCGTTGACACCAAGGTCGGCACCGCCTACACCGCTGAGGAGGTGGCGGCGCTCAAGGCCGTCAAGGCATTCAGCGATGACATCCGCAACAACCCCAACTCCAGGTGGGCCAGCCGCCGCCTCGAGCGCCTCACTTGCCTTGAAAATGCGCCTCATGCGCATGGTCCCAACCAACACCCGCTGTGGGTGTGGTATGTAGGTGGTATTGAGGGCCTGCAGGAGAAACTTGTTGAGGACGTTGAAAGCATGGATTCGTGCGGAACATCAACGCCAACACGTTCATTTGCTGTGGCGAGCCATACGGTGACACCCACTGTCCACTGACTGTGCCACACCTTCTTTGTTCGTGCCTGATGACAGCATCATCGGCGCCCCGCAGCTGTCGTGGATCCGTGAGGAGACGCTCAAGGCCAAGGCCAAGGGTATTACGTGGAACATTTACAACCACGGCACCGTCATGCTTGAGAAGTTCTACAACTACGAGGCTGCCATCGCTGAGGCCAAGTAGGTGCACTGCCCCGTATGTGTAGGTGCATTACCCCCTGTGGTGCGTGTACATGTGAAGCATGCTTGGCAGCCGGAACGTGCCCTGCTTGTCGTGGACAGGCTTGCACAGACTTCACCAAGCTGCAAAGGTCTGCCCGCTGGCATGTGCTGCATGTGAGCATTGCACTGTGCAATGTGACCCTCCGCAATGTGATTGCCTGGTCCTGCTTTGCTTGACGTATGAGCATGCCACTGCACATACATGTCACTGGTGTCTTGACCTGTCTGGCTGGCTTGATGGCTGCGCAGGAAGACCAGCCCCGTGCAGGCGGGTCTGTGGGAGCAGCTGTACCGCGCAATGGTGTACGATGAGGGCGAGCAGTCCACCTTCAGCTACGGCCTCTCCTGCTTCAACAGGTAAGCCTGGGCGTGCAAATGGACCATGCACCCTGAGATGGCACCACCGGCATGGGTGGTTACCCATGCTGTTAAGCTAGTGATAATCGCATTGAGCTTTGCCTGGTGCTCACCAGAGCGAAGGCAGAGGCGCATCGTTTTGAAGATTGCATGAGCATGAGGCAGGTATGTGCAGTAAGTGCGGCGTGTTCTTAACTGTTCATTCCGTTTCTCGGCCAGGCTGAGAGTGTTCTTGATGTGTTCACTTCATCATTTGCCTCTCCCTACCTTGCTTTCAGGCCCTACCTGGGTCAGAAGCTGACCATCACCGACGCCATGAAGCGTGGTGTGAAGCGCAACCAGGCCGGTGGCGTGTGAGTGAACCAAAGCACTGTCCGCAACCACTCTCTGGGTCTATTGAATGGTCAATACGCAATCAAGTCTTTCAGCAGATAGGCTTGCCATGTACTCTAGGCACTGATCTGTGTCGGTCCCTCACCAGATTTGTGATGTCCTGCTGCATTCCAGCATAACTCTGTCCTGCATTTGCCTGCTCATGGACTGTACTTCTCGCATGCCTGCTACTGATTGCCTGCTGCCTTCGCAACAAACTTGTATGCACCGCAGCAACAAGATCCTGACCGGGTTCGACTCGTGGCCGGCATACAAGCGTGAGCTCGCCCAGTTCCTGGACATCACCAAGAACGTCGCCAACGCCGTGCAGTACGGTGGTGACTCCCACGCCGAGTGGGCCGGCGTCTTCCAGGACGGCGGCAAGACGTTCCTGGCTGAGTTTGACGTGGGCGGCGTGACCAGCTCTGCCGCTGAGAACAGCGCAGTGCTGCCCATTGAGTTCATCAACGCGGCGCTTGTGGCTGGCTCCAAGGACACTGGACTGGTGGGTGCAGTACGAATCCATGCGGTACAACTGCATACAGTACGACTCCTTTCGCATTGAAACGCATTGGGATTTCCAACTGCTTCCTGCCATGGCCTCAACCATCTGTGCTGGCGTCGTGGCACGGGTTGAATGATTATGTGCACCATGTTCCTGGGAGGGGATTGATCCGGCTCGGGTGTTACACTGTGGGTGTGTGCCGGGCCTCAGTATACACTATACAGTGTACACCCGCCACCAACAGCCGTGTCTTGAAGTAAGTCGTGCTCCACCACCGAGGGCAGCCCTGACCGAATCGTGTGTCCTCTGTGCGTGTGCGTACATGCCCATCTATATCGTGATTGTTGCATGCCACAGCGCTATGCGTACAACGGCAACAAGGGCTTTGCGCTGGTGGAGCTCAGCGCCACGGTGAGTAGCGGCGATGTGACGTGCGGCGTGGGGTCGGCAAGCAGGTGCAGTGCAGTAGTGTGGTAGGGCCGCTTGGCACGGCATGGGTGCACGCGTGCAATACAGCACGGGCTGCATGGGCATGTGGCATGTGCGGTAGAGGCAGCAGGGTGCAGTTGGTGGTGATGACGCCTGGTTTGGACGGTTCCAACGGGGAGGGCGGGGGTTGAGGGGCGATGGCCTCAGCGTCTCAACCTGGGGCTCATCCTGGAGCTCTCGACTGTGCTCCCCTGTTACGGTGTCCGATGGATGCAAGTACGGTGCCCAGTACAAAGTACCAACTCTCAATCCGCCTTGTGGTACACACCATGCACCGCCTGCTATCACACCTGCAACCCGGCAACACAGTTTATTGTGCTCATGCGCACATGCAGGTCCACCACACCGAGTACATCCATGTGGACAACGTCTGCAGCCCGCAGTACAAGGTGGGCGCAGTACAGCGGTGACTGATGAGCTGATGCGAACAGGACAGCGTCAGTGCGGTACAGCGCGCCTGTCATGCCTCCTAGGCAGAGCATGGACAACCAGACACCAGCAGCTATCATGCGCACGGCACCTTGCGCACACCTGCACAGCGCACTGCAGTGACTCGCACCCACCTGCATGGAAATTCGCTAAGGGAGGGTCCCGGACGTTACAAGCGCTCGGGATGGTATATATATATAACAACTCAGCCTCTGCCCCCCTGTGCATATGGCTGGGTCACGCCTCTCGCTCGTCTCACTAACCTCACTCGTCTTGAAAATGCCCCATCACTGCAGGCTACCTGCGACTCTGCGTTTGACTACTACAGCAGCAAGGTGACCGGCGGCAAGAACAAGAAGGGCGATTTCGTCAAGAGCAAGTGCAAGGCCGTGCCCAACGTGGCCCCCTACGCTGGTGTCGCCGCGCTCAACACAAAGTTCGGCCAGCAGGCCACCTTCGTCAGGCGTTAAGCCCGTATAGTAATGATACAGGGCACCAGCATGCTGCGCTCGGGATGTCGACCGAGGCATGCTGGCAGATGGGTAGTTGGATGCATGAGCGGCATTGTGTGCCTGTGGCCACAATTGGAGTCCACACAAGTCCTGCTGTCTGCAAGACAAGGGAAGGGCATGCATGCCTGCAAGCAGGAAGGTGCATGAACTGGATACTGTGCACTTAGGTTCTCGCTTCTGACTTTAAGACCTCGGGATGACTCGGAACACTACAGCAGGGCCAGTAAAGCCTGTTTCTAAGCTTTCAATGCTGCTTAGTGATGCATCAGCAACGGCTGATGCCATAGAATACATCGGGCGTGATTCACACCTTTCCGGTAACCGGAATAAACCCCTGCGTGCCCTCCTTTTCTATCCTGGTTGTCTGGTGTCACCCGCTCATTGATCCAGCTTTGCAAATCGTGAGCTTCGGAGCCCTCTCGACGCACATTCGTACTTGTATGCTGCGCTCGCATCTACGACCACATGCGATGGTGAAACGTAGATGCCGCATGCCTGCTAAGAACTGAAAAATGCTTTTACCTTGTACGCGTGAGTGCAAATCGCTTGCTCACGGCTCAGTCTTGAAAACTTGTAGGCCCCATGCATGCTTGGAGGGCTCGCTTGCGCTGCTTAGCGTTCACCGCTAGCATGGATCAAGTCTCCCAGCAGCTGGTGTTTTTTGGCTGTTGCCGAGTAAATTGCTGGCTTCACTGTTGCGCCATGCCATGCTCACATACCTGCAGCTGCGGCGGTGTTGCTGTGTAAACATGGAATTGAGATCATGGGGAGGTGTTCCAATGGCTCGTAGTCGTGGCTATGCCTGCCATGTAGCTAGTTTGGCATGCCATCATCTTACCTTGCGACGGTGCATGCTGAGGTCGGCATACCAACACACATTGCATTGCACTTCATGCAGCATGGTGCCACTCATGATAGCACAGCCAGCGGTGAGACTGACCTGACCCATTGCTGACTTAATCTGTCTAGTAGTAATAGCCCTGGCAGCTGTCAGCAGTGGTAGCCGGCAGGGCTCAGCAGCAAAGGGCACCAAAGGCGACTTCGTTAAGCAATCGGTGGGAGCGCAAAAGGCTCCTCATTGAATGCATTTCAGCAAGCAGGCCAAACAGCAGCAATGCAAACGTTCGCGCCACCCAGGGCCTATTCGCTTGCACTGACCGTGCAGGGACAGGGCAAGGACAATCATCCCCACGCTGCTTTTCCGCAGTGCATCCCCTCTTGGCGCAATTTGTTGAGGTGCCCATCCTCATGCGTGGCCTGCTGCTGAGTCGGCTGTTGACGGCAGGGCTGCTGGTGCACATGTCACCCAAGCCCTGCGTCCAGCAGCAGGAGGATCGCGCTGCTGCTCTCTGCAACCAGCGCCAGCTGGCCCGCTGTCATGCCGTCCCCGGGCCCGCCCTGCACCCTCGCCGCACGATCCATTTCCTTGCAGTACAGCTCCAGCTGTGCACCCGCAGCCAGTAGCGCCTGGACAATGTCAAGCACGGCTGCGCGCTGTGTGGGGGTGTCCGCGCCACGGCTGCAGCTCACTGCGTGGAAGAGGGGAGTGCGCCCCCGCGCATCGGCGGCGTCGGCGGCTGCGCCGGCGGCAAGCAGCGCGCGCAAGGCGGGCGCGTGACGGCCGAGCGCGGCGGCGGCCAGCGGCGTATCACCCTCATGGTCCTGCGCACCCAGCAGCTGGCTGCTGCTGCTGCCGCTCCTGCTGCCGCTCCTGTTGTGGCTGTCATAAACCGTACTGTGTGCATCACCGCCGACAAGGTGACCCACATCGCGGGTTTCGGAGCCATCGGCTGCGGTGCAGTGCGCGAGAAGGGCAGCGATAATGCTGACAAGGCCGCGCGAGGCGGCGCAGTGCAGGGGTGTGCGTCCGTGATCGTCTTGCGCAAGCAGGTCAGCGTTGGCGTCAAGGAGCAGGCGAACAACCGTGCTGCAGCCGCTGCTGCAAGCGTGGTGAAGCGCAGTGGCGCCGTGCTCAGTAGGGTCCCTCGCATACACGTCTGCGCCTGCCGTCAGCAGCGCAGTAACGACATCTGCCTGTTGCTGGTCTGCAGCCACATGCAAGGGTGTGGGCTGTTGCCTCAGCACGGAATACCCCAAAGGCCGGCCCTCAACATCAGCGCCAGCGGCAAGCAGCTGTTGCACGACTGCTGTGTGACCCGCTTTAGCAGCTTGGTGAATGGGCGTGGAGAGCACTTGTCCACAGGGAGCATGCACGCACGCTCCGTGCTCCAGAAGCACTGCCACTGCCTGGGTATGGCCCTGTGAAGCTGCCAAGTGCAGCGGGCGCAGGCACTGATATGCTTGCGCCTCGAAGTCTGCTCCGGCCGCAATCAGCACCTGAACAAGGTCAGAGTGCCCAGCAGCTGCGGCTGCATGCAGCGCTGTTCTTGAGTTGCAGTCAGCTGTCTCGACAAAGGCACCTGCGCCAATAAGGGCCTGTGCAAGCGCAGCGTTGCCGAATCGAGCAGCTTGCCATAGTGGCGTTCGCAGGGTGCCCTCAGCAGCTGCATCGACACAGAACCCTTCGTTAATTAGCAGTCGTGCTATATCCTGTGTCAGTGCAGGTGCCAAGCTCGTTGGTATGCTGTGCAGAGGGTAGGGGCAGAATCGCTTCAGCAGTTCGGTAATGACAATAGGGTTTGTTCGAAGGTCGAGTGCAGACCTGCGCGCATAGTGCATAGAGCAGACAGGCAAGCAGGGCACCACACCAAAGTCAGAGAATATGAGAATAGCGAACCAACAGCGTGAAACCATCAACCACCCGTTGCAAACAAGGGAACAGGCTGAGGCACAAGCATTAGGCACGTCAGACCTGCAGATGCTGCTCAGGGCCCAAGCGTCCTCAGGACAACACCACACCGCAACATGCTGCCACACGCTTGCAGGCAAGGCCAGCCCAGCGTCTTGCTCATGTGGGTTGACGCCGATGCTGAGCGACTCAACACTTGCGCATATCCCACTGCAAGGTACAGCCATATCAGTGCCACGTCTAGAGCTTTCGACAGCCACAGGCCAGGTCCGTTGGGTGCTGCCTATGTGCGGTGTTGGAGCGTATGTTAGGCGAGGTTTGGCACTCAAATGTTTCCTGCCTGCAGCTTTGCTTGCACAACAGGCAACATACAGGTCAAGCATACTATGCCTTGAAGCAACAACACTACTGCCTTTATGAGTGGGGTGGCTTCCAGCCAGCAGCTGGCTGTGAAGTTAATGTGAAGGTGTACAACAACATCCTGACAGCACCCCTCGCCTCAAGCTGCTGGCGCAAAGATGCATGCATTCGGAACGTGCCTCATGCTGCTCTGCGTGTGTGGAGAGCCTGTGTGGAGCCCGTTATTGCCACCTTCACGCCGCCCAAGCTGTATGTTCTTCGACCCCCGGGTGGTTGGGTGGTTGGGTGGTCGGGTAGACGTGCCTCGACACAAAGTGGGCTGGCTTTGGCATAATGCGCCCTCATGATCATACCGCATGTGTGCGCAGGGTCATGCCAGGACTGCCTCATTCATCGCCATGTGAAGCAGTGACTGCCTGTGGCAGTCACTGCCTGAATGCGCCGTACAAGCACTCGGACGGCAGCCCATACTCCGACAACGGCATTTTTTTCGCTGCAGCATAGCTTGCCCAAAAAGAAACAGATCGTAGGGCGCCTGCCCCCTGTTCCCATGAAATACGAGCATACAATACAGCCTGTTGGCTCTGGTGGTGCAGGACTGCAGGAGTGTGAAGGAGGCCCATTGCGGCCAACAAAGCGCACTCGTCCCCATTCGTACCGCAGCACACCCGTAGTATCCATGGCTTGGAGTTGCTGATGCATGCGGCCTGCTAGGCCTGCCACCATCCCTCAGCAGCGCACTGTCAGCGCCCGGTGTCAGCGTTGCTAGCGTTGCCACTGTTACCTCTGTTGACATCAAATTCACCGCATAGTTGTGGCTGCAACGGGGTGCGGTGCTCTTTGCAGCGCCAGCAAGCTCCTGCAATCAGCCCTGAAGCAGGGCAGTGCATGCTGCAGGAGGTGTTGATGCAGAGCGCTGCTGCAGCTGATGGTGCGTGACGCAGCATGGCGTGTTCGCAACCTTCTTGCGCGTGGTTGCAACCAGGGGTGCAGCTGGATGTGTATGTGCATGCCATTGTGTCTTTGCGCTGGACCCGCTGCGTCCTCTGAGATGAGCTGCGTGTCACCCACACACCCTCTTCTGCTGGTGATGCTGCCTGCTAGCTAGGGTGCTGGCCCCTCAGCCGAAACAGCCAGATCGACCAACATCAAACATGCACCAGGAGGCGGGAGAGGTCGTTTGTGCCATTCAGTGCTGCACGATGGAATCCTGTGTACAGCCGGGCCCCAAGCAATTGGTGGGGGGTTAATCGTCAGGCGCGCACTGAGTGCAGGCATGCGTCGGTGCGTGGGTGGCCTCCGTGTAGTTAATAAACTGGCATAGATGTTTGGCGGCCAAGAACTGTGAGGAATGCATGCATTGGGAGTGCTGCCTGTGGGGGTGTAGGGCCCATGTGGTATGCTGAAGCAGGTCTAGGGGTCCAAGGTGTCATGTGTTTGGCGGGACAGCCATATGTGCAGAATGTGCAGAATTTGCATCTACAGACATTTATCTGAGGGTCACGCATCACTGCGTTAGCAAATGGCATTGTGCTTGCACAGGATGTCTTATCAGTATGTGCTGCCAGCGCGTTGCGGGCCCTTAATGGTGATCGCTAACAGGATGTACTCCACCCTGGCGGGAAAACTGTGTTTGGATACGATCCCGGGCGCAGGGAGTTGGTTGGCTCGGCATGCTCCCTATACACATCCTCCGCTGCTGCTCCTTGTTACGCCGCCTTGCGCTTCTGCTTATCCTGCCACTCCTTGATAGCGGAGCGCAGCCCGTGGTTGGGGGTGAGGTTGGTGTGCGCCAAGCGCTGGTTGGTCATGGGGCTGGTGGTGTGGGTGGACAGCCACTGCTGAATGGCCGCTTTATCATCTGCATTGTGGCAGGCACACACATAAGAAAACAATGGTCAGCGGATGAGGTCATGGAATTTGTGCCACCCTCACACTGTGGCAGGGCGGATGCGCTGGGGTGTGGTACTTGCAAGAGGAGAAATGCAACACAGGGAAACATCGGGCTAGGGGTGACTTACATGTGTAACCATCCGCAGCGATCACAGGATCCTCCATCACCTGTTTGGCGGCACGCACACAGAACGCAACGTCATGTGTGAACACGCATGACGGCAATCGAACAAGGCTTGGCAGCACACATGGCCAGAGCGCAGCCAGCTCACGTCTATCGTGTCAGCTCGCACCTCACCTCTTGTGTTATAGGGCAGTTGTACATTTCGCGCGTCCCGCTGTCGCAGCCGCTGCAGCTGCTGTGACTAGAGTTCGCGGAACGCCCGCTGCTGCTCCTGCTAAGTCCTGGGGAGGGTGCAGCGCCCTTGGCACCAGGAGAGGCTGTGCTATAGCCGTACGCAGGCTTTCCGCTGGCAGCCGCAGCCGCAGCTGCAGCTGCAGCTGCAGCCGCCAGAAAGGCAATGGCGGCGTCGCCTTGGCAGGTTGCACTGCCTGACACGGCAGTGTACGACAGGACTGGGCCTGTGCGGCCTGTATGGGAGGCCGCGTACCGCTGCTGCTGGGAGGTGTAGAATGGGGAAGGAGGCTGCTGCCAGCTCGGTTGGTGAGGTGAAGCGGATGCACTGGCGCTGGGGAAGCTGCCAGCGTGTGCGCCGGGCTGCATCGGGGATGAGGGGCACGGAGGCGCGGTGGGCTGCGACGATTGCTGCATACCTGATGCTGACGGCACCGCCCACCCAGCGGCTGGCATCATGCCTGCAGCAAAATTTAAACGCGAATCACGCCAGCTTAGCTCAAGACAGGTGTCTACCTGGGAACCTTACAGGTGCAATGCATTGAGGGGTCCATGTATATTCAAGCGCTGCAACCATAGCCATTGCCGACATCCACCTTGCTGCATGCATGCGCAATTGATCAGCTCCCGGTACATGTGACAACAGAAATCCATTCCACTTATGTACACGGGTATTCATGGCACGGCACTGGTATGCATGGCACGGCACTGGATGCGATTGCTGCTTCTCACCTGGAGTGCTCCAGCGTTTGGACGCTTCCGCTCGCTGCATGCTGCTGCCATGCTGCATGAGGGCGGGAGGGTCCAGGGGGACGGGGGCGGTTGCCAAAGCAGGCGGGAAGTTTGACCGGCCGAGGAGACCCAGGCGCTGAATGGCCTGCGTGAACGAGGTTCAGCCGCATGCATGGCCAGTCATGCAACATGACGACACGGTGCATTCGCATGGAACACCAAATGCCTCAGGATGTAAAAGCAGGTGAGAGACAACGAAGTGTGTCAGTCCTAAGGCGCTCAACGCCATTACTGCCAGCATAGCACCGTACGGCACGGCCCAAGCGCTACCCACCTTGAATTGATCGGGGATTTCCATGAGCGCGTGCAGCGCAAACGCGGCGTCGCGGCGAGGGCCGGGCGGGTGGCGAGCAGCCACCTCCGAGTAATTGACAAACTGCATACAGTGTACACCACATGGTGTTGGAAGCATGAGGCAGACAATGATGATCGCATGAATGTCAGTGCTGCATGAATGAAGGACAGGGCCGGTTGAGGGGATGGGGTTGAAAGATATTGTGTGGTCTTGAGTTGTGACGCCTCCCTCAGCCGTTGCACCAGGCTTGGTCCGCACATTCCTGAAGGCCCCACACCCAACTGCAATGCATCCACCGCGCGCTTCACACTACGGTAGGCAATAACAGCACCAGAGCCTCTCCGTCCCATTGCCCCTCACGAGCACCCAGCAGCTCATCATCACAGCCCCATATGGCCCTACCTGGAAGTTGTCAAAGGCGCGCTTGGGCAGCTTGTCGTCAAACTCCTCCATCAGGTCCCACGGACCATCACCCACGCCAACCATCACGATGGACAGCGGCAGCGAGCTGCGCATGCGATGCGAGAGGTGTACGGAGCACAACGCTGTTAGTGTGTGCCGGGCAACGCTGGTTGCACCACCGCAACAATGAGTACATTGTGCCGTCTCCAGCAGGCAACATTACAAGCATGTGTCGTGGGCACAATCCCTGGATGTAATTGCATTACCCACCACCGGCCTCCTCCTCCTGGATGCCCCCGTTATGCTTGACTGAACTAGCCTGGTTGGCATCCCCTTGCCCCCCACGGGTGCTACATGAGACGCAGCAAGGCACGTCAGCACCAACCTTGCGTCAACGATGGCCTGTATGGTCGCAGCCTCCTGTGGACTGTGGCTGCCGGCCGGCATGTCGGATGACCGCGTCACCTGTGCGTCGCGGTGCACAAGGCGAGCGCCACACGTCAGTATGTCATTCAGTTTATGTTTTGAGGTTCAGGTCAAAGGACAATGCTGCGGGTTAGGTCATGGGCAAATGTCGGCAGATCATGCACAAAGGGCTCAGCGCCTGGGCTCACTAAGGAGCTGCGTTAAGAAGCGCGCGTGTGCCTCCCTGGCAGATGTGGAGGCCGCGCATAGCACGGCAGGGCGACCATGCGGTAGGTGGGATGCGATGCATGTAGGACTGCACTGCCCTGCCAGCCCACCGCAGATGCGTTCTGCTGATTGGACTTTGCCAGTGTTGCTGTGTGCCCCCGGCACTGCCTCTGCACCACGTTCCTTGCCCTCACCTGCCCGTCTGCTATGATCAGCAGGATGTGGTACTGGCCGCCGGACTGTGCCACGATGCGTGCCGCATGGTTGATGACGGGTGCGAAGGATGTGGGACCTGACAGCCTCACATGCGGGGTGAGCTCACGGTACCGCTGCAGTACGTGGTCCAGGCCATTGCAGGGCGCATCGCCGTTCTGGAAGCTGAAGACACGCTTGTCCTGTGTTGTACCTGAGCATACACATCGCGCACAGCAATGTCACTCAACAGATTTCATGCAGCAAGCCATGAACGGTCAAAGCCATCCTGGTTGGTCAGGCACAGCAGCGTGCTGCGCTTGCATGGTGCACGTCAAGGGTTCGTGCGTGGGGTGTCTGACGGTAAGTGCGCCGGCAGGCGAGACTAGAGTGTCAAGCGAATCTCACCATCTCCGAAGCCATAGGCTGGTATGAGGTTGTCATCGTCAAAGGAGGAGAGCGTCTGCAAAGGAAAGTCACCGCACCGGTATGCAGGGGAGTCAGTGTGTGTGTACTGGTATGTAGGTGAGTCAGCGGGGGGCGGAGCGGCGGGGCGGTGCTAGCGAGCGTAGCGCATGCGCGTGGCGCTGCGCGCCCAAGGGTGGGTCAGGTGCAAGGCCCATCCCTATGTAACGCATGCCTCACCTGGCCTATTGCGTAGAGCGCCTGCTCGTAAGGGTTCATCTCGGCGCCGATGTCGTGCAGGTTGCGACCTCCAAACGAGTGCTTGCCTGACCACTCATTGGACTGCAGTGCATGCAAGAACAACACAGAGTTAGAGATGGTGCGTGAAATGTGTGTTTGATGTGAGGAGCAAGGAGGGGGGGAGTGTCTATCCGGTTTCCGCTCAGGTTGCAAGCAGGTGGTTGGCGGCTGGGGCATACGACGGTATGGGTCGAGGATTACGTCAGTCTGTAGGTCACTTGCCTTGGTGTAATCCACAGCAAAGATAAGGTTGGAAGACTCTAGGCCTGCAACACGAAGCGCGTCTACGACCTGCGTCATGGTCTCGTAGTTATCGCTGATGGCCTGCTGACCGTGCTTGACATCCGCAGACACCGCATACCGCTTGCCATGGTCGCAGCAGGCCTCTGGATGGCTTGTCGCACAACCCTGCACCAGCATATGTGCATAGGCAGAGATACTGCTTTACGGGCCACTTCACAGCTTGAAGCAACAAAGCCATATGCATGTACGGCGAGTGGAGAAGTTCAGAAGTAGGGCGGGACTGTTCACCACTTCAGCTTGGTTTATTCTTGTGTATTCTGAGCTTGATTTGGTGCAAGCGCTTACCATTTCTGTTTGTACTCCTGCTTGTGTGACCGAAAACCGTGCGCTGCTTGCAAACTGTGTGTTCGTGCAGTGAGGGAAGGCAAGCTCAACACTAGAGCTGATTCGGATGCTTTTGAAATATTGGCTGACCCATTCATGTGCTGCTGGCTTTTGTACGTTTTTGGGGGTTGTTGGATGCAAAACTACGGGAAGGCCCCTTCCACCTTGACACCTGCAAGGAAGCAAGCCTCTCCGCATGACGCACACAGTGGCGGCGATGCAACCAGGGTTGTTGTTACCGAATATTTCAATGGCGTCCTAACTAACGTCTGGGCGAGCCTGCCTGATTCGACTGCGGTCGACATAAGGGTTGAGTCTTTTGGCAGTTGATGCTGACGAGGTGCAGGAGGCACAACGTCCTCACGCGTTAACCTGTAAACATCACAGCAAATGAACTTAATTATAACGTTCTCTTTGCTTAGTGCTTCTCTTCACAACTCAGCCCTGTACGCAAAGTTCTCTGACAGCGCAGTGCATACCGCTGCTGAGGGGCACGGCGGGCCAAGAGCTCACAAACTCTGCTCAACCCCTGCAAAGTCCCCTGCAGAGACAAGGTCATAGACAAGCACACAATATACGGTACGTGTCCTGAGCGTGTTGTGTAGGCCATCGCGCTGCGGCGATACAAAATGGTAACAGGTGCTGACCACCTCCCCCCGACAACGTGCGGCCCACGAAAGCAGAATTTCCGAAGCTGGTGTGGCTAGGTCCCGGGCAGGGGATTCTTGCCATCAGAGCTCTGATGTCTGAGAGCCACGCTATCGTGCAAGGCTTCACACAGGCAGGGATCCCAGAAGTCCACGCCCACGCTGTGGCTGGCCTGCCCAGCGCACCTTGCCCACTGCATGCATCTGCACCCTACGGCGACTGCGGCTCGCATGCGCCTGTGGCCGCGCATTGTGGCTTGCTGGCGCTGCAGCGCTGCTGCAAAGTGCGACGAAGAGGCGCGGCAAGCGAGTTGTACAGGAGACCCGCACGTGTGAACATGCGTGAGCGTGCTCATGCCAGCTGGCCTGGATGCACACCGAGGACATCCAAGAGCCAGTCGCCTGACATACACCCATACAAGTGAACCAGTTGCCTGCCATGCCCCAGCCCCACCTGCACTCGGTGGTGAGGCGGTCGGCAGCACCAGGCACAAGACGCTCACTCCTAAACACGCTCAGACTGTGGCATCAAGCCGTACGCTCTGTGCTTTCCACCAAAGCCACCAATACCATCCACCCCAGCCAACGAAACGTCCAAGCACGCAGTAGCGGAAATCACTCAGTCCCCGGACATAACGTATGTACCATGCTCGAAACCGTGGCGACCACTTCGCCTACACCCACAGCTCAACCATGCATCTGTACGATTGTGCTGGCCGCCACAACCACGGCCGCATGCGTGTATACACTTATGCACCGGTAGTTTTCTGTGAAGTCATTGCACGCAGCATTGCACGGCAATAAGCGTTACATAGGGAAGCATGCTGGATGCATGCAAAGCATGCATTGGAATGCATGCAAGGGTTTAATTGATTACGATTGGCAGGTGGAGCTGTGCAAACGCCCCGCGATGCCGGCGCAGCAAAGGCTTGTCGCACAGCACCCCCGGGACGCTTCTGGCCAGAATGAAGCAAGCTCGCGAAGTGGATCCAACCACGCAGCGATGGACCAGACATACGCTGGTCAACCAGGGCACACAGCACGTGCCCGCTGGGCTTCTTGCCGTACAATTCCGTTTCACAGAAAACCTCTGTGTTCGTGCCTTGCATGCAGAAAACGTTTAATTATATAGCTTTGAAACATCGGTAGCATTTGCAGCGGGAACACGTCAGCAGTCTGTGAGGCAACAAATGCTATGCGTGGAAATGCAGTGCATTGGAATGGCACCGTCCATCTAATGGAGGCGAGCACAGTCATAGGTTCAGGTTTGGGTAGGTGCTGGTTCGGATGGAGGCTTTCACCTGAGGCCAATACTCCCTTGTACTGGAGGGAGGACTGACAACGCTCGTAGAAGCACACAGCGAAGCAGTAACAAGCCAACATGTGCGTGGCACATGCATCCATGTGCGGTAACTAGCTGAACCCATGCATCAAAACATGTGTGTGCCTTGGCCCCAATAGTGCTAGTACTGCTACGGGCAGCAAGTTAAGATTCAGTGGGCAGTGATGGTGCCAGCTGTCAATTCCAGTCACTGGCTCATTTGGCCGTTAGCCCCAAACACCGTGCATGTTGCGCGTGTTGCGGCGGCAATACAGGAAGGGGGCACTGCATATGCTCCATATGTACTTGTATCCATCATCACATCGTGCCCTGAAGTTCAGCGTTCTCAGGCTATTGTCATGTGCTGGCGGGGCGGGGTCCAGGGGGGTCCAATGGGGAGGGCGATGAAGGTGCTTTGCAGGCCGCCCCTAGCAAGCCCAAGCGCTGAATGGCCTGCAAGAGAACATGCACACCACATGCCATGCCACACAATTAGGCCTGACGGACGCCTGTAGTCAAGCAACACTTGATGCATCGCGTGCGGTACGCTTATACGGGCACTGCAGGACGCACAAGGCATGTTGATGTACATGGCTGTGGAACTCGCATGGCACTGATTGGCGTTTCTGATGGCATGCGGTTGGCATTCAGAGCCCCCACCCTTCGCGGAAATCATGCGTGGACAGGAAGAGAGGTGTTGTGCACCCAGGGCCACGTGAATGTCATAAGGCTCCGGGCGGGGCTTGATCGCACACCAATTTCAGGTTCACACGGCGGGACTCATGTGCGCAGCATTATGAATATTTGAGCGAGGCTCACTGCAGCACTCACCCTGAACTGGTCGGGGATCTCCATGAGCGCATGCAGCGCGAATGCCGCATCCCGCGCCTCCCCGGGCTCATTACGCGCCATGACCTCGGAGAAGTTGACGAACTGCATGTTGCGACACAGCGGCACAATGGGGATGTCGCATAGCATGCGTAAGTTGGGTGCGACAATGCGCCCATCAGCTGATGCGGTGACTAGTGTGATAGGAAGCACCACGCGGCAATGCAGGCACAGGGTTGAATTCATGTGGGTTTCATGTGGGCGGCGCACACCTGTGCTGCTGCTGCTTGGGGCAGTACGACATTAGGTCGGACAGCGCCCCCTCGCCCGCGCGCCAAGGCATATCAGGGAGGTCGGTGATTTGCCCAGGCCTACCTGTCTAAGCGCTGCTGATGTGCTCACTGCCAGTCACACTCAGGCACCCATTTACTGCATCTGTGTGGGCGATCGTTGCTCCCCCCTGCCCCCCCGCTGGTCCAGCAGAGACAACACATCCACCAAGGCATGCCCCAATCATGCATTACCTCATTATCCACACGGCCGTGGCCTGGGTATGTCCCTCACGAGCACCAGCAGCTCATTATCAGCAGCCCCCTCACCCTACCTGGAAGTTGTCGAAAGCGCGCTTGGGCAGCTTATCATCAAACTCCTCCATTAGGTCCCACGGACCATCACCCACGCCAACCATCACGATGGACAGCGCAAGGCGTGACGCGTCCACGATGGCCTGGATGGTGGCGCTCTCCTGAGGCCCCGGCGTCACCTGCGCATGAGGCGGTTGGCGGAGGATGCGCACGCTGATCCCCGGACCTGTGAGCTATCGTGTGGCACACATGCACGCATGCTTGCATGTGCACGCTGATTGGCGTTACCACTATCACCCGTTGCCCCTACCGCCGCACAACGAGACACGGCTTCATGGTGTCTGTGCAGGGTGTGGGCGCCTGCGCTTCCCAGGCGCTGCCCCGCTGACTTGCGCCTGGCGGGGTTCAGGCCCCCGCTGCCCGAACTGCTTCGGGGTCGAACCCGTGGGAAGGTTGCATTGTAGAGGACACAGGGCCATGTGGAGCAGCAAATCCCACCGCCCCAGTATCACAGCAAAGGTGGCCTTCAGATGGTCTCACCTGGCCATCCGCGATCAACAGCAGGATGTGGTACTGGCCGCCGGACTGCGCCACGATGCGCGCCGCGTGGTTGATGACGGGTGCGAACGATGTGGGGCCTGACAGCCTCACGTGCGGGGTGAGCTCACGGTACCGCTGCAGAACTTGGTCAAGGCCATCGCAGGGCTTGTCGTCATGCTGGAAGCTAAAGACATGCTTGTCTGACGTTTGTTCTGGAATGGGCGGGCATGGTTGAGGGTGAGGTAGGAGAGCACATAAGCACATAGCAACTAGGGAACAGCGGGGGAAGCGTGAGCGATCCTGTAAACGCAGATTACTCGATACTGAGGTGTATGCATTCACGCAATCGTGAGGTGCATGCAGTGCACGGGCCATTGTCACAATCCACACGCAACATGCAACACCTGCTGACAACGAAGACCGAAGAATGCCACCGCCAATGTGGCAGCCAATCCGCGCTTCCAAACATGCACAGCAGGCGTAGCATGCATGCAAGCCAAGCAGGCAGGCACAAAGGCAACCTTGCCCACATGAGTGAGCACCAGTAAAAGAGGTGCTTGCGTCTGGCACCCCCTGGTGGCTGCAGGCTGTCGGTTAGCAGACCATAAACAGCGGCTGCATCGATCGAGCTGCTGTGGTGCTGCTTACCATCTCCAAACCCGTAAGCCGGTATCAAGTTGTCGTCATCGAAGACAGAAAGGGTCTGCAAGGTGGTAAGCAAAGCGCAGCTGTCGGTGCTGGTACTTCACCGACAACAACCCTGCTCTGAGCATCAAACGTGACGGGCAGTCCCCCAAAAGCGTCTGCCGCACCTTTCCGATCACTGTGATGGCCTCCTGATAGGGGTTTAACCCGTCACTGGTGATGGAATGGAGACTCTTGCCACGAAACGTTTTTTTGCCTGCATTCGCGTTGCTGCCTGTGTAGTCAACGCCCAGAATGAGGTTGCTGGACTCAAGGCCAGCTGCCCTGAGAGCCTCCTGCACCTGCTCTATCGTCTCATAGTTGTCGCGTATGAGGAAGAAGCCAGGCGGTGGCGGGGTGGGGGGTTTGCTGGCGCCGTTGTTGGTGACCGCGTAGGTGGTGGAGCGGCCGCTGTCATGGCTTAGGCAGGAACCCTGAAAGACAAGGGGAAATGCTTCAGTTCCTGGTTATGGTTCGCGTGTGCGCTTGCACAGGCCTTTCCCACGGTGCATACTGCAACTTGACTCACCATCTGGCGAAACGTTCCGTGCAAGTAGGAGAGAGCTGTATGCAAAGAGCTGTTTGCTGCTCATGGATACAACCACCCTCTCTTCGCACTGACACGAGAGTGGTCTGGCACCGGAAACTCGTAAGCCTGGTCCATTCATATCACGACAGCTTCTTTGCAGCAAGCTGACTGGAAGGCGACCTTTCAACCGCAGACGCTTGCAGTACGTACTGGACATAACATCTATGCAAGCAGCAATCACTTGTGTAGGCTTTGGGCATACTATGGTACATATCTTACGCAGTCGCTCGTGATGCAGGGGTTGCCTGTACGGCAGGCACCTCCCATGCATCTGCAAGAGCTTGCCACAGTTTTGAAGTTTGGTGCAATGTGGCAGGTGCGATGAATGCGGCACGCAATATCTTCCACGCCCACTGCGCATGCTGCTGAAGGAACGAAGTCAATCATTTGCTGTCAAGAGGCGCACGCTGCTCGAGTACACCACTGCTGCCGCCACCAATTCAGCGCCAACCCAACACCGACCGAGTCCCAGCCGCAACGCATTGCTCAACTCTCGCGATTAGTTGCATTCAATCCGCATGTCGACTATGCAATCGCTATCAATGCATGCGTGCTGCACACGCTTGGGACCCTGGGATTCCGAACGCTGCTGCGATGCGTGCCTGCGAAGCAGGCAGGGCACCAGTTCCGCCTGGAAGTTGTATACCGTACGCACAATGCACTGCAGCATTATTTGCTGCTTGTTGGTCCATCAAGGAATGATACACCCAGGTCAGGCTTGTCGGGTGATGACCGCATGTCCGAGGTGGTGTCAACAACGTCCCGAATGCTGATTAAGCGTTGCGCTGCTGTGCACAAGCACAAGCAGGGCTGCATCCATTGGTACATCCCAAACCTCGGTGTCTAAAGGCACATCCTAATTTCCTTGCAGAGAGGCGTAGGTCAGTTCCCGCCTGTGCACGTTATCAACTGCTGGTTCGGCTGAAGTCAAGCGCACAGCTCTTACGCAGCAGGTGATTGGCCTGCTCTGCATCCTGCATTAAGGGCTACAGTTGTGCCAGCTCAGCACGCTGCACAACAGTGACAGGTGTTTGCCAGCTGTGCGCCCTCTACCCTGCCAGCAGCAGTGCCGTCAGCAGTCAGCAGGATGGCCACGCACGCAGCACTCGAGGCCTTTCCAGACACGGGCTACAAGCATCACCAGCTTGCGCCTTCCTCACCGGTCAGTGCTGAGCCTGGTCCAGACGCATCCGCAGTACCTGAGGGGACCACAAGCCCGCACGTAGCACGCAAGGCTTTCGGCGGCGATAGCCCCGCCGCCCAGCGCACACCGTCCACTGAACTCCGAGCGCCTCCTCCCGCAGTGCCGTCTCCGGCAGAAGACTCTGGCACCACACCAGGGCTTCACCGCACAGGCAGCAGCAGCAGCAGCATTGCCGCGCTGTCCGCCAAGTCCGGATTGAGGTCTTACGACCCGAGCGCTGGCGGCGGTCGGGGCGGCGGCGGTAGCGCTGGTAGTGGCGCAGGTAGCAGCAAGCAGCAGGGCAGGGCGAGCCCTACCGTGCAAACTCCTCAGCCGCAGATTACACGAGGCAGCCATGCTGCCAGCAGTGCCAGCAGTGGCACAGCAGCGCGGGTAGCCACTCCTCGCACGCGCGGCCCAAGCGCGGGCGGTCCAGGCAGCGTGTCTGGCGCCAGCCAGCAGGGCGGCGCAAGGGGTGCGGCCGCCATTGCTGCTGCCGCACGCGCCAGTGGCGCGAAGCACGGCCCGCCCACTCCTCCTGATATGGATGTTGCCATCATGGGCGCTGGCGTGGCGGGGCTGGCGGCAGCGGTCGCGGTGCAGCGCGTGAGGCCAGACCTGCGGGTCAAGGTAGGTCACGCACACACTTCACGCCTGCATCACCGCGCACCTCACAGCATACCGGTTTGCCATTACACAGTTCACTATTCCTTGCAACGCTCCACCACAGCGCTTCACGCGCGCATGTGAGAGTGCTGCACACGCATGTACGGTGGGGCGTGTGGGGAATCCCGGGGGGTCTGCTAGTTAGCGCAATGCGATGCCAGGGTTACTCACTTCCGAGGAGCGTGGCATGGTCAATGCACACTCACACATGTGTTCACAAACACAATGCATGCTCATGCACTCTCACGCCTGCTGAATGCATGCTCAAGCATTTGGTGGTGATGCTGCACCGAATGGCACCATCAACCAGGTCGTGTGTCATCATCCTATCAGCGTATTGACAGCTGCAATTGTGCGAGGGCCATGCCATGTATGCAGGTGTACGACCACCGGCCTCAACCGCCCGCGCTCAACGCTCACACCGCCAAGGTCGGCGCGTATTGCAGGTGATGAGGGTGTACCGCAGCTGTGAGGCTTGTGCATGGAGTGTAAGCACATGGGATTGCGCTGCAGCCGAGAGCGTACTGCAGGTAAAATTTGATGGTTGGGGTATCATAATGGCTGATTGGCTGGGGATGCACCTGCATTGCCCGTACGGTTATCCCATAGAGTCATGTCTGCGTGGTGCGTGGCTTAATTATGCTCGTGTGAACTCAGTGCCGACCTCAGTGCTCATTCTTCTTCACGTGTGCATGCATGCAGGCTGGAGCCTAACGGCCTGAAGGCCGCGCAGGCCATACACCCCAAGCTCTACCGCCTCATCCGCAAGCACAGCGTGGTAGCCATGCCGGTCCTGGTGCATGACACGGACGGTAGCGTCATCACGAGGTTCGCGGAGAAGTCGTCCGCGACGCTCAAGCGCTACGGGCAGCCCTACCTCACGATCGGATGGGCGGAGCTGGAGCAGGTGACCCATGCGCGGAGTGCCTCCCAGCGCCTGCACACGCCACTCATGCAGTGTCGCTCAGCCCCATTACAAATTCTCGGGGATGTGTGTGTGCGCAATCAGAGCGCCTGAACGTACGCACGGCGACAATGCAGTCCGGTGTTTGCCAGGGACTGTCGTCCCTGCATCATGCCTGGACGGAGCATGGACAGCCTCTGCATGAAGTAACATGAAGTAACATGAAGTAACATGAAGTAACATACCGCAACGTTGCGCTGCTGATCTATCTCCTGGTCCCCTGTTCGGATGAGCATGGGCCGTTCGGCTGACACAATCATGATGTAGCAGCAGTACATTACACACAGTGACATGACGCAACGCGATGCCGTATAACCATGCACGCCGCGTGCCTGTACGCATCTGACATCAAACCGCGCCCACCACCCTATGCGTGCAGGTGTTGGTGAGTTTGCTGCCTAAGGGCACCGTGAAGTACGGATGCCGGTACCGCGGCCACCGGGAGAGCGACGATTCCATCTCACTAGAGATCGCCACGCGCAGCCATGCAGCCGCCGCCCATGCGCCCACCACCCCGCCACCCACCGCAACGCTGTCTGATGAGGAGGGATTCCCGGTTGGGCACTGGGCCAAAGACACCAGGGAGGGGATGATGGGTGCTGCAGGGGAGGGCGTGTCCAACGTGGTGCTGCAGAGGGGCAGGTCGGGGTATGACGCGGCGCGGCGCATGAGCGGCGGCGGTGCTGCCGTGCAAACGCCAGCCACTGCGGAGCGACCATCTGCGTCAGCGGCAGAGGTGCGTGGTACTGACTGTCAATGGTGAAAGGTGCCGTACCACCCTGCCATCTGCAGCAAAGTGCACTTATGTAATTCTGAACGCATGCATAGCGGTGGATCACCAGCAACTCATGCATTGGGAAATGCAGGAGCCTGTAGGATGGCCAATTGCCTTGGGCTGGTGCACCGCCTGCGCTAACCCATGCGCTGCAAGTGATACACACCAGTGTTATTGCAACAACCAGGCAACCGGATCAGCATGCTCTAATGTGCACGCACGCTCCGTGTTGTGCGCGTATCGCATGCAGGGCGGCATAGTTGCGTTTGGCGACGACGACGGTGTCCTTGCGGGCGCATCCGGCGCTGCGCTGGGCCACGGTGACCTCCTGGCTCACGAGGGTCCCTCCTACAACGATCACGACGAGCTGGATACCATTGACAAGTTCATGGCAGAGGACATCATGGCCAGGGAGGGCAGGGAGGCGATCCCTCAGGCAAGCCCGCCCACCCCCACCCACCCACCTACCCGCAGACATTTGCCAGCCAGGGACTTTTGAATCATTGAGTCGTTTGCAAATCTGGTCGCGGATACGGGCTTCCCTCGAATATCTTTGCAAGCATTAGGCGTCTGGTGTTTCTATGACCTGCCCCTCCCCCCCTTGCGTCAGGGCATGTTTGGGAGCGCGTTCGGCGCCGACGCCAGGAGCGGCGCCGTGCGGGACTTGTCGGGGATTGTGGAGGAGGAGGGCGGGGAGGTGGATGGGAGCGAGGTTGAGGGCGGTGGTGGTGGCGGTGGCGGCAGGGGGGAGGAGCATGTGGCGAGCGTGAGGGCGCGGCTGCTGGTGGGATGCGACGGCCCGTTCTCCGCCATACGGCAGCGCGTGCTGGCGGACGGCGGCCCGACGTACGACGTGAGTGCGAGCTTGTTAGTTACTGTCCGCGCTGCTGCTACCAGTCCAAACAGCTGGAAGTGGCATGCTGAATCCGACATGTCACATGTGCGTATTCTAGGGTCCTTTCAATCATTGTCCTCAAATTCGGTTGAGTTTGACCATGATTCAGAGGAGCCTTGAATGCGCACGTGGGTCAGTGTGAGGCTCGGCGGCGTGCTGGCATTACATACAGTACACACAGTACACACGGCCCATGGCGGTGCTGATGCATGCATGTTGGATGCATTTCCGGTATCGCGCTCCCGGGGAGACTGCTGCGTTCTTAAATCTGCGTTGGTAAGCGTAGGAACTTGTGCGTGCGTGCGCATGCTGCTGCTGCTGCCGCTGCCGCCGCCGCACGCACAGGGTACTGTCAAGTGGTTGGGCCGCCTGGAGGGTGACTACCTACCCTCCCTGCCCCTAGATCACAACGCCGTGTGGCTGTCGCCTGGCCAGTCCTTCCTTTGCCACCCGCTGCAGGGCGGAGACGTGGGCTGGGTGAGACACGCACATCAATGCATGCATGCCATGTGATGATGTGAAGCACACGCGACACACAGACTGCTGGTCATTTATTCCTGAACCATGAGCGGTTGCTGAGCCTGAGGGCGGTGGGTTAGACTGGCGAGCGGCAGCACGCGTTGTACATGCTCGATCCAGCACCTTTTTTGCAGCCTGCCGAGACCTGACTGCGTGTCCTGTGTGGGTCTCCTGCTGTCTGGCTGCGTGTTCAATGTGGCAGTTGCATGGGCAGACCATGCATGCAGTTACACATACCTGTGTTGCTCACTGAGGATTGCATCATTCTGTACTGCATGACTGCTGTACTGCACAATAGCTGTACTGCATACGTGCATCGCACCTACAGGAGGCGGTTGTGACGGACCCCCAGCTCGCCGCCTCGGGTTGGCGCTACGACACCACCGCCCGCAGCGTGGTGCCGTTGAGCGCTGACGCCAAGGTGTGGCAGGCGGGCGGGGGCGCGGGCGGAGGCATCACCGCGCTGTCGCTCAGCAAGCTCAACAAGCTGCAGGTGTGAGGCGCCGCTTGACCACCCATGCAGGACGGCCGGATGATGCCCTTCCGTTTCGCAGCTGAGGCCTGTTGCTGTGCTGCTACCGTATATTGCTTGCCGACGCATGTATCGGTGTTTGCCGCCTGCATTTCACTGTATGCCCCACTGCCAAACCCTGGTTTCCCTCCACCTTTACCGGTGTAGCTGGTGCCATGTGTGTTGCCCTGGTGCTTGCCCTGTCACTGTCAGACGCAGATCACGTTCCCTGCTTGAAAGCAGCCCTTCCTCTCACCGTCTCACGTGTCACAACAGTGTCACATACATCCCCTGCATTCCTGCATGCGTGCATGCAGAAGCTGCAGGTGCTGTTTGCGCGATTCCCGCCCGTGGTGCGCGCCATCCTGCAGCACAGCGACCCCCGCAGCGTCATTGAGGCCGGCGTGTGGGTGCGCCGCGCGGACATGCCCTCGGGCCTGGGCCGCGGCCGCGTGGCTCTGATTGGGGAGGCGGCGCACCCCATGAGGCCCTCCAGCCAGGAGGAGAACCAGGTGGGTTCGTGCGGATCTAGTGGATCCTGACTTAATCATAGAACCCACATGATAAAAGACCCAGATCAAGACCATAACAACCGTAACAACCATAAAACAAGGCTCATTCCATTGAGCGCGGCGGGCCTAGGGGGAAATCCGAATGCAGTGAAGTGCGGGGCTTGCCCGATGCAGTGCTCCACACATGCAGTTAAGGGATAAGCCTCTGCATGCCCCTTGCCTGCATGTGTGCGGTACTGCAGCAGGCAAGCCCCGCACATCACGCACATGTGCGCTGACTGTGATGAATGCCGATGTACTTTTGTGCTGTGATGTGATGTGTTTTGTTATCTTAAAGACTGCTTCTGCACCTAAAGCGTGTCATCAGCCCAGCCCTTGCACATATGACATATCGGGCTTGGGCCACGATAACTTGCCGAACTTTACATCACCATGCTTGGGTTTCTGTGCCTTCCCTGCTGTGGGATATATATATGCATGCATCGGTGCGGATGGACACGCCTGTGTACCGGTGCACATGCTGCACATGTGCCCGTTGGCCACACTCGCGTAGCGTATAGTTCGCTGTCATGCCTACACAGTGTTTGGGGAGCACGAGTACCTGGAACTATGCCTCTCCTGGACAAGGAGCTGAAAGGTACAAGAGAGACTTTACTGTATCCACACGCGTACCTCCTTGGGAGCTTGCATGTTGCATACCAGCGCATTGCATGCTGTAAAGCTGCCTGAGACGCACGCCCCACTGTGTACTGCTGCTGCTGTGCATGTGTTGATACGTGGCGGCTGCGGCAGGCGCTGGAGGATGCCTGGGAGCTGGGCGCGTGCGTTCAGGAGTACGGCGCCAGCAAGGAGGCGCTGAGGAGGTTTGAGGAGCGGCGCAGGCCGCGCTGGCGCCACGTCATGCAGGTGCGGTGCGGTCTCGCGTGTGGCAGTGCATACTGTACTGTGTACTGTACTGCGATGTGCCGGGGTGCAGTACCCGCCCGAGCTCGGGCAGTGGCCTGAGAGGCCACCCTGTGTATGGCAGGACGCGGTGATGTACGGCAATCAGTCGGTGTGATTGGTGCCACGGCGCCTCTCACCTGGCGCCTCTCACCTGGCGCTGATCGCACCATGTGATAGCCGTACATCACCGCGTGCTGCCAAACACAGCAGCCCATGGCCTTTTTTGCAGGCCTGATCGTGCTGCGGCACGGTCAACGACATACAGGGTGCTGTCCAACTGTCCAAGCACGTATTGCCTAAGCCGTCCATCCACCTCACACCCCCTTTACCATCGTCTGTCTTACACGTCGGTCAGCTTTGGACATCCTGTGTATGCATGTGGGTACGCATACGACGGTTCCGCAACCGCTAGCTATTCAATGCCATTCCTGTGGCGCTCTAGCAGGAGCTGCTGCCGTGCTGCATGCTGGTGGACTCACGCCTGCTGGTGACGTTCTGGCGTCCGATGAGTGATACCAGCAATGCGCTCACATGCACGTGACCTGGTCGTTATCCACTTATCTGTGCCATGATATGCCCCTGGTGTGGTGGCGGTGTGCAGCTGGCGATGGCCGCCAACGCGGTGCCCTCCACCACCAGCAGCGTGCTGTCCCAGGCGCTGCTGGACTACACGGCCGACCTGCACGGCCGGGCCTTCACGCGCCTGGTGCCCCCCTGGAGCCGACGCACGCACAGCGCGCTGATGGCGGCGCGACGCCTGCTGCTCATGACAGGCAGGTTACATGCGCATGCGCAAGGTGGCACCCTGTGTGCGTGTGGGTGCGTGCATGT
>BDDA01000017.1:13138-53855 GCA_001662385.1 Chlamydomonas asymmetrica | reverse complement strand
GCTAAAAGTATTGCTCTCGTGGGGGCCATGAAGTGTCATTCCTGTTGTGTACCATGCATCATGCATGTGCGTAAGGATAGAGACTGCTTCTGGAGATGGCGGGGCAAGCGTGCATGCAAGTGCGCGCTCCTCCTGCCCCATCAATTACGAAACGTCGTGCAGAAGCGTCACTGGCTGCTCTGGCCTGTTGCACTGGAGTGCTTGAGTTTTGACTTGAAACTGTGGTTTTGAGGCCGGTGGGTGCGGAAAGGGGTTCAGACACTGGGTGCACACAGCCCGCCTGCCTGGACTGCCCAGGTGCAAACATGTCCTGCTTTGCTACGTACATGATGAAGCAGCGCATTGACTTCACTGCATCGGCGCCTACGCGCGTGACACCATGCTCTGTGCCAGTGTGTTGCTTCCTGGCTGCCCATGCCCAGCTCCGCCACAGCTGGCAGTGACCATCCATTCAATTCCATGGATTTGTGCTGCTGCTCTGTACATGTCTGCATGGCCGTACTGACTCTTGCTCATGGCACGCCCCACTGCCATGCAGCCGCTGCCGGAACCACAATGGCGCTTTTCCATCAAGCCCGCACCCCTGCCATCGTGCAGCAGCTGGGCGACGCGCTGCAGCGCACGCCGGGCCGCAGGCGCCTGCTGCGGGCGCTGCAGGCAGTGCGCAACCGCATCGGTAAGCGTGCACTCGTTAATGGAGGGCCTGCACCTTCCAGGCACACCGCTCGCCTGCCCACGCCTGTCAGTTGCTGTTATACGCATCTGCCGTTTCCTGCCTGCCGCACCGCTGCTGCAACACACCCTGTGTGCCTGCTGTGCTGCTGCCCCTTGAGCCGTCCGTACGCTGCGCCCTGCACGCCTGCTGCGCGCTGTGCAGGGCCTGTGCTGGGTGTGGCTGCGATGCCGCTGCGTGCTGCGGAGACGGGCGTGGTGGTGGCCACGGAGGCAGTGTCCGACGCCGTGTCCGGAGTCGCTGGCACCGCGGCAGCGTCAGCCGCCACGGGTGCTGCCCAGCTGGCATCCAGGCCCATCAAGCGCCGCATCGCCAAGGCCTTGGGCGCGTTCTGAGGCTGCCAGCGTGGTCCATGCTGAGACTGCCAGGCACCACCAAGCGCAATAGGCTGCTGCCGTTCGCTGCGCAACTGCTGTCCTTGTAGGCGGCCACCACAGTGAACGTACGCTGGTTGCTAGCACCGAAGCTTTCAAGCTCAAACACGCGCACCTTGCAATTGCGGTTGGATGTGACAAATTGGCAAAACATTGGAGATGAGGATAGTAGCTTACAAGCCGCGTGAAGTCGTTGTTTGCCCCCTGCTGTTTGACAACGGCCCCCGATGCCTGCAAATCGAGACTAGGGCCCTGGCCCCCAAAGAGCCACGCTAGAGCTCCAGAGCAGCTTAAGAGCGGGGCTTCTCCTTCTTGCCCTTGAAGAGAGCGATCAGAGCCACACCAGACACCTTCACGACCTGTGTACATAAGCAATACACAGGGCACACGAACATCGGAACCAGTCACGACAGCACTTGGAACAACATGACAGAACAAACGGAACACAACCACGGGAGCAGACCTCCCAAAGTTGTAGCGAGAGTGGAGTACACAGCTTTGATGCAACATTGCGATGCGATGATCAGGCGGCTGCAAGTGCTGAGGCAACAGCCACGTCAACACCATAAACCCGGCGAGGAGCACATACCTTGAAGCGGACACCGGGAATATCACCGACGGCGTGACCACTGCGGCCAAAACCAGCGATGAGGACCTCATCCTGCAGCACGAAAGCGAGTAGCACCGTTTCAGGATAGCAAAGGAACGGAAAGAGCAACATGGTTGCCAGCCCAATGTAAGGGTTCCATAGTTGGTTCCATAGGGTTCCAACCACGGCACCGTGCCAGGGCACAGCGGCATGCACGAGTCCAGTCCGTCATGGCGAGCCCGCATGCTCCGCACACTACTGCTGTTGGAGCTGGCCAGGCCCTGATGCCAATGGACGATGAGCACGCCGTTGCTTTGGCGCTGTGCTGTTGGGCTGCCCGCTCCCGCAGTGCTGCAGCACGGTCGATAGAACCGTGACGGCTGCTGCTTCCACGCGTACGCTCCGCTGCCGCCAGGCATCGGTCCAGCAGGAGCGCCACTGCCATTCTTGCGACCTTATAAGCTAATACACAAACAATATGACACGGCCTGTACTCACGTTCTCCTCAATGAAGTTCAAGCAACCGTCCATGGGCACGAAAGCAGCAATCTTCTTGCCGTTCTTGATGAGCTGCACACGGGCGCACTTACGAATAGCAGAGTTGGGCTGCTTGGCCTCAATACCGCTGCATAGCAACACCAAAGACACAGGGAGCGTGAAGGACGGTCACGGCGCAGCGTTGCAAGTGCACCACGCGCTGGCTTGGCTGCACTGCACAACGCAAACGCGCATGATAAACAAAGAAGCACTGCAAATGCTACAAGTAGACAACTCACATCTTCTCGAGCACAATACCCTTGGCGTGCGAGGCACCGGCAAAGGGCTTCTTCCACTCGGAGCCCAGGTGGCTCTTGTTATAGTCCTTGTCGGCCCAGCGCTCCTCACGGCGCAGGTTCCTGAGCTTACGCCCGGCTCCCATACCGCGTGTCTTACTGCAAGCGAGCAATGCACAGGCAACACAAGCCGTCAAACGTTCGTGTGCAAAGAAGGCCCATAGCCGCAGCGCTCCAAAGCAAACAAAAGGCTGCGGATGCTCACCCCATGGTTGCGGGGTTTCACTACTGTGGGCGTCGAAAAACCAGGGGGAGAGAGGGAGCCACCGTGCTGCGCCCTCAGCTTTTTGCACCTCACACACAGGAAAGAATGTAACAACACTCCATTCGCGGTCCAGGAGGGTTAGCCGAAGAAGTCCCAGGATTGGTAGAATTTCACCGTCAGTGATCACATCACAGCCAGAAGGTTGGAACGGAAAGTAGCTGTTGGAGCAATTGAACTTCGGTACATCGCTGTCTACAGGTCCATGCTCGCTGGCGGCAAGTGGCTGCAGTGCGTCAGCTGATCATGCGCGTCGCACACGCAGCCATGCAGTGTCGGGGCGGGCGGGCCCGCCCGCCAGCACAAAGCGGCTGACCCGCCACCAAGCGCCTGGCACTGGCCCCAACCCCACAGCCGGCCAGCCCAGAGCACCAGACAAGGAGCGCACAAGACCTGGCGTTGTTGTAGTGTTGTTACACACTGTTGGCTTGTTGCGCGTCGCTCGTTTCACCACATGGTTACCAGCAGCTCAGCCTCAAGACATACCGTAGGTGCTGCATGGACGAGTGAAAAACATGCACACGCTGCATGGCAACGCACACCTGACATGGCTGTGCTATCAAGGGAAGGCCACACCACCACTGTCTGCTGTTTGAGAGCTCTTGAGAGCTGCTACCTGTATCAGCGCACCGTAGACTTCATCGCATCCAGGATCAAGGAGCGCTCCCCCGATAGGGGGACCTCAGGCATACAAGACTGTGAAGCGCCGTGCTACGCCTGCCTTGCAACAGCACCACCACCACGTCGACCAAATCCAACTCATATGACGGATTACAGTCCACGACAAATGCGCATGCAAGAGCCACATGCAAGCAACGACCTCTGGAGCGGCTCACAATCGCGATGCCACTAGGACGGTATACGCCAAGCACTCTGCGCCCATCCCCTCACTCTCCCCTCACAGCATGGCGCTCTCCCCTCACAGCATGGCGCAGTGCTTGGCGCCACTGCGCGAGCGCATTACAGGCGCCCCGCACGCAACACGCAGCACCGATGCATGCCGCTGCAGTCGACTGCCTGCACCGCGCATACTGACAGGGACGGCCCAGCCAGCTGCCGGGAGGCTAACTCTCAATCCTGGTGCACGTGCCCTGCTCGCCGCCTGAGCTCGTTGGCCTCCGCCTCCTCGTCCTCCTGCCGCCTACGCACAGCCGCCGCGTCTGCATTCTCCACAGCGACAGCAGCACCTGCTGCCTGCGGCCGCGGCTCGTCCGCCAGCTGCGCTGCGCCGTCCGGCGGGGCCGCTCCCGCCGCCGCGGCAGCCGCCGCTGCTGCTGCTGCCGCTGCGCCGTCCGCTCCCAGGCGCTCCTCCCGCAGCCGCTCCTCGCGGGCGACCATGTCCTGGGCCGCCGCAAAGGCCGCTGCGTCGTCCGGGTTGTAGTTCCACGCTGGCAGCAACGAGGTGATGAAGCCAACGATGAAAATGAGGATCTCCGTAAGGATGCCCCTGCGTTTGCATGTCGCGAGTGCAGCATGCAAGCAATTAGTATGCAGCATCCAGGCATGCCGAACGGCATGACAAGCGCAAGGACGACCGCAGTGTGTGGAATGGGAGGCCTCGCGGCACCGACTGAAGTGCACCGCCGATTTAACGAGTGCAAACACCAGTGCGCAATCTCAGATGCGCCTGGGGCTGCAACTGAGCACCCTTTGGAGGGAAAGCGGGGAGGGGCGGGGTCTGCGCCTCATACAGAGCTGGCACAACTGGATGACATGCAACCACAGCTGTGCACCACAAACCATGAATTTCCTTCAAACGGACGCATGTCTATCCATGGTGCACCATGCAGCTGAACCCCACCTGCGAGCTGGCTCTACGGGCCGAGCAGCAGCGCCTGCGGCCGGCGCCGCCGCAGCGTCCCCGCCCGCCGCCGCCCCTCCCGCACCAGCACCCCCACCCGCCTGGCCCTCCGCTGCGCCGACTGCGCCACCTGGCGCGCCTGCAGCCTCCGCTCGCTGCTGCTGCTGCTGCTGCGCCCGCTGTTGCTGCTGCTGAAGCGCGTGGCGCTGCTGCTGGTTCGGGGGCGCGTGCATGCCCTGCATGAGCCGCCTGAAGGGCGCCCATGCGGCGGTGACGTACAGCACCGCTGCGCCGCCCACCAGCGCCAGGAAGCGGTTCCATGTGAAGTGCTGCACACATCGCAGCCAAAAAGTAAAAAAAGGCAGGCGGGAGGTGAGGAAAACACGTGCTGGCCCTGCAGTGCACGAGGTGCTGTACCGCAACCACGTACACGCTCGCGCTACACGCACAACGCCACGGCCGACTGACAGCGGGCAACCCCGCGTGGCGACATCAGGACAGCTCGCGCGGTGGCATATCGCGAATGAGGTTTCGAATTTCGAGGCTGCACCTTCAGGCCCTGTTGCGAGCCCCTGTTGTCGCACCTGATACAGGACCACGAGGAACACCAGCGCCTGCAGCAGCATGCGGGCGGAGATGCGGATGTGGTACACGCGCTGCCGCCGTGCGGCGGCGGGCGCGCCGGCCGCGCCTGCGGCGCCGCGGCCGGCCGCCGCTGGTGCGGCCTGCGGGTCCTGCGGGTGCCCGCCCCGCGCCGCGGCGGCGGCGGGTGCGGCGGCAGCGCCCCGGCGCTGACGCATGGCTGCGCGGCGCACAAGACACGCATGCATGACGCGTGACTACATTGGCCCAAAGCAGTTGCACAAGGGCAGCGTTACGGCAGTCAGTAGCGCGAGACATGTGCAGACACCGCTTTGTTATGGCCTTCAGCCCTCTGCTTTTGCTGCTGAGCAGTTACTGCATCGGGTGAGGAGGCAGGCGACGTGCATGAGACTGTGTGGGTGAGGCTGTCAAGCGGGCAGCGGGCCGCACCTTGAAGCTGCGCCAGCAAGCCTGCGTGCTGCACGTGTTGGTGCAGGTGGACGCCGTGCGGGTGCGCGTGCGGCGGCGGTTCAGCTGCCGCACCCATCATCCCGAAACCTGCTGCCATCGGCACAAAGCCAAACGGGGGAGCACCCGCGCCGTACGCCATGCCGAGAGCCCCTGCCGCTTGCTGCGCTTGCTGGGCCCCTGCTGCTGCCGCTGAGACACTGGCCATCATGCCAGGCGGATAGAACCCCTGTGGCAAACGTTTACAGACAAATGCAGGTGTGCACGCGTAGGTTCAGCCACTGCTGTGGAGTTTGCAAGCGTCAAGCAAAAACAGGCAGGGGTTTCGTACCTGGCTCATAGCGGGAACATACACTGGGGCGATGACAATAGGTGTGGTCATAGGAGGAGGTGTAAGCGGGTTGAACCCAGCAGGATAACCCGCAGGTGATGCGCCAGACCCCGCAGCGGCTGTTTGCAGGTTGAACTGCGTCGTGGCAGTGAGCGCGGCCGCATATGCTGCCTGGTACGCAGCTGCCATCATGGGATTGAAATACACAAATGGCAGGACGGGTTGCATGCTGGCAGGGGATCCAGCTATCCCTGTGACTGGTGCTCCCGCATACGGCCTCGGCCCTGCAACGCCTGGTGACGCAGCAGGCGATGGACCGGATTGGAAACTCCAAGCAGAGAACCCAGGCCCTGGTCCGGCTGGCCCTGTGGCAGGCTGGTTTGCAGCTGGTCGTGACGTGCTCGTGCTGGCTGTGGCCCCACCGTGGCTGCTGCTTGCAACCGAAGTTGTTGGGGCAGGCGCTGGCATAGACCGCGCAGGCGGTGCGGGAGTGGCCTGTGAGGAAGCAGCTGACGAGGTAGATGCGGACGAAGGGGCTGCTGGTGGTGCACTGCCCTCCTTATGCTTTATCACAAGGTGTATGCTGTGCGGACCCTCCGGTGGATCGAGCTGCAGGAATGTAAAACGCGGGAAGACAAGAGCGAGCTTGAGTCAGCGCACTGAATCCACACAAAATAACACACCAGAGTTTGCTTGGTGGCACCAGGACCATGTGCTCCACAAGCACTGAACTCGCGCGCACCTTGCTCACGACGTCGCGAATCCGGATGGAAGGGTCTTTGAGCACCTTGCCCCCATAAATGAGCTGTAACGCAAATGCATTCAACAATTAGTGCAGGGTGAAAAAAAATGCGGAGACTTGGATGTTTGGACCCCTCAAGACACGAGCTGAGAGGCAACCCTGAGCAGCACAATCTGCATCTGACGACAGGAAGCACAGAGAACGGCAATAACAAGGATAGTTCAACTTACGGTCTGCGAAGCCGGTGGCGGTTTCCCGTCATACTGCTGACTGAGAGCGAGTTGCAATTCCGCGAGTGTGCCATCCAGCCTGAATTCGATAGTAAAAGGCTGAGTCGACTTGCCGCTGGGGTTCTTAATCGACAGCGTTGTTCGCCCACTTTCCCCTGTGGGTGCGGGGGATGCCATAGCGTGAGGCGCACCTCAGGCCCGTGCACAAGATGGGAGGTTTGCAACAGGCCAACCCTGAAACAGCCAGGAACAAACAGTAGGTGCACAGCCCTTCCAAGTCACAAGAAGGCTGTGGGGCCAAGTACACGTGTGGGCTACATGTAAGACGTGTGAGCAGGTTCAAATGGGGTAGCCCAATCAGTGACGGTTGACCACGCTGTACTGCATGCATGGCAGGAAAGCAAGGAGGGGAACGTGTGCATTCAACACGCCACATGATTTCACCAGGGCATGCATGCCAGCCGTTGAAGTCACAGCCTGTGTGATGTGAGGACCCGCTCTCCCAGCCAGTTGCCCCGCTGGGGAGCGGGTGAATGTGTGGCTGCGTGCTGCACCCCCCCTCAACCTGCAGTTTGCATTCGCTTTACAGCGCGATGCATACCACCCAAGAGTCATTCGGTCATACTGACTGCTTTGTGAGGCTCAAACCTGGCGTCGCTTTCCTGCATGGTGACAGCATGGGTGTTCGAATTACATATGCATCGCGCTCTTCCTCCCGAAACTCAGTAGTGCGCTAGGCGGGGTGGTTGGTGGATAGGCCCATGCACAGACTGACTGCCACTGCACACCGCGCATGTGCATGGCTGTCATGCACTGGCATACACGCATACGTGGTTTCGGTCACTTGCCATGCTACGGGTCGAATAGGTTACACCACAGAATGCCTTGCTGGATGCACGCTTGCGATCCCGCATGTGAATCTAGTCCGCTGTTGCCCCTGCCGTGCTGTTCAAGCTCATTCTGCGCTGTGGCAAGCGGGTATGGCTGTCTTGACATGCTTTGTGTATGTGTATGCGGATGGGGTAGGGTAGGGTGAGGGGGTTGTTCACCCCTGGGCGAAATTCAATGTTCTGATTGTTGTCTATTGTGCCTTCCTTTAAGGAGTAAAGATGCTGTGGCCGCCAGGAATGCACGGTGAGCGATTCCCCACGTGCTGTGTGCAAGTTACTTGCTTCCCGGTAGAGCCATGCAGTGTGCTTCCACGTGCTTGTGTGTGTGCATGCATGCCCCCGAAGCCCTGACGCAATACAATACATCCATCAGCAAACAACTTGGGCAGGAATAACGAATGAGTTCCTACTGCGAGTTAGCGGCCCGTAGCATGCATGCGTAACCATTCTTCAGTACAGACACCACGCATCGTCATTGACGCCAAAAACTCCTTCACTGTGCTTGGCGCGCGCCAAGCTCATACTGCATTGCCTTGCTGCTGCTGCTGCTGCTGCTGCTGTTCTGGCTTTGCTGCTTGCTGGTCCCTGTGCAGGAAGGCCAGCTTGAGGCGTGTGATGGGGCAGCCGGTGGTCTTGGAGGTGTATGCCAGCTTGATCGGCTCGGGCGCGCCGATCACCATCTGCATGCGTGAGCAACGCAACGCCGAGCAAATCATTGCTTTGTTGTGTTAAGTTTGGAGTTGTTTAGGAGTTTCCTAGCCAAGAGCGAGGCCGAACGATCAGCACTCATGCACAAGACAAGGACTGCTAGCCTACATCATACACATCCGCACCGCTATGCTCAGCATGCAGAGCGTATAACGCAGCAAGCATGCAAGCCTGTCACGCGTGCCTAGCTGAGAAACACCACCAACAACAGCGGCACTGCCTGCGCGACACGTGCGCCGAGCTGGATTGCAGGCAGCTAACGCGACAAGCGCAGGCACCAGCCGAGGCCTCCACAGTGATTCGCGCCACCTCACCTCCATATCGTCAAACGCAAAGGATATGAGCGGCTTGCTGCTGAGCAGCAGGCCGACCAGGCTGTCCCCGCCGTCCCTTGCACGCATGCCATCCTTGTCCCTTGAGCCTTGCTTGACGGAGCCCGGCTCAGGGCTGCTGCTGCTGCTAGCAGTGCTCGATGGCGGCAGGGTGATCCTTGTGAGCGGCATGAGCCGTACATTGGCGCGTACTTGGCAGGTGTACCGCATAAGGCTCGGCACCTCGGTCGTCAGGCCGCTGCAAAACAACACCCACATGGTGCGTATCGCGCACGCACTTGGTTTGTGCAAAGACGGTTTGGCCGATGGTTACCCCTGCCTTATCAGCAATCATGGATGGATTAAACACATCCAGGCAGTGTGCATGGTTGCAGCAAAACTGGCAGGCGGCAGTGCGTGTCGAGTGTTGCTTGCTGGTTGGGAACGACTGTGAGGGTCGGGCTGTGAGATGGACTAGCGGCTGAAGAGAGCGCCACGCACCTGAAGCTGGGCAGCGAGAAGGAGATACGTGGCCCTGCATAGTCCCCGGTACGCCTTGCACCGGGCAGCTCGACCGAGCACACTGGAATCGACGATGAGCTGCCCTTGCGAGCGGCTGTTGGGTCGACGTTGTGTACCTGCACCAGCGATGAGGAAGAACCACCTGCGAGGCAAGCACTATGCATATGATCGTGCTTATCACGTTTGCTTTGGGTTCAGGTTTAACCCAAAGAGGGAAACCTGCTTCCTTGCTGATAACTGGTTCCGGAGCCACCCTTGGGAGGCCGTGAGGCGCGGTATGATAAAGCTTTAGGCCTTGACGAACGCAAGCCTCGTACCTTTTTCTTCCTTGCGTTTGTCTCCCTGGCGCCACCAGCTGCAGGCCTGCTTATTTGACGTTGAGCTTGCACCGGCCTCATCAAATGTGGCCAGGCATGAAGGCAGGCCGGACTCCTTGCGGCCATGCTCACGGGCCTGCCTGGTGCCAGAAACATTGCACAATACGTTCAGCAATCTTCCAAAAGCCTTGCCACGAGAATTTGTCTGCTGGAACTGCGCGTACGTTATGCAAATTTGCGACTCACTTATTGTTGACAAACACGTGGGATGCCCATGCACAGGAACTTGGAGGGTTCCAGACAATACCGCTCAACCCAACCATCTGCATAGGTGTTCATACTCAAATCTTGTCAGTATTTCTTCGTTTGAGTGCGTCAGCACAAGCAAGAGCTTCCCTGAGTCAAGCTCACAAAGCTGACAAACCGTGCAAGCACACAAGCATGGACTGACCTCATCAAACGCTCCAACAGGGCTATCATCGTAGCGTGCAAGGTAGAAGCCTCCCAGGGTGTACCTGTACACCAGAAGAGGCGCGTTGTGCTTAGTCGCCGCAGGGGTTTGAGCAACGTGCACGGCAGCAGAATATAAAAACGTACCCGAAAAACTTGACGATTTTGAAGCATTCCGGTATGTGTTTCTTTGCCTGCAACGACAGTAGCATGAACGTGGGCGGGTGGCGGTCTCGCTCTTGCGACATGACAGCATGGGGCAGCTGCTGCACGGTCGTCCTTACCTCGTCCACCTTCACTAAGTGAAGCTGGTAGAGTGCCCGGCCCTTGACAGTCCATGGCGCAGCGGACTCCTTTGTCATCGCTGCTCTGAACCGGACAAACGCTTCACAGCAGTTGGCGCTACGGCGGAGTGAAAACTTCGTGTGTGCAAGGGAGTGGCAATTAATTCAGTAAGGCAACGTGTGAGTGTTTGCAGCTGAAGCGAGGAAATAGCTGTTGAGGAACAGGTACGAATTCAGACCGACTCGGTCACTCGGCCTTTGCTGCCGGGACGGCACGGACGCTAACAGCAGCAAGTAATGCTGCTGTTGGTGAAATGGCAGGATCTCTTTCTGCATTGGAGCCCCGCCTGCATGCGACAGCACCATGTCTCCAGTTGTCCTAACAATCGTTATGGACCCGGCAAGTTCTTACCCACCGCTCACCAGCCTTTGACTCCCCGTTTGGCAGTGTGGCCCCAAAGCTCACCCACAGCATTTCTGGTCACACCCAGAATGGTCATGGTCATGCATGTGACATGGACTGCCGCTGAATGCGCCCTGTCTAGGACCATAATCCATGCTGTGCACTGCATGCCCATGTGTTATGCCCAACACTTTTCAACTTTTGCATACCAAGTGAACTGGACGCCGGCGACCAAGACATATCAGGTGTCATTGCACGCCACGCACGGATGGGGCTGGGCCTGCTGCCAGCCTGACAACGCAGGCTGCCGGATGCCTGGAGGGGGCCCAACCGGCACGGCAGGGTCATTGGCCACGGGTTTCCCAGGTAGTCATGTTTATGTAACAGTGTCAAAGGCACCAACTCGGGCACCCTGCGGCAAAACGAAAGGATCAAGCACGCGATGCTGCAAAGGAGCCACAGGCAGTGCTCCCGGACACCAATACCATACACATGGCCAAAACAAGGCGCTCATAGCTTTATATCGTGAGGGCGTCACCATCGCGACGCGGTGCCCCGAATCCGCGCATTCATGACGGGTTATGAGCTGCAAAGACGAGAGGCGGCAATGCACACTTTTTGCGCTGAACCTGTGCGCAGGAGTCATTTTGTGCCGGGCCGGCCCTACGGACGGCCGGCAAACGGTGACTCGATTTGCGAGGTCGCTGCGACGTATCCCATGCGCAAAAGCGAGCTTGAATGCGAGGCATGTAGGATAATAATCATGGGGTGCTTGGCTTGCCGAGGCGCCTAACAAAGCAGCGCCCATGGTGCAGGGTTCACAACGCAGGACGCTGCGTACACCAGGGTAACGTGCGAGACACGAGAAGTCGCAAAAGTACGGGAAAATACGTGAAAGCGAGCGTCAACAGCAAAAGTCCCAGCCAGTAACGGCAAGCTCATTTGAGGCGCACGGTCCTGCATGCGGTTGCGGCAAGCATCCGCCTCAGCAACAGGATGCGCTGACCACCCATTGCTGTTCGTTCAGTAACAACAAAAAGGCAGATCGCAAAACTCCAAAACCATCATTGTCGGGCCCACAGATCAGTGCCGCATATGTACATACAGTGCACAACCTACAAGAGCAAGCCCCCCCACTACGCCTTGACCGGCGCCAGGATGCGCTAGCGGTCTGGCGAAGGTTGCGCACACCGCCAGCACTGGCAGGCGGGCCGTGGAGGCACATCGGGGTCGGGCTCAACGCCAAGCAAGAAAATGCATTCGACAACCATTCGATTGCACGGTATGTCTTGAGGTCGCCATGCGCTATGTACATGCATGATGCGAAACTGCGAGCCATGCTCTGCTGGCACGCCACTCCAGCTGGGTCAGCACTCAGCAAGGATGGCCATGCCACCACGCGCGCAAAAAGACCGTTGCCATGAGGTCTCATCATCTATGCACCACCAGGCGACCCTACGCAGACTCTGCGTGCGTGTTGCCTGCAGGGGTGCACGAGGAATGGTTTTTCAATGCGTATGCATCGGTGCGGAGTCTAAGCCCCTACACATAATCGCAGCCGGCCAAGCTGGCAATCCACAAGGTATTGAGTGGGGCACCATATTGCACTGTGTGTGTATCGCACGCTAAGCGGCAGCCAGCCGCAAACAACGCAAATCAAGCAATGTGGCAAACTAACGAACAGCTAACCCAAGCCGAGTTGCATGGGCGCATGGCAGTGATGCTGCAACGCGTGGCGGCTTTCAATGTATACAAGAGTATGCAAGGCGCGCAGCCCTCGAGGAGACCGTACTGGAGCCCATCCCTGCAGCAGCACGCCACCACGAACTACACAACGGCAAGACCACACGCGCACACAACGCACCATCATAGGCTGAAAATTCAAGTCCTGCAGTGCCGGGGGCACATGCAATGGTGCCCGCATTGACATTCTGGGTTCTCAGCAACGCACGGCGGCATGCATATGCGCGCAGCCGTGGCAGCCATTACGAGCCAGGTGGGGCGAGGAATGGGAGCATCTCGGTGCCGGATGATGGCAGCCAAGCGAGCGAGCGCACAAGGAAAACGCAAGAGCGCACAACCTAGTTAGTACAAAACGCACACACCCCACACCAACGCAGCGCGCAGGATGCCCCAATGGGATCAACACACGCATTCCAAGGATGCGCAAGGAGGTCGTACGCTGGCATGCATGCACAAGGGTGTGTGTGGCGATTGCTAGTGTGGCGCAGCGTTTGCCACGGCAAGAGGCTGAGCAAGGGCGGTGCATGGGCCAGACTCAGCATGTAGCTAACGCGTCAACTCAGGCATTGGACATTCAAAGTTGCAGTACAAAAAAGGGAAACATGATTGATGAGCTCGTGGAAACCAGCCCATCGATCCTGCAATCCTGCGATCACTGCTGCTGTCATTTCAGCAGGCATATATTCAGCAGCGCAGGTGTCAAGGTCGCCCCCACGTTCGGGCGTTAAGGGTTTGCATCTCGTCGATGCCTGGCATTGCACTTCAGCTGCGGTACAATCAAGTTCGTTGCAGAGCTCGGCGGTTCTATGTTCACAGGGCAGATTGCTCAATGCCCAGGTGCGCTGCGCGTGCGGAGAAAATGGCAGACCAAATGATACTTTGCAACAACAGTCATGGGAGCCGTTAGGCATGACGCCGCCGATGATTTGGATCATAACCGTTATTCTTCAGAGAGCTGGGCGTTGTCAACATCGCCTGCGCCTGCGGGTTGTCAACGGCGTGCCGCCATTGCTGCAAGGGTGGGCGCCGGCGCCTGCGGGATCGGCCGCGTGCGGTGCAGGTACTCGTCGTATTTCTCCTGCTGCGTAAACCACCACGTGTCGCTCAGCAGCATCAGCCCCAGCGGCGTGGTCGCGGCAAAGGCCATCGCGGCGCCGACCGGGTCCCCCGGGGACCGCCGGTGCGCCAGCTGCAGCGACTGCGAGAAGCCGCGCACAAAGCCGATGTCCTGCAGAGCCTGCTTGTTGGCCATGCCCGGCGGCCCGCACTCCAGCCCTCCAAGGTAGTACAAATCCTCTGGGCAGTACGGGTACGGGATGACGCATGGTACGCCGTCGGGATGTGCGCCGGGCGGGGTGGCGGCGTTGCTGGTGTTGCTATGGTTGCTGGGGTTGTTGCTGTACTGCGGGTTGATGTACTGCAGGACGTACATCCGGCCGCTCGGCAAGGCGGTGAGTTGCCTGCTGCCGACCAGCAGCTCGTTGCCGCTCAGCGACTGCGACGCGCGGAACGACTGATGCGCCGGGCCGCCGTTGCTGCCGCTGCCGGCGCCTGGCGCACTCGCCCGCGCCGGCGGCAGCTGCGGAGAGGGCAACGACCCGGACCTATTCGACCCCCCGCGGAAGCTTGTAGGGCTGACCCGGGCGCCCATGGAGGCCTGAGAAGAGGACAGCAGCCGGGCAGAACCAGTGGTCGCCGTCCGCAGCGACGATGACGTCGAGTTTGACACGGCCAGGCTCCGAGACCCGACCGACGAGGACGTAACCATGGGGATGGTTCCGGAGCCGCTCGCCTGCTGTGCGAACGGGGTGGGCAGCTGCACTTGGCCCGCTCGACCGGAGGGTGAGGGGTGGGGTATGGAGGCAGCGGCTGCCGGCGGCTGCACCGAGTTGGCCCGTTGCGTTGCCTCCACCACCGCGACTTTGTTCTGCCCGATCTCTCGAGCTTCGGCGATCGGCCCGGCGCCTTGCTTCCGACCCACCTCCAGCGCCGAAAGCGACGTCACTTCCGCCGACAGCGCGGCAGCGCTCATCGTCCCCGCTGACGTGGACACTGGTAGGGGCTGCGACGAGGGATGCAGCGCGCTCGTGCTCGCCTGCGACCTTAGCTTTCCAGCCCCCTCCGCAACAGGCCCTGGCGAAACCAGCGCAGGGCTCGTGGATGGGCTCAATCGGGTCGATGGCAGCTGTGGTGACGCCTGCGCTGAAGTAGGGGCGGACCCCCCGCGTGACGACGACAGTCCCTCCCCCGGGAGCACGATCGTAACGCCCTTATGCGCACGCTTGCTGGCGCCGTTGTGCAGGATGCCACTGCTGCCTGCGGTCTGCAGGGTCCCGTTGGGGATCCCTGCCGACAGGGAGGGTGCGAGGGGCAATGTAGCAGGGACTGAGGCCGCGGTTTGCATGGCGGGCACCGGAACCGGCTCCGGAACCGCCGGGCGGTGCCGGAGCGGAGCATCCAGCACGATGGCCTCTGCTCCAGGGTAGGTCGGCTGCGGCCGCATGGCGATCATGCGCAGTAGGTAGGGATGAGAGGAGTAGTGCGGCAGGTGGCTGAACTCCCGGAACTGATGCCCCGTCCTCGCCACAGCCCTGCACAGCGCAGCGGCCATCACGAGAACACACCACCAGGCAAGGCACACGTTGCACGTTCCACATGGCAAGGCACCACATGTCGACATGCGCATGTGAGTTGTGGTTGGCAGGACACGGTGTGCGTATACGGTATGTTGTGGGCTCACAGGCGCAAGACCAGGTTGCGTGGGCCCCTGCACTGTACACCACAACACGTATGCACGCCCTGGCAGGCGCTGCCCAGCGCAAGAAGCTCGGCATAAACGAGGAGGGGGAGGAGGAGGAGGACGATATGGAATGCCGCAGGTGCATGCAACGACCAACCTGCTTGATGAATGCCTTTACATGCAGTCTTGCACCCTTACGCTTACTTGGCGGTGGTGCGGTGCGGGTTATCGGCGGGCAGGCAGCAGCCCCGCAGCGCGCGGTGCCACGCGTTCAGCCCCGCGTCCGCCAAGCTCAGCATGTACATGGCGTGCCCGCCCGCCCGCCCGCTCGCCGAGAAGCTCGCCCAGTTATACACCCGCGCCAGGCGCGCGTGCGTGTCCTCCGGGTTGCCGGGGTAGGGTCGCGTATCGCTGGCACCGTCCTGGGGCACCAGCTTGCCGAGCGATATGGCAAACGCCTGCGGCGTGAGCGCCTCGGAGCGCGCCCCGAAGTACAGCGACACGACCGCCATGTGCACCGCCACGGGGTGCGGCACGCTCAGCGGCAGCCGCTGCGCCGGCGGGGGGTCGTACTCCAGCCCAAACGCCATCTCGTATAAGCGCTTGGTCGCCGTGAAATCACGCGCCGCCATGATGCGGTCCGCCTCGGTGCTGCCTGAACGTCTGCTGCTGCCGATGCCGTTGGTCACGGCTCCGTTTGGTGTGTCCTCGGGCTTTGCCGCGGGCGTTCCGTTCCCATTCTGGATGACTGGTTCGGGGATTATGTAATCGCCGCCGCCATTGAGAGGAGGCGTGAAGCCCAGCAGGGCTGTCATGTCCTTGATGTAGTCCCCGCTAGTGGCGAGGTGCGTCCGCCACACTAGGTCTATGTCGAACGTCGGGACGAGCGACAGCTGCCGGTGCTGCTGCTGCTGCTGCTGCGGTGCCTGTCCCCCAGGCTGCAGCTGTCGCTTGCTCGCGTCACCCGTGACAACACGTTCAGCATCGCTCTGCTTCTGCTGCAGCTCACCCTGTCGTGCTGAGGCTGCCTGCTCCAGTTGCGGCGCGTCGGCGCTTGAAGCGCTGGGCGCTGCATGCTCAGCGTTAGCTGGGCCAGGGACTCCGCTGCTGCTTTCCGCAGACCGCTGTGCGAGCGCGAGGAAGCGGAAGTAGCGGGTGACGGCCTGAGACAGGAATGGCTGCTCCAGATAGCACGCGCGCAGGGCGTGGTGCAGAAAGGGTGCGAGGCGCCCAAGGGAGCGCACGAGCCGCTCGACAGCCCTCATATGGTTCACAGCAGGCGGTCGAGACGGTGTTGTTGGCGACACCGATGGCTGCGGAGTCTGGGCCACGCCGCTTTGCGGCAGGGATGGTTGCGCCTGTGAGATGGCGGCCGGCGCTGCCTGAGGCTGCGGCCGAGGCAGGGCAGCAAGAGACGACATATCCCCTGGATGTGGCGGCCACAAGGGATGGGAGAAAGTAGGAGGTATGTTCAGCTTGGCCTTGACATCCGCGCTGGCCTTGGCCCCGAAAACGGCCTGCCACACCTGCGTTTGTGACAAGCGATGTCATACTGTTGCGCAGGCCATGTAAGATATTACCAGCATGCAGGTCTGGCTCATAGTGGGTGCTCAGTTCCTTGGGCTGATGTGTTGCTGCACGTCAAGCCATGTGTGCTACTGTGCTAGGAGCTATCTGTCATGGATATGGTCCTCCACCAAAGGCCGACACAAGGCCAAGGCTTGGACTTCGCAACGTGCTTGTGGTTGTACGCCTGATGGCACATCAACCAAACCGAGCAGAGAGCAAGGCAACGCCCATCCCATGAGCAAAGTGCACTTGCACTGCAAGTTGCAGGAATGGACGCTTGCAGTGACACACGGCAACGACAACCTTGCCCTTGCACGGTCAATAGATGCAAAGCTGAGCTGAAAGTGAAGCGAGCAAAACACGTCAGGGCTTGTTTTGGGCTGTGTCTAACACAGCCCCCGCACCTGGTCCATCCGCAATCCATGACGTTTGTCAGCGCTGCTGCCGTCAGTGAATGCGAACGCCTGGGACGCAGGGGGGTGATGCACATGACCGAAGCGCGCCGTACAGTCCTGTACATATGCTTGTATGTCCAGCCGGTGAACCAGCCAAACGATGCAGATGTCCAGAGGCGGGACAAGCGCAGTTGGTTCTGTTCCGGCTGGAAGCGCGTCTTTGGTGTGCAGCAGTGGAAGGAATAGATGCCAGTAGCGTAAGGCTGCCAGCGCCGCAAATCCTCCCTTGAATAGTCCACCTGCAAGGCGCAAACAGCGTGGCTTTTGTGTACAAGCTCTTGTGTACACAGGCTAGCAGGGCTTCGCCTGTGAGACGAGTACGTTGGAAGGAAAGGACGAGCCCCCAAAAGCTGCCACACACGGTGCATAGCAGTGATCAAGTTGAGGCAAAAAGCTGGTTGCTGTTTGCACAGAACACAACGTGTGCACGAACGTGATCACCATACGCTCAAGCACCTACGGACCGTGAGGGAAAGTGTCCGCTGCGTGCAAGAGCCGTGTCAGCAGGATGGTGTTCTCAAGCAGGTTTGGAGTGACGGCCAGCCGAATGTCTGCCACCAGTTCCCCAAGCGGTCTGGTTGGGACAGCGGCCGCTGCTGAAGCAGTCGGCGCGTCGGCCACATCCACGAACACCTCAATTTCACAGGGTACTGTTTGTGGCTCCATTAAAGAGGTGTATTGCAAGAGCTGAGCGTCCACCTGAACGTAGTGTACGAGAATTGCCGTGCCGCTTCGGTGCCTGTCACTGGGTAGTGAGGTGCGCAACACGATAGAAAGCAGCAGTGCCTATGTAAAGCATGAAGCTTTTAGGCCTGACCATATTTTCACCTGCTCATGAGCTGCGACATCGAGAAAGAAGAGCGTCAGGTACGCAGGTACATGGTGACGGTGGTGGGTAAACGGGTACGTGGTTGTGTGCTCAAGGCCTTAATGTAAGCACTTCTGCAAAACCAGCAGGTAGTGCGGTTGTTGACTAGCTGCCTGACATCAGTGTACACAAAAAAGACCTTCTCCTTGTTGGATGCAGAATCGTCATCGCCGTCGTCGGCTCGTCGCCAAAGGGAAATGTGCGCAAACCTGTAGCCATCGCAGTAGTACTGCTCACATGATATAACTATTCATGCCAGCTGAAGGCACAGCAGGAGCATGAGCTCTGCAAGCTAGCTGGTGAGACGAGCGGAAGCCTGAGCTCCGCGTTCTTTGTGAAGTTCTGCGTTGCGGCACGCTGTTGATACACACACCCTACACACCAAATAGTAGTGTACAACAGGCCCCTACAGCCGAGCAACCGTTACTACAAAGCTAGGTGTCCAGCATTGCTCTTGACCCTTGCTTGTTGTACTCTTTGGGTTAACCTGCACCGAAAGAGTGAAGAAGTTAAGTGCGTACCTGTTTGCAAGCAACTTCGGTGGCAACCACGCCAAAGGGCACCAAGTGCACCTCGGCAACAACACATATTGTTTCAGCGTGACAAACCAGTCCAATGAATACACTTTCGCCTATGCTGCGCGCTCGACCAAAGCCCTTGCATTTACACCACCTGGCACTCCGCAGTTGAGACACGCTCGCCCGCAGCAATACATTGAAACACTCTAATGTGGTCCCGTGGTCCTGACTCTGGTACTGACCTGGAATGGTCCTCTGTCGGACTTGGCCGACAACAATCCGTAGATACGTGCGTTTGTACGGCTCAACACTTGCGCTTGCGTAGGCCTGAGGTTTCGACTCTGAGACTAAGGCTTAGGCTGGCTGTTCACACACAGTTTGCAACAACGATGCATCAGAGAACCCCAACACACACGAGGTGTGGAAGCACAACCGTGTTTGTCCTCAGTTTTTGCAGCTGCGCCTCGTTCCAGGAAGGGGCAGTATATCAGTGTACCCAGAGCCAGGATCAACCCTTGCATACAAAAGGGCAACGCACGGCGCTTGGTATCCTAGGCCCAGATTCAGACGGGTCGGGACAACAAAGGTCTGTAACGCCTCAACTGCAACGACCAAGTTAAAGCCGAGTTGAAAAATAGCAATGCCACTCTCTATAATGTTGGCCCACAAACCCGCAATACGGGGCTCCAACAGGAGATGCACCTGCGCCCTATCCACAGGTGGCAATGACCTGCTGGCGATCGCCAGCTGGTCAATTTGGCAACGTCCCCCTGCCTCCCATGCACCTAGGCATAAGCTGTAGGCGAATTGTGCATGCATGCGGTGCGCGCAGGGTGCAGTAAGTTCAACTGGCGCGCTGGAGGCAGCTGCCGCCCCAGGTGGATTGTGTCATCATGTCGCCCCTCACAATCTACAATTCACAACGCAACGCTGCGTGCCTGCATTCCGGCATGCATGCAGTCGTGTCATGACCGGCATATGCGCTACAGGCGCAGGGTGCTGGCTCTAGCGGATTTCTGCACTGAGGAGATGAATGCTTCGGGGCCGGACAGCTCTGTTAGACGGCAGCCTCTTCTGCGCCGGCAGGCGCAGGTGCAGGCGCAGCCGCAGCCGCAGCCACAGTCTTTGTAACGTCCGCTGCTGCGTGCGCGCCCGCCGCCCTCCCGGATGGCTCTTCTGCTTCCGTGGGCGGCTCCGAGGGCACTACACGCACACCCGTGCCCTGCACCTCGGCCTGCACCTGCTGCATCTTTTGTTGGAACTCCTCAGCCTCCTTGTGCAGCAGCTCCCTGATTGCACCCAGCGGGCCCTTGGGCTCTTCGCCATCGCCCTCGCCGCCGCCGCCCGTCTCACCCTCCCTGCCCTCACGCTGCGGCGCCTCCTCACTCGCCTCTGCTGCGGCAACGCCGCCGCCGGCCGCTGCCCTCTCCACGGCGTCCACCGCCGCTGCCGCCATTGCAGCAGCGGCCTTCGCAGCCGCTGCTGCGTCGTCTCGCCGCTCCTTCCCAGCAAGCGCAGGCGCAGGCGTAGCGGCAGGCGCAGGCTCTGATCGGCTTGCCACAGCGCCGACCACATTCACCGGCGCACCTGCGCGCGCGATGCGCACGTCCTCAGGCACGGTGATGGCGGTTTCGGTTTCAGAAACGGTTTCTGTTCCGAGGCCTTGAGTAGGGGTGTCAGCGGCAGCGGGGGGCGTGGCTGCAGGCATGCCAGTGCCAGTGACGGCCAGGCCCACAGAAACCACAACTGGCGGGGCGCCTGCCGGCGTGCCTGCCGCAGCCCTGCCGATGGCTGGCAGCACCACCTGCGCGGCGCCTGCCGCCACCTCAGCCGGCAGCAAGCCCGAGCCCGTCGCGTCAATGTCTGCAGGCGAGCCCTTCTGCGACAGCTCAAACACCTCGTCCTGCTGCTGCCTGATCTGCCGCTCAAACGCCGGCAGCGGCGGCGGCGGCGGCGCATGCGCCGGGGACACGTGACCCGGGATATGGATTGGCGGGCTGGTGGCGGACGTGGCAGAGCGAGCGGCGCCGGCGCCGGGTGGCGGCTTCATGTGCGACAGGTCTATTTCCACGGGTGCGCCGGCGGGTTCGAAGCGAACCTCGTGCGGCACCGTGATCGCCAAGCCCTCCTCCTGCACGGCCTTGTCCTCGTGCTGTGAAGGGCCCAGCAGCGTGTCCTTCGCAAACGCGCCCACGCCGCTGCTGAGCGGAGCGCTGGTGGCGTACGGCACAACGCCCCCCCGTGACGCGTACGTGCCCGTCGTCGGCACGGCCGCGGCGCCGGCCGGCCCAGCCGTTCCTGGGCCGGCCGGGCCGCTGCCTGGCGCGCCATGGGCGGCGTGGCGTTGCGCCGCGTGGGGCAGCGCGTGGGGCGCGTGCGGCCGGTGCGTCATGGAGTGAGCCGCCACCTCCGCGTCGTGCTGTGAGGGGCCGAGCAGCGTGTCCCGCATGAACGCGAACGGGCCCGGCGCACCCTTCACACCCTCGCTGAGCATCGGAACCCCCAGCGGCACGTCAGAAGCAGCTGGAGCACCACCCCCTGGCGGCCATACTGCGTGATGTACTGGATGTACCGCATGTACCGCCTGGCGTGCGGTACCCTCAGCGCCCGGGCCCACCAGTGTCTCGTGGATGAATGTGGCGACGCCGCCAGCGGGTGACTCGGTGGAATGAGGCAGTACCGCCTGCGGTACAGCCGCCGCCGTGCCCTCCCGCAGGGAAGCGGCCATAGGGACCGCGTAAGGGTCAGCGGACGTTTCGCCGGGGGCGTGGCCGGGGGTGGGGCTGGCGGTGCGGGCGCGCGGGCGGTGCGTCATGCTGTGCGCGGAGAGCTCCGCCTCCGTTGGCGGCGGGCCGAGCAGCGTGTCGCGGATGAACTGCAGCGGGCCGCCACCCGGCAGGCGGCGCTCACGCGCGGCGCCTGCACGCACGCGGTATACGCAGTGCATACACACACGTTTTGCCACCCGTTCAGATCACCACACCATTGCTTGCTTTGCCGCAGCCGCCAGATCAGCCCAGACACCACGCTCACACCCGTCAAATGCAGTCTCTATCCTTAGATTTCTTACGCATTTGCACACTGCACGGCCCTGTGCCTATCCTTGACTCTTGTACGCGCGTGCATTTCAGTGCGTGTGCGTAGAGCTCGGGGTCATGCACAGCATATCTTCCTGCTTTGCTCCGCCTGTCCCTGTGTTGGCATCCTCGCATGCACCTGATGCAAACAAGGTGCCCGTCATCCTGCTGCTTTGCCTTCACCAGGCTGGCAGTGCACGACAGATGCTAGCTGTACACGCGCACCGCATGTTTTGCGTGCCCTCAATGCCCCCTGGAGTGTGTCAGTAGGAGGCGCTCGTGGGCCCATGCAGTGTGATTCCCTGGAGTGGGTGTAGGCCAGGCAGGCACCCGCCATCCCTCTTCACCGTGCATTAGCTAGCTAGCTCATTTACCTGCCAGCACGTATCCAGGCGCGCCCTCAGGCCTCAGCAGCGGGCCGCCGCCATCCCTTCTCACTTGCTCCAGCTGCTCGCGGGCATGCTGGGGAAGAGACTGCAGGAGGGGTGGACGCAGTACATGCACGCCGCGGCACGTGTGTGCGCAGAGCGTTAGCAGGTGAAGGCGGGTCAGCGGGATGGGCACAGGAAGGACCAAAGCAGCACTTCAGCGCAAGGCTTGTGACACGATTATGTGCTGTGGTAGGCTGCTGTGTCAGCAGATGCACTTCACGCATCAGATGCCCCCTGCCTCTCATGCGATCCTGGCGCTCCCTGAGGGTGTCAAACAAAAGGCGTGGTGTTTGTGTTATGCTCTACCGCCACTGCCCAGGCTCGTGCATGCCATACGCGACCGTTCTTGGCGTTAACCTGCATGGATTGGCAGCACTCTGTACTCTGTACTCCGTGACTGTACTCTGTACGCACCTTTTCCCTGTTGTGGCGGATGATCGCAGCAGTCCAGCGCCTCCATGTGGTGATAGCGCGTGCACGCCTCTCTTGCGCGCCCAGCATCCGGCGCAGTATCACGGTGTGGTGGCCAGCATACAGCGGCGAGTCCTCCTCCTGCAAGCACACACGCATGCACACACATATGCATACAGAGGGGCCGTCCGCCGTCACGATCGCGCCCGCATCCCCGTCGACAGGCTGGCTGCAATGCATGAGGCATTACCATGCATGATGCATCACATGCAGAGGCAGGGCATGGAGACATATGGATGCATGCTCAGGAATGCGTATTGATGCAAGTCGCTGACACAAGCAGACAGGACAGAAGCAGCGCTGCAAGGTGTTTCGGGATCTCCAGCACCTAACACACTGACACATAGACACGGTCCTCCTCGCAGCTGGGAGCCCAGGCTTTCCACTGTGGCTATGTGAGTTACTGTGGTGCAGCTCTGCTAATTTGTCAGTGTTTGTGTGCCAGACAGCGGTGCACTGCCCACCTGGCGGACAAACACTGACAAACTAGCACAGCGGCACCCATGCAACACGTGACACCGCTGCTGGAATACCAGGCAAGGACTTCCCTGCTTGCTCACCAGCGCGGTGTGGGGAAAGGGGATGAGCAGCCCACCGTTGCCCTCCTCCTGGCAGTACAGCGGTACCGCAGCATCCGGGGCCTCGGCCGCCGCCCCCCCCTCCACAAGGTCATACAGGTGCCACGCGATGGATGCCTTCAGGCAAGCCGCCTGCAGGCAACAACCAATCCACATGTGTGACACCAGCGGCAATCGGGTGTTGGCGTGTCATGTGGCGGGTACGCAACGCTGTCGACAGGTACATGCCATGATCACGAGCGCTGACGGTGCGATATGATGTCTTGGCTCACGTCAGCTCAGGTGGCAAAGGCAGGCAATGTTCTGGCAAAGGCAGGCGATATCGCTTCTGGGCCGGAATAGAGGAAAAGAGATTAGGATATTCCTGTTGACGCGCAGGCCGAGACTGCGCTGGCCAGGAGCATGCGTGACGCTTGACCCCAAAATGCAGTACCGTACAGGTTTAAAGTTTAAACCACTCAACACTGAATCTGCAAGTTGACCTTGCATGTGTCCATGACTAAACAGCATGCAAGCAATGTGTCACGGCCCCAAGGTGTCTGGACGCTGTTGTCTGCAGCACACCCGGCGGCCCCTGCCATCCGGGTCTTTGGCTGAGTGATCCCTTTGGGCTTTGCATGTGCACACAAGCCTGCACCTTGGCATTGCACTCAGGTTGGGGTGCATCAACACAGCAAATATGGTCATTCATGCACAGTGGTGGGCCATGCTATGCTGAAATGCTATGCTCAGCGCAAGGCAGCGGCCAGCGCCCCACCTGGTCAACCAGCCAGCCGAGCAGCATGCGCATCTCCCCATCGGCTCGGCTGAACATGGACTCCAAATCTGCAGCACAGGAAATGTAGGTGGGGCAACATGGGGAGGAGGGGAAAGATAAAAGGGCAAGGTCAGCGGTAGTGGTAGCGGTGCAAGGTCAGAATGCATTATCGTTTATCGGCATACGCACATATCCTCTCGATGCCATATCCCGGTCTGAGGCTCTGGTTATACTGGTCCGGGTGATGTAATCTCTCTCCCTCTCTCTCACATAGGCACAAGTCACAAGACCATCATTCCATCAAGTGTTCAAGCGTCGCCATCAGTCCCCAAGACATGTTGTGTTTGCATTGAACATAGCATTCACATTGTGCGCCACATGGCCTGGCAGGCCATTACCGAGGAGCAAACCATGCAAGTTATAACACCAATACGGTGCTTGACAAATTGGCAACAAATAGGTTGATTGGCGTCTCCGGGGAGAGAGGGAGGAGGGATCTATACAGGCCATTGCAGCATTTGCAGGCTGACTGTGATTCTGAGGCCACGGCCTTGCTCAGCCACCCCACACATAATGGTGGTGGTGGCGTCATGTAGAGAGAGACTCCTAATCAGGGTCACCGACTCACAGCACCTGTGTTGCGCCGCCTTGTGTTTACGGCGGTGTCCAGCACACACAAACACTGCCTCAGGACCGGCTCAGGAAACAGGCAGGAGACAGTGAGACACACATGGGCCTACAGCTCACTGCCTGCTCCCCCCCTCTTCAGCCGGGGGTATCGTCCCCAGCCATAAACCTCTCGTCTACAACTCTCTCCCACCCTACAACCTGCAGTCCTGCACCCACCTGTGAGGTGGCTGAGCGCCCCCACCGCCCGCCCCGCGCGCTGCTCCAGCGTGTGCGCGACGCGCACCTGGCGGTGCGCCGCCGCCGCCGCGCCCGCCGCCTCATACGCCAGCCCCTGCGCGGCGGCCTCCAGCTCCTAGCCACACAGGAGGGGTGGGAGGCAGCAGGGATCCACATTGATGTGCAGGGATGCAAGTGATGAACAGCACGAGTCACACCAAGCACGGCGGGGAGCACAGCTGATTAAACTCGCACATGCAAACGCACTCGTGTGGCAGCTGAAGTGTCCCAAGACAGCGGCATACAGCATTGGCTCCACAAGGCACGCGTCATCCTCATGCGTGCAGAGCAGATTTGCTCAATCCAATCCCACCGCTACCCCCGCCAATACCACCACCATCACTACCTTGTATACGTAGGGGCATGTTGACCTGCATCACGCACCACACCCCTGCTCAAACGTATTCACATAGTGCATGCGTGATGCATGGCAGCATGTTGATGCTCATTCTATAGCACTGCTGATGTCAATCATGCCACTGCTTATGTTGTGGCACTGAGAGCGACTGAAATCAGCCACGGCATGTTCATGTCAGCACCTAGCCCACCTTGGCGCTCGCAGCAGTCTCCCAAGCCGCCGCCTCGCTGCACGCCGCCATCGCCTCCATCGCCACCGCCGTGCTCAACGCGGCCTCAGCGGTGCCCTCAGACGCACCGAACGAGATCGTGCCCAGATTCGCGCCATCCCCGATGTGCCGCACATGGTGCGCGTGCGCATGCGCATGCCGGCGTGCCGACGGAGCTTCTGCGCGCACCGTGGGCGCCTCTGCACCTGCGGCGGCGATGTCAGAGGGAGGCATAGAGGCGGAGGAGGCGGAGGTGGGGGAGGGGTGGGGGGCGAGCGGCGTCTCGGCGGCGCCTGCGGGTGCGGGTGCGGCGAGGGCCTGTGCGGGCTCTGGTGTGGGTGTGGTGGGCTCTGGGAAGTCCAGGAGGGTGGGGGAGGCTGTGCCCGCCATCACCTCGGCCGCCGCAACCGCTGCAGCTGCTGGGGAGAGGTCAAGGTCGGTCTCTCCCGGCACAGCTGCCGGTGCCGCACCTGCATGTCAACGGGTGCATGTGAAGCAGGACGCGTTTACGTCTGGGACACACAGCGCAATATGCTGCCTGCGACAGCTACAGACTGGACGCTTTGCTATTCCATCCATGCGAAGGGGAGCAGGCACGGGAGGGTCCAGAGCTAAACCTGGCTGAGCAACATGCGCCCTGGGTGACCCACCAGCAGCAGCCTCGGAGCCCCCACTGCCACCAGCGCCCACGGTAGCACCAGCAGCCCTCAGCTTGTCGGCGGCTTCCGCCGTCTGCTCGGCAGCCTCCTTGACGTTGGTGCCCACCACCGCGCCGGCCTGGTAGTGCGCGTTCACGCGTGCGTTGTCGTAGCGTGCCCTCAAGTCATCAAGGTAGGGGAAATGCTCCTGCATGCCATGTTGCCGCCGCAAGCACAGTTCATACATCAGCCGGGTGATGAGGGCCAGCCACTTGCATGCAAGCACGGAAGGGCCTTGGGTGCATGCAATTCTAGTTTGGGTCATGTTGTTTGTAAGCAGTGCGATGCAGCAAAGCAGCACCATTCAGGATGCGGCTGGCTGTGGTAGTGCGGTGGCTGCTGCAACTGGGTCGCTTTGGCTGTAGCAATACAGCACAGGGACCATGTGCATGGGCCTGAACTCTGTCCAAGCATCATCATCCAATGCACCAAGGGAAGTCGCACTCTTGCGGCAAAGCACCCCGTTAACTGGCATATGCATTCATGCCTGAAACGTACCCATACGCCCCAATTCTAAGTCCTGCTTGATAAAACTGCACCGTTGTGTACGATGTGTACTGTGTGTATGCAGGCGGTGTGTACTGTGTGTACTGCAGATTGCGGTACGTACCTTGGCTGCCGTGTGCGCCTCAAGCCACAGCTCCAGAGGTTCATGCACACCGCCAGAGAGGGCCAGCCGACCCGCCAGCGGCGCCAGCGCCGCCAACCGCCGCAACAGGTCATGATCGTTCACATCCACCCCCTCCCCGCCCTCATGCACGCCCTGATGCTGATGCGCCGCCACAGCGTGCGCCACCGCCCGATCTTCACCGTACCCCACACCCATGCCCGCACCCGCGGGGGCGGCAGGGCCGCCAGCAGTACTGGTGGCAGCGGAGACGAGGGCGGGGCGGGCGGAGAGGGACGCGGGCGGTACATGCTGTACATGCGGTACGGCGGCGGCGGCGCGGGGCAGGGCACGGCCTGTGAAGGGGGGCTCTGGGTTGATCCACTGGCGGGGGCGGGGAGTGTCTGTGAGGAAGCGGCCGACATGCTTCATGTAGTCTGAAGTGGTGCAGGTGGCCCCCACCCATGTGAGTAGCACAGCATGGAGCGATAAGCAGGGGAGATCAGTAAGAGCAAGAGCGAGAGGGTACTTTGTGATGGGCTGCGGCCAATGACAAATATACGATTGCGTGGTACGGTATTGAGGTGGCTGACACCGGTTAGTTCAAGTATTACACCACTGCGAGCAACACAAACCAGCAGCAGCAGCAGCAAAGCATGCACAGTGTTCCAGGGATCTTCAGGCAAGACAAGGGTGTTTGCACTGATTTGGTGTCATGGTTCTGGAAGTGAGAAGCTGGCACCAAATCAGCACACGCACCCTTGTGCTGGACCCATGGACCCTTGCGTGCCAGCGCAGCAGGCGTAAGCGTTTCCCAACCAAACCCTTTCGGAAAGCGACAGCCACTAAACAGCTTCACTCGTAGGCTGCAGCTGAATCAGCAGGGCTCACGTACGTGCAGGAAGCGTGATAGTGTACGAAGGGAAGTTGAGCGCGACAACATACCTGCGGCTTGGTCCTCGGTTTGGCGCATACGGCGCGACAGCGAGCGGGCCGCGTCAGCGAAGTGGTCCAGCTGGGCCAGCGTGGCCCGATGGCCCTCAAGCGACGTGGGCTGGATCTCCTTGGGCATCAGGTGCAGCGCCTCACGCGCCTGCAGGGGCAGCAGGCCAGGCGGCAGGGCAGCAGGAACGCGGCGCCGATGACGGCGCGCCCCAGTCTGCTGGCGATGTTAGCAGAAGCACCCAGGCGCAGCGGCAAACCATTATGCGCAGAGGTGTCTACCAGCAGAACCGTCAGTGGCAAGACACAGACAGATGACGCGGTCAGCAGTGCTTGCACAGTGGCAGGAGTGGGGGGGCTTCCCCCCACCACCAAGCAACTCAGCTGCTGACTGGGCCGTTGCGCGTGCGGGCCCCACATACAGCGAAGCACCACAGGTCAAAGGTCAAGCAGCCCGCAAGCCGATCAACGCAGAGAGCTGCCGCAACTCACGCGCTCTGTGAGGGCCTCCATATCGGCAGGGGGGGAGCAGGCTGTGCCTTGGCCTTATGCGCCTGCGGTGGCTTCTGCAGTGTGTGGCGTCACGCCGTCACTGTCAGCAGTGGCGCGCCTGGTCAGCTGTACACGTAGGCTTTGCTATGGACGATGATAAGGAACAGGTTGTTCGCGGTGCTGCTATGTTGGAAGACATGGTGCAGTCCATCCTTTTGGCAACTTACGCCAGCAAGGAGAATGCAGGGCTGTTTGTGATGCTAGCCGCATGGATCCGCCGGTCGGCATGTACGCTCCAAGCACGCAGGTCAACACCTTGTCAGTCCCTCCAGCTTCCGAAGCATGGCGGCGATGCGGCAAGTCACAGCCTAGCAGGAGAGCATCGTCAACCTCCCTGTTTTGCCGGCTGGTCATATGTTCGCTATGCATACTGTGCGTGGTTCCCGGGCTGGTGGATGTGGCCATCAGGTCGTCTGCTGTCGCCTTTAGATGCGCCCACTGGCGCTCGCTGAGTCACTCACGCGGGCGCACGACACGCGGCCGCTACCGCACTTGCTGGGTAGCTCTGAGCGGAGGCAGCCGATGCGCGCTGGAGGCATGCAGACCAGGCCGCAGGCAAGGCCGAAGTTTGGAGACCATCGTGCTATTACCCAAGTTTCGGACTGTGCGTTTTCCCATGCCCTGCTTCTGCAGCGAAGGTCATGATGACAGATTGACCGACCTTTGAATCCAGTGGCCTTGCTGACCCTCAGTGAATGAGTGCGGGGTACATGGCTGCAATGTTTGCAGCCAGCAAGTGCAATGCGTGCGAAAGCCCACTCGCTCTGACTGCTTATCCTGCTGTTGGCCACCGTCCTGCCAGGCTGGCTGGTGTGCGTGTCGATTGCCAGGCTGCCTGAGCGCGAGACTCGCTCCAGCAGTGCCGCCCGATCACTAATCACTCGGCTGTCAGCTTGCTGCAAATCAAGCGATTGCCCTCAGCTAGGCAGCATCCAAATCAGTTTCTGGTGCACCACATGCCAGGTCTCGCAGGCGTTGTACATGCAATTACTAGTTTGTTGATTGGGCGCACCGCAGGCAGCAACGCAACCACAACCCAACACTTTTCGGACCGTACGACACACCGTACACCTTGCATGCTTGGAATATTCTATGCATCATCGGGCTCTGCGATCGGTCCAGCGCATGAAGCAGGGGTGGGCGGGAGGTCACGTTCGCGAGCTTAATGGCAACGCAACGAAATGGCACGGTGGCATGGATCGCGTGGCCTAGGTTGCTAGCTGGCAGCAAAAACCTGGAACCCCCTAAATTGGGATTGTACAGGCCTGCATCTAAACCTACATGATCAGTGCTGCACATTGTGCATGGAAATGCTGGCATGCCAGGATCGTGCACCAGCGTGACCTGTGGGGTGACCAGGTACCCGCCCGCTGCCGGCCCGACAGCAGCCACCACGATTCTAAAATCTGAAGCACCCATTGTGATTTAGCCTGTGAAGGTATATCGGCATGTCCGGACACACATGCCCACGCAAGATCGATCAAGTGGATCGCAGTACAGGCTAAACCATGACTAATGCCCAGGAGACCTAGGACGAGAATGCAGCTGGTGGAAATAATTGACAGGTGCAGGCTGGGCCCCGGAAGGTGCTGCACCACAGCGTGGAATACAGTGCACCTCTGTCGGGACGAAAAGGAGATGCTCCAATGACAGCCGTGTGAGACCCGCAGCGCAAAGAGACCACCACCACCAGGGGATGAATAAACCGTCATGGCTTGGGTGCATAGAGAGCCATGCACACAATCATGTACACACACACACACACACGCGCACAGGCACACCGACGCGCTCGGCACCAATTGCAGTACAACACAGGGGCGCAGACGCGTTTGGCACCAATCGCCAGGGCCGCTGGCCCGCAGTGCAGCATGAAGGGGCCAGAGGCTGCACGAATTGGACAGTGCATGACCGTATGCCTAGGCACGTGCCTCCATTGAACGCACGTAACACACCTTGCTCGAAAAGATTGAACCATGCAGTGCACACAAAGACCTCCTCCGCGCCTCATCAATGCTTTTTGACTCACTACAGTCACTAGTCATTTTCCTGAGGTGAACATATCTCATGCTGTAAACGCCACAGGGGCAGAGGAAGGACAGGCGTAGCTTTGAGCTATCAAGGTGCAGCTGGTGTGGTGACGGGTGGCAGTAGGCTGCTGCGGCTAGGTGTGTCACGGCGCGGGGGCGGGGGCCGGCTGCTGCAAGGCGGGCTTGGGCGCCGCGGCCGCTGTGGCCCTGGTTGTGAGCCACTCCACCACCTGGTCCCGGATGACCTCGTTGCCTGGCTCCTTCATGAGGATGTGCCAGAAGCCGTGGAGCATGCGCGCCTCCTTGTCCCGGCTCTGCACATGCATGGACGCGGTGAAAAGGCGATGGCGAAGGGCGCTTAGCATGACGGACTGCCCACACACCCACACCCAATCCTTGGGGGCCATACCGCAGTCACCAACCATGCGCACATCGGCATATGCAGTACCGGTAGGCCCCACGTGATAACCTCCATGCACATCGCGGTGTCGAACACCTGCCCGCCCTATACACATGCCCCAACGGTCCGCCCTTGCACATTGCACGAATGCGGTTCCTGAACCAGGTTCTGCGCGCTTTTGAGGGTTGTTGCTAGAATAAACGAGCTACAGTGCACCGCTACTGTACTATTTGGCTTGCTAGCGAGCAGTCACGGATCATGGCGGTGGTGTTTTGCCCACCTTTGCCTCCTGAGCCAGGCGTTTGGATCCTGCAGGGTCCGTCTGCGTGTCGTCCTCGGAATGGAAGGTGATGAAGGGCACCTGACTGCAGCAGCAGCAGCGCGCCACGTGCACAGCACAGCACAGCACAGCGCAGGGGTCACTAGCGACACACTCGATCACCGTGCCTGAAGAGTTATTGAAATCTGCTTGCGCTGGCTGCAACCTACCGCATCATCCATGCACGCAAACAGCATGCAGGCAATCAAGCTTCAGCTGGTTGCACCTGTTGCAGCAGCATGGCTGTGTGTGATGCGGGGTGTCATGGGCACTGCCACAATGCGCAAAACGCTGCAGCGCATGCAGGAGCCGATCGGCCAGCATAGATGTAGTCAGCATGGATGCAGCTGCCTGCGTGACAAGCATGCCAGGGTTTCACACTTTCACAGCCATTCCTGCAGCATTCACCAGCATATCGGGTACACAGTACTACACATGCGCTCACACATCTGAGAGACGGCTGCACAGCCATTCGGTGGCTCGGAGGTACTCGACGCCGTTGCGCACGCGCGTCGCGCCCTTGTAGGTGCCGGGGTCTGCACAGCGGCGTACGGGGTGGCATACAGCAGCGGCAGCACATCATCTGTGAGCATATGCTACGACCTGCCTGCAGCCCTCGCAACAAGGCCACAGGCCTTGCCTTGCACTGTGCAGGCCTTTATGATGCACTGAGTCTGTCTGAGTGCAGGCGCAGAGGCATGACTTGCACAAGCTCAAGGGGGAATGGACTCCGAGCCGTTGCTGACCCGGCCTGTTGCCAATTTGCCATGCGATATGATAGCCTGTGCAGTTGCGCTGCTGTACCGCGCTGTACCGCAGGCCTTGCTGACTCAGCTCACCCTTGTCGAATGACTCCTGGAGGTCTGGGAAGCGCGGGTTGCGGTTGACGGACACCAGCGGCCAGGTGGGCACAATCATGTTGAGCAGGCGGCCGATGGGCCTGATGTAGGGGTTCAGGCCCTGGGGATGCACAAGCCAGAGGGATGCAGGTAGGGAAAGGGCATTGGGCTTGGTCGGAACACCACTGGCAACCACCGACAGAGTAGAGGTGCCGAGCACCATGGCATTCCGCCATGGCATTCCACCATGGCATTCCACCATGGCATTCCACCATGGCATGCCTGCTGCAGGCACAATCGCCCTCACCTGTTCCTCCCCCACACGGCTTGAGCTTAGCGATCAACATACTGCAATGCGTCTGCGTTGGTAAATCTGACGCGATACGGTATAATAGCACACGTGCCATGTGCGTGTGCGTGTGCGTGCGTATGTGTGCGTATATGTACGCCTGTGTGTATGCTACTATGCTGACCTTGGTGGAGAGCTTTTCCAGTGAAATCATGGGCGACAGCAGCACCACTCCATTGAACATGCCCGGCTCCTGCTCTTGCTGCACGCATGTAAGGGAGCAGTTAGCGTAGTCATGTGCAAGCAATTAGGCACAAAAGGTCAACTTGTGAAGCTGCGACCACACAACCGAACGGATGCCATCTCACATGTGTTGATGTGGGCCTACAGAGCTGATGCTGCTGCCTGTTATGCACCACTCAGCATCAGGAGCATCTTCAGGAGCAGCTTGCTTGCAACACAACATTATGACCGCTTGAACACCTATCCACACAGCCCATGGCGTAACCACCAGGATCCTCTGCACGGGCAGGTGAGGGGGTGAATTTTTCCTCCGCACGCCCCTCACCAGCTGGCCCTCACCCCAGGACCCGCCCCGGTTTGATCGTGACCCAAATCGGCCTCACGCTTACCGTCTTGATGGCGGCTGTCATGGACAAGCAGCCGCCCATGCTGAGGCCCATCAGGAAGCGCGGCAATGAGGCTTCAAAGCCATCCAGGTTGCCGGTGGCAGTATCCCTGTCGTTGATATGACGCGCGCATGACACCGCGTGTGAGGCCCTCCTTGCGCACCAGTATTGTACCCTCCCTGAAGGCCCCCCCCCCTCGCAGCAATACATCTGGCATGCCTGATTGCATGTACACTTGAGCGCGGCTCGCGTCCGCTCAACAGTTCACAATGCTCAACAGCATACCGCGACAACGCCAGGACATGCGCTGCCAAGCTTGGGCATATGATGTGAACAGCCAAGCCCACCAATCAGGACCGACAGGCCATGAGCCCAAACCCATGGACGGCTCATACACAGCCGGGTGGCTGCACAAAACAAGCTGGCATGCGCACAGTCCCGCAAGTGCATGCCAGCCTGCAGCAGGGGTGCGCACTGTAAACGTCCGGTTACCGTGTGCAGCATGGAAAAGCATGCATCAGCAAACAACACTATTCTGTGTGTGTAAAACACCCATGGCCAAGGTGAGTGGCATTACAGGCATGCAATGCGGAGCAGGACCGTGCTAGTGTGTCCACATGCGCCGCTGTGCCGCACACACCGTCCGCCTACCTGACGTGTTGCAAAAGGTCAGCGACCAGAGAATCAAAGCTCTCACAGTAGCACCGCAAGCCGTAAGATCGGCCATGCCCCTGGGCGTCCATGCCTGACACGCTGAAGCCAGCTTCGTTCAGCTTTGCAATCCATGATCCTTCATACCGCCAGTGGCCAGTGCCGAGCGCGGCTTTGCTCAAATAGTCAAAGCAAAGATATGAGCCATGCCCATGGCTGATCACAACGTGGCCTCTCACTGGCCCTTTGACAGCGGGCCAGTAGTATGAGCACAACTTGATTCCATGCGCATTTAGCCATGTGCGTGTTGACCCAAGCGAGCCGAGGAACTGCTCTGCAAAGCAGAACCATAAAGCGGTGTTCAAGTTATTGTTCTGTTTAGAACACGCTAACTGTGCCCTCTCCAGCTCCAAGCATGCCAGCAGTGTCTGACTTGGCGCAACGGAGTTTGGAATGCAACAACAACAGCCAGGTACCTGGGACCTGCGCCAGCAGCTCAGGAGGAGGCTCGAGTGAGTTATCAGGATTGGACATGCTTTGCGTGATGTTGAGGTGGCCAAGGTGAACGGCCTTTGACTAGGAGGAGCGACAATGATTTGCGAGGCCGCAGAAAGAGTAACGACAAGGGCTTCGTGTGCACGCAGTCTATGGTGTGCCTGGAAGAAAGGATGGATTGGTGCAAGTTATGTTGGGTGCAGACCTACATTGTCATGCTTGTATTCAGATGGGTTGCTCGCCATCATCATGGTTGCACCAAGCAGTATGTGCTGCACGTGACCTCATGGCACCATGGACCACAAATATCAGTCACACCCGCTTCTGGCTGATATGCGTCAGATCATGTGTGCAACGTAGCCATCCTGTGGCAGTCCACCAGAGGCTGGAATGACCATTCGCGTGGCAAGGTCGCTGCTGGAGCTTCTGCAGCGGACCAAAGTGCTAGCCAGGACGTCCTTGCAGAGCATAAGCAGTCAAGCTGTTCAGTATGACTTCAGCGACAGCCTGCAGCACGCTGTCACACCGGACGTTGCCGAGCATCTACGCGCCAAGGCGAGCACGCTCATTGCTTCGTCAAGCGTGTCCCGCGCTGCCCTCAGGCTCATACCTGCAGCTCCGACTCCTTCGAAACGCAACATAGCGGTCTACAGCTGCAGTCATCTGGCCTTGACAAACCAAGCCGGTGTGTGTGCGTGCAGGGGTACGCCGTCGTGGATGGCGTGTTTCAGCGGGACGCCGCTTCTGCCATACGCAGCGAGGTGGTGAGCCTGTACAACGCAGGCGTCATGATCAAGAACCACACGCACCTGGTGAGCTGGTCCGCGGCCCTGCCGGAGACACACATAGCGCAGCCATGCTATGCCATGCCGCCCATGCGAGGACACGCTGGCAGGCATGATGCCTGGCCAGTGCATGTGGGGGCTGTGCATGGCGGCGGTGGGGCGGCCTTGTGCACGCATCCAATACAGCAGGTCGGCACCGGCTGTCTCCCTGTTGTGGCTGGACTGTCAGGTGCTTGACACCAAGTGTTCCAGGCTGCATGGCGCCAGCGTCTTTTACGGTGGCTGCATTCAGCCCAGCGAGCCGGGGCCTTGGCCTGGATGCTGGCCTTAGTGTCGTTAACACATCAACCAAATCCAGAACCTGCATCCTGCAGACAATCGCCTGTATTGTACACGACTACGCACAACATCCTACGAGCGATCCTCCCTTGGTCACACGTACGTACGTGTTTGCTGCTGTCAGGTCAAGGACGGCGCCGTGAGGCTGCTTGAGAAGACCCACATCTGGGAGGGGGAGCTCACGCTGGACCCCAAGATACGCGTGAGGCCCCGCCGTGAGGCGCATACGCATACGTCAGCATACACGCACACACACGCGCTAAGGGTTCACGTGCGGTGTTGTATTGGCCTGCCAGGCGAGATCATGCCAGGCAGGCCAGTCAATTACATGCACTCCACATGCATGCACTCCCTAGCATTGATCACGCATTGCGCTAGTTGTGGTGTACCGGTGTTCCTTCGTTTCCGCGCATACACCAGTGACCAGGACAGGCCGGTGGCGGATGTTGGATTTTGAGTGAGGTCAGGTGCTGCCTATACGCTGGTTGGGTGACAGGCAACGGGACGCCCTTTGCGTTCACCGGGGGCATGCATGGATCATATGCACCTGTGCAGTGGCGGCTGCTTAGCGTTGGCACCACAGCGGCTGCCCTGTGCGCCCCTCTGGCAAGGCATCCAGGCCTGGCATGGCAATCACCCTTACCGGCATGTTTGCCTGTATTACGCACACTGTTTCGCACTCACCTGTACCTGCCATGCATACGCGCCTACGAACAGGCCAGCGCTCCGTACTGCGCCCAGCTGAACGAGGACCATACGCTCTCCACGCTGCTGAGGGTCTTCCTACCACAGCTCAGCGTGGATTCACAGGCAGGTGGCCCGCTGTTGCTTCGTTATGCTGTGGTACAGCGCTATGCTCACTGGTGTTACAGTGATGCTACAGTGATGCTATCGTACAGGTATTCTATGGTCCTTCGTTGTCGTTGTTGTCAATGTCGTTGTTTACACTCAGCCTGCCCGCCTAGAGCCGCCCTCAGGCAGGAGGTTAAAGGAGCCAGCAGGTAGCACGGCTGTGGTCTGCCTACCTACCGTCTACCTTCTGGTCATGCCTCCACGCTGCGCCTTCCATGGGCGGAGCTGCATTACGCATAGTGAAGTTCGGAATGCAAACGAGCCAATCGAGGCCCAATAGGCGAGCGCGGCGTATGTGACCGGGCTTGTGGTGTGGACAAGCAAGGCAAGGAAACACAACACGCCATGAGTGGCAAGCGAGGGAGTCTGCAACCCTCCTGGCCCTGCATGCACCCTGCAGCAATGCGGCGCGCTGACCGCATGCTGTACGTACTGCAGGCCATCAAGCTGCAGTACAACGCGGGCCAGGGCGGGTGCTTCCCCATGCACATGGACAGTGATGAGCGCCTGGACGGCCGCCGCGTGACCGCGCTCTTCTACCTCAATCCCGGGTGAGTCATGCATGCTGAGTCAGCATGAGTCAGTGCGTCATGATGCCAGACAGGGACAAGACAATGAAGGAAGGACCACAGCATGGCTAGGTGGTATGGTTGGGTTGATGTCCACGGTTGATGTCTGTACAACAATTCCACAAGCACCAGTCACCCAAGCTGGCCAGCCCGCGAACCAGACAAAGTATGACTGTGGATGGAAGCAATCAACCACGCTCGCAAGTCTGGCCCAGTCGCACGTGCTTGTGCGTGCGTGCACCGCTGTGCGCTCAATCCGTTGAAGGCAACGCTGGACATAGCCCGCATGCTACCGCTGTGGCGAATGCTGCTTGCTGGCCTGCCTGGTCTGTTGGCATTTCCTGTCCGTACAACGATTGCTGCTGTGCTGCTGCTCCTGGCACCCACCACCCTATGTATTCTTGTGCGTGGCAGGTGGCAGGCGTCTGACGGGGGCGTCATGCGCCTCTATCCCTTCCCTCTCCCCCCTGTGGACATCGAGCCGCGCCACAACCGCCTGCTGCTCTTCTCCTCCACACGCATGCTGCACCGCGTCCTGCCTTCACATAAGCCGGGGCGCTGCTGCGTCACCATCTGGCTGTCACAGTCACGCAGGCGAGTGCATGGAATACTCCTGAACACAGTCTGAAGTGACTGCCATCGCTCGCCAACCTCAGGTGCAGTTTACATCCCCACGCATATGCACACTGCATGGCCCCAAGGGAAGCACACTGCATGGCCCCAACGGAAGCACACTGCATGGCCTCACGGGAACAAACACCTACTGCACGCACACACAATAATGAAGTTAAGCAAGCGCCACTGCCTGTTGGTAACCTGCCCTGCCGTCCTTATGCTGCACGAGCCACCCACAGGACCACGGCACCCGCCCCCGCCAGACCCTCCTCGGCTGACCTCGACGCAATGTTCGGCACGTCCTCCACCAGCACCACGGCCGCCGACAGCAGTGCTGGGGGCATTGCTGATGTGGGCGCCGCCATGCGCTTCCTGCTGAGCCCCGACGTGCGCATGCCAGCGTTGAAATACGTCTACGCGGATGAATGGTGCGTGCTGGGTAACTTGCAACCACAACCGACAGGGGTGTGTTTTCTACATGTCGTATGCAGCTGTAGACAAAGATTAACCTGTTGTCCACTCGGTTGCTGAGAAGGTGCACACTGGGTGCATCCTGGTACCGCCTGTACTGCCTGGTAGTGTGGGGGCAATGCTGGCGTGTACATAGGCATGTCGCATTGCCTTGTGTAGCGTGGCGGTGATCGCACAACAGTGGTGCAGTGCACGCACAAACACCACGATGTGATAGCTCGCTCTTTGTACGTAGCCTTAACGTGTTGGCGCGGCGTGTGCTGCCGGGGCCCCTGGCCTGCCCTACTGCGTTCTGCGGGGCCATATGATTGACTGACGCGTGTGGCATGTGCGTGGCGGCTGACGCGTGTGTAGGGCTCGTTCCATTGAGGAGAGCCACCCGGACACGGAGGCACGCGCTGCGGCGCTGACGCGCCACTGGGAGGAGGTGCGAGGCGCAGGCATGCATGCAGCGGCACGACGGCATACCTCGCCTTTTGCCCACGGTCACCCTGCCTCCCTCCCTGTATGACACCGGCCCTGGGCGGCTTCTTGCTGACCACCGAGTGTGTGTGCACAGCAGCGCTCCAGGACCCTTCCCACGTCTGTACCAATGCTTGTTCCATGCTGCTGCGTCTTCGCCGAGCCATTTCTGCCGAGGCAGCGCCTGGTGGATAGGTGCTGCTGCTCCCGCAGCGTTTCTTCTACTCATGCCTTCTACGCTGCCGCTGCATTGTACTATACCAGCATTTGCGATGGTCATGTGGTCGGCATGGTCAGGGTGGCTGTTGCAGGCGCGCCCGCATGCGTAAGCATCCTGTGAGGCTCAACTGGATCCGCAGCATCGATCAAATGATCACCGTTTAATACAAGTGCGTGAGGGGCTATGCACGCAGTGCATGCAGTACTGCAGTGGTGCGGCTGTTCTAGTGTATACCCACTGTTGTTGTTTGAACCACCTGGCCACCTGTGCTTTCTATGCATGCTCGCACAGGTGGCAGTGATCAAGAGGGCGCTGTCGAGGTTTCTGCCGCTGCTCGATAGCATCAAGACCGGATCCGCCTCGCCCGCTGTACAACAGGCAGCCGTGCGCGCAAGTACCTACATGTAGCCACCAAAATGGCTCTTGAGCCTCGTCTGGATTAAGCTGCGTTCAATACGCTGATTGGATTGAGAATCGGGGAATCCGGTGTTGTATGAGCTGAAAAAGGAAGGCGGCACTTGCCCTTCCGGGCACACACTGAGTGCTGTTGACTGAGTGCCCTCAGCGTGCTACGCGCGGTGTTAAGTGGCCGACGCAACAGTTCCTTTGCAAAGGTTATGTGCATGCGACCTGTCTGGTGTCAACCACACGCGGTGGCGCCGTGCGTCGTGTGCAGGGATGAGACGTTTGGGAGCAGTGTTACGGGGTCAGCAGTGCTAAGGGGCCTGCATTGCCATCGAATCAGGGGCGCGAAGCAGTTGGTCCCACCACATGCATGCATGCATGCTGCATGCAGCAGGCATGCATCAAGAATTCAAGATGCGCGCGAGTGATGACTGTGAGTGAACAAAGCACGAGAGCCAACTTGCCATGGGTAAAACCGTCTGCACCCTCTCTACGATTGATCGCTGTTATCTGGCAAGAGGTTCTACCAATCATACCAGTGCTGAAGCCGTAAGCAGATGTCGCGTCTCGCGCCGTTGTTGCGCGGGCTGCCCCGTGGGCTCCAAGGCCTTGTGAGCAGCAGCCTCCTCCAGGAGGCAGCAGCACCTGCGGTGAGGGTCAAGAATAACAAATCCTGCTGCATGGCCTTCAATTTCAGCCTATCTGTAACTGTAACGCTGCCCTGCCCTGTGAGCGCCTGCAGGCGCTTGTGCCCCTTGTCACTGAGAGTGCCAACACGCGGTATCTGCACCACGCTAGTACGAGCTTCCGCTGTGCTGCGACTCCTGCTTCTGCACTTGAAGACAAGCCATGTTCGTCCGCTTTCAGTGGGCTTCTCAACCAAAGACACGGTAAGTCTTGCAGGCGCGCCCATTACAACAGCGTGCTGAGTCGCACACACCATAACCATACCGCTTCGCCTGTTGCGCTGCAGGACCGACAAGGAGCATGTTCATCCAGACGCAGCCAACACCCAACCCAAACAGTCTCATGTTTGTGCCCGGCAAGACTCTGATGGAGGTACGGTGCAGCGTTGCGTCACGCTGGTGCTTGCCCTGTCCTGCCACTGGTCAGGACCGTTTTAAAGGCCTACTTTGCTTGTCTTTTGGTTTGCAGTCAGGGAGCCATGAGTTTGCTAACGCGCGGGAGGGCATGAACTCTCCGCTCGCGAAGAAGCTTTTTGCCATCGATGGTGTTGCCAGGGTGTTTTACGGTTCGGACTTTGTGACAGTCACAAAGAAGGACGACTTCAACTGGGCTGTCCTCAAACCGGACATCTTTGCAGCTATTATGGACCACTTCTCCTCTGGCGAGCCGCTGTTTTATGACACCGAAACCCTGGCCAGCTCCGACACCGCAATCCATGAAGACGACAGCGAGGTACACTTTACTTTAGCAGTTTTAGTACCCCACGTTGCGGTCAAACATGACGTGGTCTATGGCCACCCTTCCCAGGCTCATCGGCTTGTGTGTTGTGTCCAGGTCTCGTGGCAGCTGTCTGACAACCCTGTGGGCCGCTCACGTTGCTTGTGGGCTCACTGTGTGGCCACTGTGCAGGTGGTTGCCATGATCAAGGAGCTCCTGGAGACACGCATCAGGCCTGCAGTGCAGGAGGACGGAGGCGACATCTTGTTCAAGACGTTTGAGGAGGACACAGGAACAGTCATCGTCAAGCTGCAGGTGTGTAGCGTTGTCGAGTGCATGCGTGTGATAATGGTAGTCTAGGCCCCCTCATTGTCAAGCTGCATGCACTGTATGCATGGCCGATGGGTGGGTCGATGGTTGTGGAATGACAACGCGCGAGCGCTGCAACCCATGTCGTGTGTGCATTGTGCACGGTGTCATGCGACGTGCAGTCAATTGGTCAACTGGTTGGTGGCTGGGACGTTTCATTGAGTTGGGCATGGGAAATGATTAAATGATGCATTGAAGTTCCTTCCCAGACACTGCTTCCCGATGTGACCAACTGTTTGTTGGTTCGAAACTGCAACATTCGAACGGTC
>BDDA01000017.1:0-12196 GCA_001662385.1 Chlamydomonas asymmetrica | reverse complement strand
GCTGCAAAGAAATGGCATAACAGGTTGACGCACACAGTCCCCCCCCCCCTCCACCTGACAAATGTCTTCAGTGGATACTGCATACGGTCACCAACCGGCCAGTTGTGTGGGTGCCCCTCAGCTGTGCGCATCGCACTCTCACTGCCGAATGCACAGTCCGTGCATGCCTGCATGCCCACTGACCCCGCCCCGGCCATTCTGCTCCTTGACCACTGCCAACGCCCCCTGCAGGGCTCCTGCAGCAGCTGCCCCTCCTCCACCATCACGCTCAAGAGCGGCATCGAGAACATGCTCAAGCACTACATCCCCGAGGTGTCGCAGGTCATCGAGGTAGGTGTGGCGTGTGGTGCAGCTGCTTGGGCAACAGCAGGAAGCAGCAGGAAGCAGCAGGGAGCAGTAGTCCCTTGTGGATGGGGAGGGCCCTCGGAGCAGTGAGGGGAAGCATGGGGGTGCGCAGGGGTGATGAGATTGGAGGTGCTGGTGGCACCGCGTTCATGGCGGGCCCTCCGGGCGTTGCCTGAGGCTGCGCGGCTGAAGTGTGCATGTGTGTGTGTGGCTGGGCTAGGCTGCACGTGGGCGTGCGTGGGCAGCGTGTGGCTGCCATAATGCGGCGGGCATGTGGTGGGTGTGCCTGTTCCACTAGCCCACAACCAACAACGAGGCTCAGCGGTTGGTGCTCATGCAACGCGATCGCGCACCAGTCAACCACGTAGCGCCACGTGCATGCTCTCTGTGATGGATGTCGACTGTCAAGCATGCACGCTGGAAGGGCGACAACCGAGGGCATCACGGCGGGCAGCGGGCTGCTGCTGCCCCCCCTCCCCTTCACCCCCCTCACCCCCCTCACCCCCCTCGCCCTGTAAAGTGCCTACACGGCACCCTTCACTTGCGTGGCCGCCGCTGTGCAGGCCCCTCCTGATGAGGGTGAGGAGGAGGGCCTCAAGGAGTTTGCAAAGCTCGAGGCGCACCTCAGCGCGTGAACACGCCACATGTGAGAAAGCGCGTGCGGGCGGGCAGGCGGGTGCGTACAGCGGCTGGGATTCAGGCGAAGGAATAGGACGGGGCAGGGCGGGCGGGCGCTGGGACGCGGCTTGTGTTCCCCTGAGTGCAGTACATATAACCAAGCTTGCTACATGGTGCATGGTGTTCAGCAGCATTTTTGCAGTGCGGTGAGCCGACGCTGTTCAGCATACGTGTCGGTTCATTTGCCAGCTCCTGGTTTGTTTTGGTATGTGTAGGTGCGTGCACACGCTAGTGGCTTGGTGTCCACGGGGGGTGGACCATGCCTGATGTGTGTCGGTGCACGATGGTCTTGCTGCGTGTTGTGTGATTGCCGCTGCAGGCCAGCGGTGAAGAGGAGGATGCCAGCAGCGGCATCAGCTCGGCAGCGCCTGATGCCTCGCACCCAAAGGATAGCCCGCTCGCTGCGATGCTGTCCAACTGAGCTTGCACACATTTACACTAGCTTCGCTGTCGGCTTCCTTGCACTTTGTCGTGCATCTGGAATACAGAAGCTTGTTCGACGCGTGTTTCACAGTCCTGGGCTTGTGCGCAAACTCTGCGTTTGAATGCGTGTGTGCTTTGCTTGACCCGCTGTGCAGTGCCAGGCATGTGACAAACGAATAGGACGGCAGGAGTGGCGCAGCACAGCTGCGTAACGTTGCGTGTTGCTCTTGCTGCCATTGCCCAGCAGCACGCGGGGGCCTGTTTTGTAACACAACTATTGAACTATATGATAATACTGTGGCTGGCGGACGTGTGTCATGCAGCTGAGCACTCTGTGGGGGTCAGGGAGGGCAGCGGGGCCTTGGGGGGCAGTTGAGGGGTGCATTGCGAAGTTGTGATGCGTGTCACGGCGATAGTGGGGTCAGTGATGGCCGCATCTACGCATCAGCAATCCCAGCGTCAATGCGACTGTACAAGACTACATGCACGCGTTACGCCGCACCATGCATATATACGTATCCAGGACCACAGCCTGGCGTAGTCCGCACCCCCTCATCTTTCACTTTTCAGTTTGCGGCAGGGGTCTTGCATGGCTCAAGCAACCCTGGCGCCTGAGGAAGGCCTTCCGTCGACCAGCGAGGAGGCCTTGCGGGCAGCACTGCGTCTTCAACAAGGTCTGTCACTATGCAGCATACCTTGTATCCTCATAGCAGCGTCACAAGCTGCTGTGTTTTTCAGTCAGTCCAGTTGGCTGTTGGTTGCAGGCGGAAATGGAACCGTTTACGAGAACGCCCTGAAGGAGTCGTACAAGCAGCTCCTGTTGGACTTTCGGCTCAAAACAGCCAAGGCACATGATAAGCAGGTGTCAGAGCTGCAGCACAGGTACTCACGGGCTCTGAGGGCGAAGGTGAGCAACCCTGGTCAACAGTCAACAGTGCTGTGCAACGATAAGCGCAGCAGCACGGCGCACTTCCGCTGAAGCACTGCCCTCTTGACCTTGGGGCACGCCCGTGATTTACGTTGCTGGAGATGTGCTTGCTGAACGCAGGAGCAAGAATTCCAGGCACAATTGACGGCGATGCGAGACGCAGCAACGCGCAACGAAGAGCATAACGCACAGCTCATGGAGCTGTGTGTAAGCCAGCAAACCTGCATTGCAAGTCTGAAGGTGAGGTTGCCAGCCTGCTGCGTGCAACGCCATGCCAGGCGATGTTGGCACTTGCACGCCTGCAGGGGCATTACACTCAAGTATTCTACCGTGTGAAATTGGTGCAGTTGGAAGTCACAAAAGAGAGGACGAGGGCAGATAAGCTGGAAGTGGAGTTGGCAGTAAGCAACTCACAAAAGGTGAGAAACAACAGTAAGTCGCTGGTGCTTGGTAAGGTCCACTTTGTATTGTGTGTTTTGTGCGCAACAGTCAAACCTGCTTGGCGGACACATCTGCAGGAGGAAGCTGCAAAGGAGCGCGAGCGGGCGGACTTGCTGCACCGGGAGCTTGGGATGCAGCAAGCGCAAATAGCACAGGTGCGCACCTCCCAAATTCCAGCACGCTTGCAAGAGACAGAAAGCGATTGTCGCCTGGTGGAGAAAGCTTTCGGTCCTGCACGTGGATGAGCACAGCACCTATAGCCAGAGGTTAAGTTCCCCCATGCACTGAAACCGTGGAGCTGCCGGACTGCCGTGTGCAGCAGGCTGTGGTATTTTGTATTCGCCAGTTTTGCTGCTTGCTTGTACACTCATGATGCCAAATCACATGCAGTACGAGGAGCAGCTTCAAAAGCAGGACGCAGCATACAACGCGCTCCTGGCAGAGCTGCACGCCCTGCGCGACCGCTTGGCGGCAGCGCCCTCCTCGGCTGCATCCTCAGCATCCGGGGGCGCCAGCGGCGGAGCCGCGCATGGCAGGACGCAAGACGGTGGTACGGCAGGAGCCAACGGCGGGCCATGGGCCTATGATGCATTCGCGGCTGCACAGCTCCACACCAGCAGGTGTGTGCAGTGTTGGGTGCAGGCAGTGCCGTGGCTTGCGCTTGCAAGGACCGTCAGCTCCGTGCTTGCACGTAGTGGCAGGCAAACATCGACTTAGCTAGCGTGCGCCTCTCGTGTGGGGTGTCAGTACGTGATGCCATTATACTGGGCGGTTCATGCACAGCCTATTGCAATGCATTCTGTGGCAAACGTGCTTCAACGAACTGTACCGTATTACGCAACCCTGCATATGGTGCTGATGTGCTGCACTGAGCCCCTTGTGGCCCTCAAGCACGCCTCGTGCCTAGGTTGGTGAGCCTCTTTTGGCCGCCTGGTCCCCATCTGGGGGAGCATGGGCCGTTTGGCCGACGCGCGCCTGATGTAACGTAACATATCATGCTTCACTTGTGTGCACGCACACCGTCAGTCCAGCACGCAACAGCATGCTGCAAGCACAATTAATCAAATCCAACCTCCCACCCTGGACCATGCCTGTGACTGTGAACCAGGCGTCCCGTGCATGTTCAAAGCTCGACTGCCTTGCGCACAGCAAGCTGTTTCACTCTGGTGTCACGGCTCAAAGGGCGCACCAAGCTGCTGCTAGCTCAGCAGTACTGTACAAGCCGTTGCTGCTGCCGCAACCAGTGCTGCAACCACCCGTGTGTTCCTTCTGCTGCCAAAACACAGTGAGGACGCCTGGAGGGCTTTCACAGCACAGGGCCTTGCGACCCCGCTCCGCGAAAGCACCCCTGGAGCAGGCCCCGCCGACCGCCGCCAACCGCATCACCCACCACCGCATCATGCGCAGCAGCAGCCTCCCCGCAGCAGCCCGCGAGCCACGCCCGCAGCGGCAGGGGCGGGGCTGGCGAAGGCTGGTGGTGGTGCTGGTGAGGAGCCCGGCTCTGCGCTAGCATGCTCTTCGGTCAGCGTGTCTGGCAGCACCGCCCACACCACCAGCCACAGCGGCCGCAGACCGCTGGAGGACGAGCCCTCTTTTGCAGGTACGCACCCCTCTAGAAGTCTGGAGTGTGGCGACAGAGCGTGAATGTGTGTCATGTGTCGACGCGCGGTGCGCTGTGTGCGATGTGGGTCAGCAGCGGCGCTGCTGGAGGTGTTGGGGAGCTGGGCCATTGGGTGGATGTGGTACCACAATGCACAGGCGTGCATTCAAATGCTCAAGACGTACGGGCACACATGAGCGTCAACCTATTTCCTAATGGCCTACAAGGCCATGGATGTGTAGCCTTGTGATTAATCATTTCAGGACTGACATGCAATTGGCAGCTTGACTGCTGGCTTGACTGCCTGCTGCCATTCTGATTTTACTTTATTTTTGGTATGGTTTAGGCCTTGGGTTCTTATGCGCTGCAGCGTTGCATGCGGATAAGGATCGTGATTCATGACAGGGGAAGGGCAGCACACGGCTGTCGAGTGTCAGAGACAGCACCGAAAGCGGCCTGTTGTACCGCAAACCTGCCAGTGGCTGGTTGCAGCATGCCTTACCGGCTCATGCATCTTAGGCACTGGTGTTTGCTACTAGTAATAGCGTAACCCTGTGAGCTGGTCACGGCATGCGCGTGTGTTGCTGTGTGTGCATGGCATGGGTGCACAACAGGGACAAGCCTGTCCGCTGCAACGTCTGCCCTTCGTTCTGTAATCATCAACTTGCTGACAGAGCAACATGTCGACGGCACGCAGGTGGGATTCCGCCACGCGACCTTGGCGCACAGCTGCTGCAAATGGGCGAGCCCAGGTAAGCATGCGCCTTGTGGGGCCTTGTGGGGGGGGCCTTGAGCAATACGTGTGGTTGAGTCAGCTGCACCACCGCTGGTAAAGGCGGCACCTTGCTGCCCCTACCAGCAGGGTGCGTCATATCCGCATGCGCCTTGTGGCGTGTGCGCGTATGGCGCACCCTACTCGTGGTGGCTGCAAGGGTGCTGCCTGTACCGGCGTGCCGAGCAGTTGGTATGTGATGCTGTCTGTTAAATACGGTACTGGACGTTCATCAGCGCAAAGCAGCTTCGATCCCGTTGTGGCGCCCTGCTGCAGGTGCATCCGGTGTGGCCTGAATGACCGCATCAGCCCAGGGTCGTGCTGCTTCCACCCCTCACTGCTGGAAGACCCAGGGCCGCTGCTGCACACTCCAGAGTGGGTGCTTTGTGAGACCGCAGGCCACGGCGCATCAGTGCCAGGCTGCCATGCCCGCCCACACCACACGTATGCGGCGGATCGCGCTCCTCGGATAGCCCTGGTTCACCATGCTAGGGTTCCAACTGGGCCTGATGCCTTGAAAGCAGCGAGCGCAGATAGAGCAGGCTCGCCGGCACCGCAGCCACGCACCGCCGTGCCGTTGCCGCTGCAGCGGCTCGGCTAACGAGGAGATCGTTTAGCGTGAAGCGAACACCGCTGCCAGTGAGACTGCTTCCTGTGATACGTCCAGCATTACCTGAGCACAGGTTTGACTGTGTGATCGTTCCAAAAAGCGAGGTTGTGGCTGCCTGGTTGTTTTGCTTGCTTGTGCGCTCTTTGCAATGATGTGCACTAAACACCCAATGCTACTGAACAAGTCCGCTTTGAAAACGTTGACTCTTCCTATGCTGGCATATGTGTTATCGGAGAGTGTCAAGGCAGGACCGTACGGTGCAATACCCGTCGGCCGTCACTTCGGTGGTGATGACGTAGAGACAGCACTAACAGCGTATTGATGGTTCCTATGAGATTTCAGTGGAGGAAAGCTTGTGTAAACGTGACTACTCTTATGTGAAGTATACGGGAAAGGGTTAAAAGTTCCTACTTCTCTGCTGCTTCCCTTCACAATGTTTTGGTACAAGTTGTGTACCCCATTTGTGTACCCCATTTTGTTGTGCGCACTGCTATGTTGCAAGCGATGGCTGAAATAGTTATATGTGATGGGCGTCGAGTCATACCCGACGCATTTGAGTCCTACACCGTTGTGGTTGCCCCTCGAGCGCGAAGAACCTCGAAGCGGCCACTGACTGTCTGTAGGAGTGAACAGGCAGGAGAATGGAGCAGCGCACGTTGCTAGCGGTGTTCTGCACGATATCGGTGGTCATATTGCTCTCCGGCACGGCTCTTGGTCACGCGTGAGTTCTCTTGTTGATGTTTGCGTGCCTGCTGCTTGCACTGCTGTGACCATTGCACTGACCACACAAGACCTTGCAAGTAGAAGGTACGTACTGTTTGCCCTACCTTAACCACAGGGGAAGCATTCATATTGGACCGGAGCCAATTGCAAACAACTACCAACCCAGAATTCGAATTGGCGAGTGCGGCGCCTGGCAGTCACTCAATGCGACAGCAGGCTACGCTCTTGATGGCAACGCGTTCCTTTTAGTCTACAACTACCGGAACTGCACTGACCAAAAGTCCACCGCGCTCATTATCAACGGCACTAGCCTGACAAAATTCAACGGGACCGCATTCCAACCAGCACCAGGCGTTAATATCAGTGGCAACACATACACAGGTGAACACGATGATACCAGCAGCTGGAATCGACATTCGGAGGATATGTTTTCGCCTTGCTGTCTGCTAGCACCTGCTGACCATGTTGTGACCTGCGACTGTTTTGCAGGCACGTGCGGAACCACGTCGAGCGTGTACCTGCAGGACCCTCTGGAGGGACTCACTGTGGAGAACCAGCTGTGGTTCCGGAGCTCACGATCGAACCCAACCACGTCTGCCGTAAATGGGACTGTGGCTAACGACATTATCATTAGGTCGCTGGGTGCAGACGGCACGCTTTTGCCAGACGCTGCACGCTCGTTTGTCATCTCTACCCCGACAGACGGTGAGCAACTTGTCATGCAAGCCTGTTCTTGTGCAGCAAAAGGGCAGGCCACCTACCTCGGCAGGGGAGGTCCCACACACTTTCTATGGGCAACTGCATTCCGGCATGCAAGCTACGGCATGCGATTGCATGTGCCACCAGTGCCACCAGTGCCATGCAGCACCGACAGTGCTGACTTGCGTCTGCAGGCTTGCATGGCTTTCCGTTCTTGCCTTGTCTTGCAACCTCCCCGACTGACAGTTGCAGAGGTTGCGGTCTCCGCCGCTTAGGTGCGCTGCCATGCCCGCCGTGAACTCACCAGGCGTATCGTGTGCATGCTTCAAAGCATTTTCCTTAAGTGCATGGGTGTTGGCGCTTGCTTTGGTTACTGACATTGTGCTTGTTTTGTGTCATGCCATGCATCGCTTGCCTCGCTGCAGGCCCCATTCTGTGCTGCGACTACCAGTATGACACCACGAAGAACCTTACCGAGGAGTCCCTGACTGAGCAGCTCAACAACGGCCCCAACGGGCAGTCTGTCATCTGCACCAGCCCCCCGCCTCCGTCGCCCTCCCCCACCCCGCCGGCGCCCTCGCCGCCCTCGCCGCCCCCACCTGGCACAAAGCTGCCGCCCTCGCCGCCGGCGCCACCGCCCTCACCGCCGGGATCCGCTGGTGCTGCCCGTGCGTCCGTCACGCTTGCGGGCGCTGCTGCCCTGCTCCTTGCCCTTCTCACTGTGTAGAGGTACAGGCCAAGCGAGGCGCGTTGTTATACGCACAACGCACCCAAGGCCCTGCCAGCTGGTCATGACTGCTGGAGGGTTCACGTAGAACATGAAACCGCCCTGAACACTCCATCCCGTGCTCGCATTTCGAGTTTTATGGTTTGATGCATCGGCTTGCTTGCAACGCATTCGTACGTGGTTCACGGCGCCTGCGCCCCATTTGGCGCAGCTAACGCATTATGCATGTGTGTGTGGTGAACAGGTGGTCGTGTGTCACGCAGGCCTGCTGCTGCAGATGGTGTACTGATACCGCATGCATACTGATTGCATGTAAAACCAACACGAGCATTAAGTCCCTTGAAGCAACCTCTGCGCATCCTCATTGGCTTACCAAACCCCCTGCACTTCCTAAACACTTCATTTCGAGCATCAAGAGTGCATTAGAGTGCTTTCATTGTTGTCCTGCTTTTTGGGTCACCCCTACAAACACTTGTCTTGGTACGCTGAATGCGTTGCTGGTCATCTGTGCCTGGGCCGCCCGGGCTGGATGGGCTGGTGCATCGTCATTGTTTAAGCGACATGGCGTCTGGGGGCTGCATGAATGACCTGCACACGCTACTAGCATTGATGGATTCACCTGAATAACCACCGTTGCCCCCTCCTCCTGGCACGCGCTGCATATATGTTTACCTTTGCGTGTTCGGTCCGTTGTGCACATTCAGAGTTTCCTACGCCACCATGCGTAGTGTGAGGTTGTGCAGATGATTAATGCGTCGTGAGCGTTTCTATGTGCATGCCGTCGTAATGCTGGTCCAAGTTTCAATGCACGCAGCCTTTGCTTGCAACTTGTGCGGTTTGCCCTGGAGCGTGACGCTTGCGACTGACGCATAGCGCTGACATTAACACAGAGCATGCATGCACGGATGCAATGCCAGTGCATACGCGGGAGGTCTGGCCACATGCAAGTTGCACATGGTGAAGACTGAAGTCCACTGGCTGCTTCATGTCAACCATGGGAGAATGGGACATGTCGGCAGTCCCCCCCTGCACGTGCTTGGCAGTATGCGCAACGCCCCGTTGGGGTGATGCATAAGAACACCAGTAAGAACACCTTTCGTTTCCAACACGTACATTTGTTTGTCACTTGTGCCACGCTGCTGAGCGGTTGGCTGCCGAGCCGGGTGCTCTGATGTCAATCACCCTTGTAACTGCAAGGCTTGACGTTTTGGGTGCCTTGGCAGGCAGGCTGAGTCGGTGCAGGACTCTACTCATTGTCGCTTGACGACTGACTGCCCGCAAACAGTTAGGTGGATCCAAGCACATTGTCGGATCGGCCATTCACCGCCGCCCCCGCCTTGTCCGAGATCAACACCCTTATGCCCAGCACAAAGCGGTCTAAAGTGCATGCTTGGATCGGCAATTACACACGGCAATCTTGTCCGGCAACCTAGGATAGGCAATCCCTAAGTAGCAGAACCAGCATGTCACCACAGCAACCATGCGCGTGTGTGTATGAGCGCGGTCAACAACAACTGCGGTCGTCAGCGCTGCGGCAAAGGCTGCCGCTTTACAGACAGCTTGCAGGTGGTGGCAGCGCACGCGCTGGCACGGCCGTGCCATCCCCTGCAGCCTCTGCTGCTGCCTACTATGTATGAGTGGCCTGCCCTGCATGGTCGGCACACCTGGCTTGGTACTTCCGTCTCCCTGCCAGCACGCCTCACAGCAGACAGTGTGCACCATCTGTGCACATGCTGACAGCGAGCGCACGCATGGACTGGTGCACGCGGCACACCGTCTGCACGACCCATTGTCTATCTGCAACATCGCGTGCGCACGCGTGGGACAGCGGTGCTGGCCCTTGCCTGTGCCGCCGCATGCACGGGCATTACCGCCACTGCCGCTGCAGGGTTAGCAGGGTCCTCTGTGCTCTCTGCATGTGCTTGCGCAGCTGCATATCCCCCTGCCAAGAACCTAACAGCTGCCGTAATTGCCGCCGCTGCTGCATGCCGCGAATGCTTGGTGGTATGTATGTTTGATTAGATAGTGTGATGCCATCGAGGTGCAGATCAATGTCGATGCATGGTGCTGCGGAACTGGCAGGAGCCGCCTTCAGGGGTGGCATTTATTGGTTGGCAGAGATTGCTCAGGTATTGCTTTGTGGGCCACCTTTCCTTCACAACCTTCATTCATGGGCACTGGATGCCCATCCAGTGATCAGCCCCAAGTAAGAAAGATATGCCTTATGCTGCCCGACTGAGTAGAGGTTGTTGTCCAGGGCTAGCTGCTCCACCGGTGCAATGCATGACTGTCGACTTGGGCAGTCACCAAGCATGTAGCTTTCTTACATTTGTGCTCAACCCCTCAACCACACACGGCAACCATGCCATGAAGCGTGCATGCACCACTCCTGATGCTTGACACGTGTAATGTTTCATTGCACACGTGGATCCGTCACGCATTAATCTATCTGCCGTGCAAGCAGTACATACGTACGGTCAACAACCTTGCCAGTTCTGTAGGCTGCACGGTACCTGAGGCAAAGATCTATGTACGATTGGAATGTACGTTGCACATGCTTATGCACAAAACAACACATTATGCACTTAAATGCGCAGCGCAATACTGCAGACGTCGTGGTAAGTCTCAGTGCGGTGCACAATACCATGCCATGCTACACTGTCGCTGTGGGTCATGTGCAACAAGTGACCAGCATCTTCAGGCGGCTTTGCATACATATTGATGACAGCTTGGCCTGCCCAGGCACCAACCCAGCTAAACAACCTCAGCCGTGGGCAGGCCTGTGAACCCTGGTAGCCTGGTGCGTGTGAATTTAGAGGCGTGGTCCATCAGCCACCCCATGCATCAGTATTGCAACCCCTCGTACGACTCGATGGCCAGTTCAATAGTCCCGTCCAGATTTTGCAGCTGGGTCACCACGTCGTCGGTGGGTTGGGATGAGATCAAGTCGATTATGACATATACAAGCGGGTCAACTGTTGCCTGCAGCTCCCGGAGCACCGTTCTGCATGCGCAAAGCAATCACCCCAGCTGATCAGATTGTTTCCAAGTGCTTATTATATGGAATTTTGAGACAACAAGCTTGGCACGCAGGGCTAGCCAAGACAGCACAAAGTACCTATACGACAATTGCATTCTGGGTGCGTGCGTGTAGCCTTGATGACGACGACGATGCGCGGACACGATTACGCACACAGCACGGTGTCAATGCATTGACAGACGACTTACGCGACAGGTTGTCCGATGAACGGTGTAGTCGTGAAGAGCCCAGCCTTGCCGATGAGGATATTGAGGAGTTGTTGATGCACGCTCACAAAGTTACGGAACGCATCCGCTATGGCCGTAGCGTCTTCCACTTCGGTGACCGGCGGGGTACCCTGTGACAGCGCATCTATGTCACTGTTGGCAGCAGCGATGATATCTGTGAACCCTGAGATAATCTGTAGGCACAAAGGAGGAGCATTGCACTAGTAAGTGTGTGGCAGCTAGCCTGCAGTTGAGCAAATAAAGGAAAGCCACTTCGAAAAGCCAATCAATCATCAACCACCGAGAAGGTTAAAGAGTTGCCAGGCGCTGCTGCCTGTCAGCCGCTGAGGGACAAAGCACTGCTGCATACCTCTCTTAAATCAGGGCAAATGATCCTACCTGGGGGAAGGGGCCTTGATCGATGATGATAAGTGGACCATTGACCATGTTGATTGACTGCGCAGGCGTCTGAAGCGCTTGAGACTTCACGGTCAGTAAGTTGATATCCGCCACGATTTGAGCGGGGTCCAGTTGGCCACGAGCAACCACGGCGACTGACAGCAACGACAGCACGAGAGCAAGCGCGGAACGCATTTTGTTTGGCTGCTGCGCACGCGGACGGCAGGAGGACTTGGGCGCAGTGCTAGCTGGAAGGTACGTAGAGGAAACAACTTCGTTCCCTGCCTTGCGTGTTATATACTCGGCTGTGTTGTCAAGTGAAGCCTTCATATGTGAGTCGCGGCCTGGCTCTAACCGCTGAGCTACAGTGTCAATTATACAGAGAATAAGTGGATGACAGGCATAATTGCAGGCGCCCTGTTCACTTCCAATCGGGGGTGCCAAAGCCGCCCCCGAGGATGACGCAGTCTGAATTCAGTAAGACATACAGTCTGAGGTCTGTAGACCGGGTGCACCGTCTCGGTCGCCTTGGGGGAGCCGCTTGGGGGTTTTGGTGCTGTCTTTGTGTGTGGGGTTGTGCTGTCGTGTGCTTTCGTCTTGTCCGC
>BDDA01000016.1:349173-371049 GCA_001662385.1 Chlamydomonas asymmetrica | reverse complement strand
AATGGCCGACAAATCCACGATTATTGAGTTGAGGGGGGGGGGGGAAGGGGGAAGGGACGGCGGTGTGGAGAGGCTGCGGTAGCAGAATGCAGCACTTGACTGCACTTGCATCGGCCAGGGAGCGGGTCCCTGACCTGGCTTCCACGTGTCAATGGTGGAGGCGCTGGTGGCGAAGGGCACATGGCATTATGAGATGGAAGCTCCCTAGTGCACCGGCATACAAGGGATTACACGCTGGCCATGCATGAAGGAACGCGTGCTGCTTCGGTAGGTGTGACAGCATGTGCACGACAAGCAGCACATCAACGGGTTGCATGATTCGCCTTTACTGGAAGACTTGACTACCGCACACCATCTTAGGTGCCTGCTCAGCATTACCACACCGGCTGCCGGCCTTGACCGCTGATGCACTGACGTTGACTGTACTGCTGCATTTGTACTGCGTACCGCGCTCATGCAGTACTGCGGGTCCTCGCTTAGTCGTGTGGGGCTGGACTTCCAGGGCCTGCTGCAGCCGCTGTTTGAGGCGTGCAGCCTGCAGCTCTTCGCCATGCACCTCTCCACCGCCATCGACACCTTCAACAGCCGCCTGGAGACGCACAAGTGGGTGCCCATGCCGTCACCAGGCATCAACCGGGGGAGATCCGACAAGGCGCTGTCAATCAACGGTGCGTTGAGCGTGTGGGCGCTCCAACTTTCGAATGAGCACTCAACGGCCTTTTGTGGTTGGGCGGCGGCAGGCGCCGTCGGACAACGGCAGGAAGGCTGATTCACTCTAGTACGGTCAGCTATATTTTCCTGCGCCTGGATGAAAATGCCTACCCGTGATGAGTTACCATATGTCAGAGCGCCTCAGCATGCTGCCTCAGCATTGGCATGCGCTGCGCTAATGCGTAGCTCGATGCCAGCAGCATATGTCATGCTGTACTTGGTTGGTTCTTTACTCGCGGCCTGCCTGCCAGGCCAAGGCCTAGGACCGAGCGCACGATCGGGTGTTGCCATGTTTGGCAGCAGGACACAGGAAGCAGAAGGCACCATGGGGGTTGCGCTTGCCCCCATGCACATCTAGAAGCAGGCCTAGAAGCCACTCAGTTGTTTACCCTGTGTCGTGCTGTGCTGTGCCGATATGGACTGTGACGTGTGCAGAACCTGCAGCCAGTAAGGATGGAGAGGAAGGGGCGGCTGCTGCGGACGGCACCGGTGCATCGGGCTCGGGTGGCGGCGCAGGCGCTGCCTCAGCCGGAGGTGCAGGCGACAAGCCTTCCTCCTCCGTGCCTGAGGAGGACTCTGGCCCGCCGTACGTGGTGATGGAGCACTTCCCGCTGGCGGTCTTCACGAACGCGGTGCTGGCCGCGCTGAACGAGCTGCGCCACTGCGCGCTGCTGTCCTTGGGCAAGACCATGGCCGGGTGCGTGATGTATGGCGGTTTGTGGACGAGTCGCGGTGGAGTCCGAATTTGGTGGATTGGTCGACCTGGTCGACTCTCGTGAGTGGAGCGGATCATGGCCGTTGCGCATCTCATTGCCTCCGTGTTGCTTTCCTGCACAAATTGCACCATTCATCGCATCGCACGATACAGGTACCCTATTCTTATATCTTCACGCTAGCCTGCGCACCATTGAAGTCTGGGCATTTGGCATGCATGACCAAACAAGCAAACACCTGTGGTGCACTTCCTGTGCAGCCTGCACCGTGCACGCTGCATCGTGTGTGTAGGGGGGGCGAGGGGGGAAACCGGGCTGCACATGAGGCCAGCCAAATGCTAGGATGCCACCGCTGCTACGGTTCCAGCTGTCTGCAGTACGCTTTCCAGTCAACTAGAGGTGTGTTGAAGTACCTGCGCTGATCCAGCGGCGCTGAAGTGAAGCTGAGTGCTCAACGTGGCTGTTTGTGTCTCTCTTCCTCTCAGGTTGCTTCAACAGACGCTGGAGCATGCTGCGACGAGCCTGACGCACTATCGTCACACGCACGCGCTGGGCAAGACGGAGCAGCCGCTGTTCAAGTCCGCGTGCAAGTCCATGCTGGAGGTGGTGCTGCCGTACCTCACCAACTCATTCGCGCGCATCTTCCCCAGCACCATCGCCAAGCTCGAGGTGTCCAATACAGCCTCGCTGCTGAGGCAGCTGCTGGCGGATCTGTAGCGCCCCGTAGCACCTCGGCGGGGCGCGCACGCGGCTTTGCCGGGACCTTGCAGCGCGTGCATATCCACAGGCTGCGTCCCACCCAAACGTGCATGGGCGCTACGATGTCATTATTGTGCAACCACAGCGTCGCACGTCGTGCTGTAAAGCGCCCAAGCGCCCCGCCCATGCTGTTCGCTGTAATCAACTGGCATGGCAAAAGGTGGATTGTCATGCTTTGTAACGGGTCGTTTCAACATGTGTGTCCGCCAGAACCTTGCATCCCGAGCAAAAGTAGGCACGTGCGCAGCCAGCTGCAGCAGCCCTGCAGCAGCCATCAAGGCGACCACCAACGAGAAAACCGTGACGTGTGCGACGTGATGCCGGCGCTGCCGTGCATGGCTCGAGCTGCACCAGGGCCTCACTAGCTGGTGTTGCGGCAATCACGGCTCAAGCAGGAAAGCGTGACAGTACATCGTTGGGGGCTTTTACAGGAACCTGTCAGCATGTAGGGGGTCCGGCTCGCATGGCTATCACACAGCAGCATGCTGATGGGGCAAATCACAATCTGATCGTGAATATCGCATGGATTTCTGGGTCTGCTGCCAAAATAGCACTGCCAACACAAGCAGGTGGGGCTGCTGCCCGACGACGCCAGCCTTGCATGCGCCTCTCCACGCATGGTGGCGCTGTTGTTTGGCGATCATGCTGGTGCTGGTGCTGGCGCCTGCAGCAGAGGCAGGCTCGGATCGAGCGTGTCCGTGGCGTTGCTGTACTGTGCCTGGCTAACCATACCACTGAACAGTCCTGTGCAGCTTTCGGTGCAGCATCTACCTGTTAGACTGCAAATTACGTGGTGTGTGCAGACAGCACAGCTCAGGTAGTAATGCACGTAGGCATATGTGTCCGGTTGAAGCGCTACGTACATACCAGCAACCGAGTAGGCTGCAGCAGCGAGGCAAAACAATCCGACTCAAGAGGCTGCAGAGTGCCACCTCCGTGAAGTTTTCAATGACAGTGCGGAACGCACCAGCACAGAACTGCACAGAACCAGTCTGCTGTTGACGCAAGGAACGGCAGGCCACCTGTTAGGCCTTCACATGAACCTGCGTTGATTGCCTTCTGCATTGGTTCTGCATCAAAGCCATCGCACCTTGCAAGGCTCAGCAAAGCAGTAGAGATACTGGGTGGAGTGACTGGGCCCTTGTGATTTTGCAGTTGCAACAGTCTTCGGGAGATCTGGAGGTGACGGAGTGCGGTTGAGGCACGTCCACCACCGTGTTGCTTAAAGAGTGACTTACAAGCGGCCCTTGTGCCTGACAGGACTCCAGACTGTCTGCACTATGGCAAATCATACAGCTGGATGGAGTGGAGCTGTGGATGCGGTGCCTAGTTGAATTGGGGCCACGTCTCACGATTGCCTGCCAAGTGCCTGAGATAGGTGAAATACTTTTTGCACCAAGGGTGCACTGCCCTCATATGGACAGGGGCGGCAGGGTGGAAACGACATCGCCAGAGCTGTGGCCTTGAAGCACACGAGTGCTGCACCCTTTGCAACACGGCATGGCTGATGTGAAGCTTTCCACGTTTTCGCCAACGCAGGAATACAGGTTGCTAAGGGGCTGCCAAAGTTGCTTGGCTTTTGGTCTTGCACAAATGTATGAACCAAAGTGTGCTGGTCTTGCTCAACAAACGCTCCACTGCCACAACAAGTGCTTGCTTCTTGCACGGGGCAATCTGCAGTTCTTATGGGCAACTCTCACCACCTCGACAGTTTTGCAGTCCAGCCGTAATAACAGCAACCACAGTGCGCCTGTGGCGAAGCGGCAAGGTCCATGCGTTTCGCAAGGCCACTCACTGCCGCACTCCAGGCTTGCGCTCCAGCCCCAGCTGGACGCTGGCACATTCCACCCAGTTCCTGGACCTATGGTTCCCACAACAAGCTAATATGGGTTGGCAGCCAGCAGCAGCACAGCTTACTTCAGAAATTGGCACAAGTGAAGGACTTGAAACGAGGCACCAGCTCAGGCGTTGAAAGTGCAGTGCTTGCAAGCAAGGATGCTCGGCACGCATCGTAGACGAGTCAGGGAAAGACAACCAAATGTTGAGGTGTAAGACACACACATTGTCCCGAGGAAGGGTACATGCGGCAATGCCCCGCAACGTGCATTTGTATAACGGCAGACTTGTGCGCTGGTCTCATACATTTGATACCGTGCTTTACCAGTTCCATAACATCCCCCAATAAATAAGTCTGGTTCAGGAGGTGTCGTTGCAGCTGGAAAGAAGCGACAGACAGTTTTGCTTGCAACAACTTGGTGGAAAATGCAGTGGGGCGCGCCAACAGGCATTCCTTACCCCGGGCCAGGTGAGAACGATTGTGTGGCGTGTTAGTGCCAAGCCAAGGTTCATCGCCAGTTGTGTCGCCTGCGACAGTGCATATATGGTACTCGAGGCAACCCTGGCGGGAGAGGCACAGTTTGGCCTCGGTGCAGAGGCGCAATATGCGCTTCCAGCTGTCGTTTCGCACCGAAGCTACAGAGTGCTTGTCAATGGCGCTATGGCTCTCGCGCGAGCAGCGCTAACTTGGCCCCTGGCGCTGTGCCTTTGCCACCTCTTGCCTGCAATTTGCAGCGATGGCCATTATGCCGGGCGCGGGCCTCATGTTTCCTTATGGACCTTACTCGGGTATGGGTTTGCGTTTCTGTGCAAGTTGACCTGACCGTCATAATCCGACCTCGTGGGCTTGCCTTGCACCAGAGGAGTGCTCACACCAGTACTGTTATTCCTGTCTGCATGGAACCCCCGCGCAGGCGGCCTTCCCATAGGCTATCCAATGGGACCAGCGGACCCTGCAGCTTATGATAAGGGCGCAGGTAGTAATGGGGTGCTCTCGAGGTCTTGAACGGGCCTTGTCCTTCGTGCCGCTGTGGTTTCCTCTTGACCAGGAACCTAACTGTCGAACCAATTGTGGGACTTCGCCTGACTTCGCAGACGTGCTGACGGAGCGCCTGGAGCAGCTGCAACTTGGTGCCGGCTATCGTGGTGGTGGCCGCGGGTACAACCAGCGGGGAGGTGCTGCCGGGCCCTCCGGAGCAGGCCCTTTACCGCCCTACTATACGTTTCCACAGCAGCAGCAGCACCCTCCCACACACACTCAGCAGCGACGGAACCAGCCAGGCAGGGTGAGCGCACGTCCTAGAGCTTCAGGCCATGCCAAGGCTTGGTAGCGCTTGCTGCCCAATAGCGGCAGCTCACCTCCATGCACGAAGGCAACTGAGCGCGCTTGGCGTCAGCGCCTGCTTGTATTTCTGCGGTCTTGCGCTTGCAGGGTGGCCGTGGGGGGCTCAATGGCACGGGACCTAGCAGTTCCCCACATGCTGGAGGACGGGGACCACAGCAGCAGCCGCAGCAGCAGCAGAAGAAGAAGCGCTTGCAGAAGGGGATGGAAGACAACGTCAAGCGCACGGTTTACATAAGCTACGTTGACCACCAGGCGCGTGTGCTTTTCGCTATCGTCCAACCAGTGTTCAATACTTCACTCTTGGTGTGCTTGCCTACAGACTCACGTTTGTGCAATACGTGTCGTCCACGTCAGTTCTCTCTGGTGTTTGGCGTCCTGTGTGGGCGCAAAGCTTGGGGGTTGTGTGAGTGTGCCTGGGATGCTGGTGTCTGTAGGCGCTGATACTATGTGGCCCAATGTTCTCTCGCAGGTGACGGAAGAGGCGCTCGCTGGGTACTTCACGGACTGCGGCAAGATTATGGACTGCCGGATATGCGGCGACCCAAACTCTGCTATGCGCTTCGCGTTCATCGAGTTCACGGATCTGGAGAGTGCAGCAAAGGTGGGTGTGTCCAATCAGGGCGCTTTGCGCTCGTCGCTTTGAGTGCCACTTCCAGGCCATCGAGTAGCGGACCATAAGGTTCCAACAGTGGACTAAGACCAATGCTTACGTGACCAAACACCGCAGGCCCTGGAAAAGACTGGAACGCTCCTGGGTAGCTCACCGCTGCGGGTGCTTCCCTCGAAAACTGCGATTGTGCCGGTGAACCGTGAGCTGATGCCGCGGTCGAGCGACGAGATCGAGCGGTGCAGCAGGACTGTGTATGCTGCAAACATTGATAAGAAGGTTGACAAGAACGATGTCAAGGCCTTCTTCGAGTCCCTCTGTGGTGAGGAGTTGCTTTGTACTTCCTCACTGTGTAATGCACCCTGCACTGCGATGCAGCGGTGTGGCGTGGTTTGTCACGACTGGCATTGTACTGAACAGTGGTGTTGCACCCGCCCTTCTGTATGCACGCTTGCTCCGCAGGGAAGGTCTCACGCATCCGCTTGCTGGGTGACTATGCCCACACAACGCGCATTGCGTTTGTGGAGTTCCTGCACGCTGAGGGAGCTCTTGCAGCTCTTAACTGCAGCGGGGCGCTGCTGGGTGGGTGCTGCTTGCAGCTAGAGCTGTGTAGCCATCACTGATGACTGTCACGTGCTTGCGATGTGCAACGTGTGTTGGGCTTTGCGCTGACCACCCATATGCCCAATCGACTGCAGGGTCGCTGCCAATCCGTGTGAGCCCCAGCAAGACACCAGGTCAGTGTTTTCAGCCAGCCGCTGGCCGCCTGCAGTGCGTCCTGCGTGTGCTTTTGCTTGACCGCCGTCACCAGCCCAGCACAACGTGACACCGCCTAGAGCCATGTGTGCCCCCGGAAAGTGATTAATGTGTCATCGACTCACTGTGATGGACACCCATGCCTGCTGCTGTGGCGTGCTGCAGTGCGTATCGATGCCAAGGAGGATGCTGTGACGGACTCTGCTCCGTCACCGCCCACGCCTTGAAAGAAGAATACGAGTGCCAGTCATGTCATGCATGGCATCAACCGTGATGCGATAGCTGTTGACTGTGTGTGCCCCATTCACTGCATGCTCACCACACACGCACACACACGCACGTATCTGAAGCGACTTTCGTATTACTCGTGGCGGGCACCCAACACCGACGCGTAAAACCGCATTCAGGGGTGGTGTGTTTTGGTTCACCTCGCGGAAAATTTTCACTGTGCATTTCCGATGTGCCATCCGTGTTGTGGCCAACAACCTAAGCATGCAATACAATCACTGAATACTGATTTTGCACTGGCTCCTAACCGGTAACTTGGGAAATGTTCGGTGCTTCGTTTTCACTTGCGCTGGCTTGCCACATGGGCCTGAAGCTGCATTAGCTGCTCGCCCATGGCAAGGCAAACGTACTCAAGCTTCCAAGCAACATGTGTTTGGCACTTTGTTGCCTGGTCAGATTTACGCTTTTGCCTTGTGCGAAATCCAACTTGATGCGGGACGCGCTTGCTCATTATGCTTTCGCTTTTTGAGAGTGAGACGTGGTGTGTTTACGACCATCTGTATGAATTCACCGATAGCAGTTTTTCGATATTAGGTTCTGGCGGCTCTGCAGCCTGTCACGATGTTCACGAGAGGTTTCGGCTATATGGCGCACTACGCTAAGTGCCCAGAGAGCCCAGGTCCTGAACTGGTGTAATGTCAAAGCACTAAAATGAGACTTGTGGAACTTGGCCAAGTAGAATGAGTCGATACAACGATGACCTGCACGCCAAGCTGCACTGGCACAGGCAGCGAGAGCGGTTCGCAGATGCCACCAGCGGAGTGCCCCGCCCAGAGAGCGCCCCTAGCTTTGGTCGTGGACGCCACTGGGGTGGCCAACAGGAGGGCACGCTTACGGAGTACAACTTAAGACCTGACAGCGCAAGGCTGCAGAACGGCAGGAGTGGCTCTGCCACGCTTGTGCAGCATGGGAGCGACACATGCGCCAGCAGCAGCGCGTCTATAAGCTCTCAAGTGCTCAACGATGCGACGGAAGCAATCAATACAGTGATGAGCACTGCTCAGAGTGAGCCAGTCTTTGCTTTCCATTAGGGCCGTGATGAGCGTTGTGCCTTTCTGCCAGGCGTTGTGCCTAACGCCAGAGTCAAATACCGCAAGTGCACGCCACAACGCATAAGCGGACGGAAGCCTTAATTAACGCATAGGCCTTACACCGTGCAGGGTACCGTGCCTTCAAAGATGTATTACCGACAAGTCCCATCGCCCGAGCGCGTCGGGCCGCTTCAGCGAGCGCCAATCCAGTAATCGAGGAGTATCGGCGAATAGCGGAAGGAGCTGCAGAGGTGAGTTTTGTTATGCACCACATTTATCACCGAACATCAGCATCTGTTCAGGTTCAGAGCGCAAACGCCGCAAGCTGTGCGACTTTCCCAACCCACACCCCGTTGTCCGCACTGGACCCTGAAGCCATACCCAAAGCCTCACAATGTATTCCAATTCACACGCTGTGTAATTCTATGTGCATGCAGGTTGCTTTTGGTACGAATGAGGCGAGTCAATCACCATATGTCCATAGGGTACCACAAGATGACAGTATTGCATTGATGTGCATTCAGGCGCATGCTCAGGCCGGCAACGTAGATACCTCTTAATCGCAAGCGCAGCATGGAAAGCACGGCCTGGCAGCCATTGCACGTACTGAACGCAGCTGTCTGCGCTGAAGCCCACAAGCATGCACGCGTGCGCACACTACACGCTCACTCGGCACACCTCGGCACGCACACAGTGACATGCCTCATCCACACACACGCCCAGAGGCGCGCCTGTACCATCATGCATGCACAATTGCACATGCATATGTGCATGCGTGTGAGAGCGGAGAGCAAGGGCGCTGCTGGCGACCCCCTGGCTCATCCTCCTCCACTTAAGTGCTGAAGTACAGACGTAACGCGGCATGACGCAGCGTGCGCAGGTCTACAGCAGCAAGGCGCGCGCCACCGCTGCGGGCTCGTTGGTGGACCTGTGCGGCCTGCTGGGCTGCAAGGAGGTCAACATCATCCAGCTGGGCGCGCAGCTGCACACCACGCAGAACCAGCTGCTACACGCGGTGCACTCCTCGGACAAGCAGGTAGGTTTTCGCATCTAGGATAAGGGAGGATCGGCCCGAATCGGCTTGAAAGCTGCAGACATGAAACACAATGCTGCATATGTGAATCACAAAGAACTGACATAACGTGCAGGGCTGAGGCTGGGGCGAGGACGACCACCGGTTCCGTGCACAACAGCTGACAAGAGCTGTGGCACTGGCAACATGTACAACTGTACTTGCCAGCAACCCAGACGGGTGACCGGCGCAACGTTGCATGATGAACTGACAATTCTCTAGCCATGCATGCCGGAATGCAGTGTAGGCAGCCCTAGGGACTTCCACGGCATCCCCTGCATGATAAGCTGACAGCCTCGCACACGCATTGTGCATGCTGTTGCTGTGTGACATCACCATTTTGTGAATGCATACGCCACATCGCGTGACCGGCACATGGCGCGTGTGGCTGTGTGACGCTCCACATGACCCACATCGCACGCTGCGGGCATGCCTCAACGAGCGCGCGCATGCCATGGTCAAATGCAAACCTGCCCTTACAGATCGCGTTTGTGTCAGCCCAGCGCAAGTATTACGACTTCCAGTTGAAGCAGCTGCAAAGCATGCCCGGGTTCCGGACGCCCGGCGCCGACCACACAGACGCCACCAACGACCAACCCGGAGGCGGGTATGACGATGATGCGGATTACGATGATGTCGACGATGGTGGCAACGGCGGCACCGGGGGATACGCTGATGTCGAGCACTGCCGGCGGCTGTTCCGCAGCGCGTCCCGTGCGGTCAGCTTCGCCAGGCGCAGCCACACGAGCATCAACGGCGGCGGTGGCGGCAGCGGCGGCGCGCCGCGCGTGCCGGTGCTGCGCATCGGCGACCAGCGCTCCAACGGCCGCCACAGCCTGACATTCGCCATGCAGCGCAGCCGCATCATGCGCAGCCTCAGCATGGGAGGGCCTGGCGGCGGCAGCACGGAAGCCGGCGGCGGCGGCGGGGGGCCGTTGGTCGGGTCGCCGTCGTTCCGGCACTCTTCGACGCTGCTGGCGGGGGACGCGTCGCGCGTGAGCTTGGGCCAGGGGGGGCTGCTGACGGGGCGCGGCAGCGGCGTGCTGGGCGGCGGGGAGAGCGCGGAGGAGCTCAAGGGGCTCAAGCTGCTGCCCACGCCGCGCGTCGTAGCGGCCTCGATCGTGAGTCCATGGCGGCCTGCGGATGTAGCACCCCACCATGATTATGAATTTTTGAGCCCAGGGAACCAGTACCGGTATGCGCTAGGCTAGGCATACTGCTCATGCACATTGAGCAGCATTCTTCCATGCAGGTATAAGACTGCTGCGTTCGCCACACAGCTACAAATTGCAATTACCGTAGCCCCATCGGGTACGAGTGCAGCGCCATGTACAAGTACACATGCCTTCAAAAATAGATGCTAAAAGGTGCATGACTTAAAATTGCGTAAATGCGTTCCAATCGGCCCTTGCCTTGGGGCAGGCGCTCGGCACGCCGCGCTACAGCGGCCTGCAGCGCCGCGCAGACATGCTGTCCCGCAGCGCGCCCTCCGGCCTGCACCCGGCCGCCGTCGGCCCCGACCCCGACGCCACACTGCAGTGGAACAACCGCGGCCTCGGCACCGGCAAGCTGCTCGCGCTGCGCGCCACGCTCGCGTCCTCGCCCGATCTCCGCCGCCTCAACCTCGCCGGCAACAAGCTCGTCAACGAGGACGTCGCGCACGTGGTTTCGATGCTCTGCAAGCCCGGCGCGCCGCCGGTGCGCGAGCTCGACCTCAGCGGCAACACCGCGCTCTCCGCGCCCTGCGCAACCTCGCTGGCCATCGCGCTGGGGCTCAGCACCTCCGGGGGGGGCTCTGGCGCGGTGGACGCAGCGCGGCTGGGCGGCATGGCGCACGCGGCGGCGGTGGTGGCGCCGTCCAACATCAGCGGCAGCATGCTGTCTGCGCACATCAGCAAGCTGCCCGCGCTGCGCAAGCTGGTGCTGGACGGGGTGAAGCTGGGTGATAAGGTGAGGTGACGGTTGTGACGTTGTGTGTGGGGGCCATGGCATGCCTGGCTGCACCAAACGCCCCTCCATGTGCACCTCCCCGGTGCCTCCCTCCGGCAATGAAGCAGGCCGAGCGTAAACAACTAAACACCATACTGTAAAACTCACCCCCCGTGAAAATAACCCCCTGGAACATTGTGTTCGACCTACATTCGCTTGCTGTGTGTGTGTTCGCACCACCAAAATAAACACCTGCACACATACCGTGTACCGTGTACACGCAGGGCGTGATGGTGCTGGCCTCAGGCCTGCAGTTCAACTCGAGCCTACAGGAGCTCAGCCTCTCGCGCTGCGCCATGAGCGACGTCGGCGGCGCGTCGCTGCTGGAGGCGCTCGCCTCCAACGCCGCGCTGCGCCGGCTGGACGTGAGCTGGAATGCGCTGCGCGGCGAGGCGGCGCGCGCGCTGGAGCTGGGCCTGCCCACCAACGGCGGGCTCACGTGGCTGGACGCCGGGCACAACGGCTTCAACGACGTGGACGGCGCACGCATCCTCAAGGGCCTGCTGGGGCACGGTACGTGGGTGGCTGCGCGGTGCAGTGCGTAATTGAACTGTTGCGGGTCGATCCGGCTGCTGAGGCGGCGTGTTGGCCTTGGCGTTATTGCTCATCAATGACCTGCATGCTCATCCCAAGCTGGCCCCCCGATCTGAAACACGCTGCAGGCGGCTGGCATTACATCAACCTCTCCCACAACAACCTGGGCGCGGGGTCCGCCATCATGGCAGGGGAGGTCATCCGCAAGCTGGGCCGGGCGGCTGCGATGCTGCTGGCGCGGCAGCGCTACCGCGCCAAGTGGGCCGACGACTCGGGGGACGACAGTGCCACGCCCCGCAGCGCACGCAGCGCCCGGGGCGCGCAGTACCGCTCGCACCGGCCCTCACGCGGCGCGCTGGACTCCGGCAGCTGGACAGGGGAGGTGAGAGCGAGAGACCTTAACAAGCCCTGTGCCTGGCTCGCTTTCTCTCCGTTTCATTTTGTGGTGCTGATTGCGTGTAAGCGTGTGGGGGTGGGCAGGTGGGCAGGACGCCTGCTGGCTTGAGGATCCTCAATCAGGGGAATGAGAATGGCGCTGGCTAGCGCTTGACCTCCCTTCCGACACGCGTGCATGTGTTATGTATGCAGTATGCATGCATGCGGTGAGGGATTGAGGAAGGCAGCCTCACAGGCCGTGCAATGATCATATGCCAGACCGTGACGGCAATGCCTCAGCGTGATGTCCCATGCCACCCACGTGCCCTGCGCCCCTGGTGTGTGTGCAGGGCCCCGGAGAAGGCAACGCCGCGAAGCGTGTGACGCGCGCGCTGTACGTGTGTGGCGACCAGGTGGACGAGGGGCCCGTGGAGCTGAGGCTGGATGGCAACGCGCTCACCAGCAGCGGCATCAGGTGCGTACACGCATGCTGTGGCGGCGCACGCTGTGCTCGCCCTCACGGCGCCACCCACCTGCGCCGTCCGTCCTATGTGCCGCATGATGTGTTGCACCTGACCACACCTAATAAAATCGTTTTCCATCCGCCTTCTGTGTCCACCAGCTGAGCTTCTCTGCTGCACGGGATTGTGTAATGGTCGTTTTGGCGCATGCTCATGTGACGCATGGCGCAAGTAGTATGATGTATCACGCATGGCGAAGCGTGTAGGCGTGCCGGTGCTGTGTTTTGCACTGCTCACGGCATGTTCGTATGTCAGTGTGGCATGCGAGCGTCACCTGCTGCCGGCTGCTGGCGGGTGCGCAGGTTCCTGGTGGACGCACTGGATGCCGCCAGCCGCACCATGGCGGAGGCGTGTGGGTGTAGCGCCATGGAGCTTCATGAGCCCTGGCCCCTGGAGCTCAGCATACGCCAGTGCAGCCTGGCGGTGGCGTCAGACAGGTCGGTGCTGCTGCTGCCTTGCAGCTTGCACAGGCAAGGACTCACGCGCTCGCGCCCGCATCATGCTAGGGACTAGGGTGCTGAAGAATACTGGCTACTGCATGGCTGTCCTGGCGTTCTGCATGTTTGTGGCTTCAAATGATGTTGTGTTGGGGCAACCACAGCATTACCTGCATGCTGGTCAGGCCCTGATACTCCTCCCCGTTCATTCACTCGGCAACTCCACACTGGTTCCCATCTGTATGGCGCACGGGCCGTTTGGCCAACACGCTCCTGATGCAACATGACATACTCCATTTATCCTTTTTTTTTACCGTTATTCGATGCAACTTGTCGCACACGCCCCCGCAGCGCCGCGCGCTCGACGTCCGCTGCCAAGGACAAGCGTGAGGCGCTGCTGATCAACCCCTACGTGCGCTGCATCTCCGCCATATGCGAGGACCCGCGGCTGGCGGAGGAGGCCGCCGCCAAGCGCGGCAGGGCGGTGTCCCCCGGCGCCAAGCGCGCCGCCGCCGCAACGGTGTCGCCGGCGGCCTCCCAGCAGTCCAGCAAGTCAGGTGGGACCACGCTGTCACGTCATCATAGCCTCGGCAAGAGCCACAGCGCGTCATATACTCATATGGCAAGGTCCATACGGTAGACTTTTCGCCTTCGGCCGCTTGATTAGTTGACTGGTTGCGCTGCGGGTGGTGAATGTTGGTGGCTGTATTCCTGGAGCCAGGCGCGCCGCTGTGTTGCTTGCCTCAGCTGCTGACCCCCACAATGACCTACTGCCCGGGTACTTGACAGTTCAGTGTGTCCTGCCTTCCTGTATGACGTGTGCATGACGCGTGTTGCGGTGGTTACCTTGTTGCGTCTGCAGGCAAAAAGAAAGGCGGCAAGAAGAAGGGCGGCGGCGCCGCAGCCTCCTCTGAGCCCGCGCCGCTGCTGCCGTTCGGGCTGTCCACCGCCTCGCTCAACCTGCGCTGCCCCGCTGGCAAATACCTGTTGGACCTTTCGCACCCGAGCTCTGGCGTGCTTGTCAACCTCTTGATGCGCCTGAAGGCGCGGTTGGATGGCGTGCCATACGAGGAAGAGGATGAAGACGACCTTCCGTTTCGCTCCGATGCCGCCACCACCACCACCGTCACCGCTACGTCCGGGCCCGCCACCGCCACCGGCAGTGCTGCAGACGGGGCTGTCATCCCAGCAGCAGCAGGCGATGAGGCGCCGAACAGTGGTGGGGGCGGGGCCGGCGCGGGGCGGGGGCACGGCGGCAACAAGGCTGCTAGCGCTGCTGCAGCGGCAGCGATGAGCGGCGTCAGCTTGAGCTTCTGTGATGTGCAGCTGCATGGCCGGCCAGCAAAGACGGAGCTTTTGAAGGAGCTGCCTAATGAGGTGAGGCGAGCATGTGTCGGCACATCTGTGAGGATCGGCAGGCGCATTCGCATGCATGTGCGTTGTGTGCAAGTTGGCTCTGCGGGGAAGCATGCGGGGGAGGGCTGGGGACATATGAATCCTGTCCTACATATGCAATTGCGGTTTGCAATGGCGATGAACAGAGGCGGCGCGGTTCCCCTGCCCCACCGTCAGTCATTGTACATCCCCACCGTTTCCAGCAAACGTGTCAACCTGCGATACTGTTCCCCCTTCGCTGCCCTTCCAAGCCCTGCCAGCCTCCCATTCCTTCCTTTGTCATTCCAAAAATCACCTAAGCCCGGCCCTTGCTCCCATACACGCCACACACCTTCACGCTCCCACAGGGCATGCTCTCGTTCACGGTCAAGGCACCTGCGGTGCTGGACACCGCCGCCCCGCAGCCGCTCGCCGCGCACGTCGTGGAGTGGCTAGCGTGCCACATGGCGGACCGCAGCGCAGACGCGCTGTGGCGCGTGGGCGTGGTGGAGCTCGTGTGCAGCCAGGCTTACTTCAGCCCTGAGGAGTGTGCGTTGCTGCTGGACACGTTTGACCGCGCGGCGGCCCCCGAGGAGTTCCTAACGGCAGCGGTGCTGCTGTACGCGCAGAGCGCTCAGCCGCTGGACTTCTGGACGCTGCTGCTGCCAGAGTTCACCGTGCGACAGCAGCAGATGGTCGAGGCCAGGTACGCAGCGACCATCCTGTATTTGATCTTCGTTTAAGGGCTTGCCTTGCTAGCATGCAAGGTCCATCATCCCGCATAATCATGGTGCGGTGACTGCGCTCGTGCGGGGTATGGGTAGTGAACCCTGGGAGCCTGCTTGCGCAAATCGCCATGCGTCCTGCGCGCTGGAGGAGGTATGCTGCATGCGAGAAGCCCTGGTCATTCTTGAGAGTCGCTTCTGCCCGCACGTTGCGCCCCAGTGCAAAAGGCAAACTTTGCACTTTTGCAGTTACCCGAGTCACGCTTACCTTAGCGATGGTATCATGACAGATTACACCCCCCTCCCTCTCGCCATGTGGTTCTCATTTAGAGTTTTGTTGCACTTGGGAATTTGCGGCTACGCCCGATACCTTCCTGTAGCCTCAGAACAAACAACTGAGAACCAAAGCTTTGCACGCTGCGTGTGTAATGAAATTGTAGATTTGCTGACCTGTTCCTGGGTGCTTGCGGTACGCTCGCATGTGTGCGTGTGCGCTCCAGGGTGGGTGACCTGGCGGCGCTGGACATGAGCCGCCCATGCGGCCGCTACGACCTGGACCTTGCGCGCAACGTGGACCGGCAGGTCGCGCTGCGCCTGCAGATTGCCAGCTGCCTCGAAAACAGCTGCGCTATGAACAAGTGAGCCTCTAGCTTGCCCATGCGGAGGTGTTTGTGGCGGGCAGGGCATCCCAACACACCACTCTTGTTGATGATATGATTCTGATCCCAGGTTGCTGGTTTTGTGGGCCGTATACCGTAGTTTGCACTCTCCCTAAAACACACACCCCAGCAGCGGTATCTCAATACTAAGACGGGTCATGCAGCCCTGATGCAGCTGGCTTTCCCCCTACACCCACACATGCCGACATGCGTGTGCGTTACCAAAGCATCCGTGATCAGAGGTCCTGTCAATCATGGCACGCCGGCAATGGCGACGCGCGCACGTGCTTGCGCGCACAATCTGCTTCAACCCATTCGGCGGCGTCTGCGCTGCTCAACAGGTACTACCTCAATTGGAACCTGGCTACGTACAACGGGATGCCTCTGAGCCGCCCTGGACTGCTTCGCCTGCGTGAGTATGGGCTGCCAGTCTCCGGCCACCTGCGCCTGGATTACGTCACCTACCAGGTGAGGTGCAGGACAGCGGGGGTTGTCAAACAGCTGTTTGCTGGCGCGCAGCAGGCGCTTGTGCTGCAAGAGTTGATGATTAAGCACGTCGATCGAATGCAACCATGCACGGCAGGCGCATGCGCTGTGAATGCCATGTGACCTTGCACCATTGCTCCACTTGCCACGCTTCACCCAGCAGCGCTTGTTCCCAGCTGCTTCCCCACCCATCCACCATGTGATGTGATTCCTCGGCATCCCGCATCACATCCGACTCATGCATGTTCGACCCCTCCATATGTGAGATCTCTTAGTAACCTTCCCCGCCTTAACGCTGCCGCAGGTGCCGCCGAAGGCCGCCCGCCCCGCCAGCACCTCAGACCTGCGCGCCCTGCAGGCCCAGATACGCCTCATCACCAAGGCCTACCTACGCGCCACCCTCGCGCTCACGCCGGGCGCCGCGGCGGCAGCCGCCGCCGCAAACGGCGGCAGCGGCGCCGCTAACGCTGACGGCACCAGTGATGCGGATGCTTGGAGCGTGCCGATGGGCTCCGCACGGTCTGGCACCGGCCGCATCAACTCGTACGGTGTGACGCCTCGCTCCGGCCCGCCATCCGCACGCCCCAGGTGCGCTCGTGAGCCACGACAACAGCGCCTAGCTAACAACATAACAACATTGCTTGCTGCTTGACGCCTCGCCGGCCATCTTTCGATCATCGTCGCATCTGGCCGGCATGCCTTTAGATTTGCACTGCATGGTGATCGCATGGCAGAAGCTGCACATCGGCACGTATGTGTGGCAATATATAGTTCCCGAGGGATGTGTGCGCAGCCGTGTGCCGGCGCGGCGTGTGTCGAAGCGCTGTCGCCTTTATGCTAGACTCCCTCACATTCCGCTTTGTGCGCTGTGTCCTGCGGCACCACCTCGCTGAAGTGCTGAGCCATTCCTCAGATACGCACCGATCACCTCCCTGACTGCATGTTGTGTGTCGATGCTCGCAGCGCCCGCCTCAGTGGCAACGGCTACCATAGCGGCGCCGCCGCCGGGCCCGCCGCCGCCGCCGCCCCCCCGCGCCCCTCCCTCTCACAGCAGCTTGCCACGCCGCTCATGCTGCTGGGCGGCCTCTACGCGGGCCCCCCGGCCCCGCCAGGCCCCGCCAAGAACGCTGCAGGCGGTGCTGGCACAGGCGCCGCCGGCCGCCGTATTCCGGACCCTAGCGCACCCAGCAGCTCCTCGCAGGGGCCTCCGCTGTTGAGCACCTCGTGGTATGCTCACACCGGCTTCAGTCCCTCGGCCTTCTTCCGGCGGCTGGGGATGAACCCGCATGCGCCCTCGCTGCGCTCGGCCGTGTCTTACATCTTCCGGGGGACACCCACGGCACCCGGGGGGAAGGGGGGGCCGGGCAGCAGCGCCGCGGGGCTGCGCGCCAAGGCCGCCACGCCCGGCGGCGGCAAGGCGGGGGCCGCCAAGCAGAAAGCCGCCGCCGCTGCTGCTGCTGACCTGGAGCCTTACAAGCGACGGGTGCGTGGCCTGTGGCGCTGGGGGAGTTTGCAATACCAAGCCTGCCGAGCTGCATGCGCACTGACACTCACTGACACTCACTCACACTCACTGACACTCACTCACACTCACTCACACCACTCGAAATTGCTTCCAGCTGCTCGCATCAAGGGTTGCCTGGTGCCATGAGCATGAGCTGCAGCGGTGCAGGAAGGAAACCTGTAAACGGCGCCCATCGCATCGATGCATCATGCACATGCATGCTGCCGGGTTGTGCATGCGAACCAGAGCCTGGCAATGCAGCTGACTGGCCGCAGTGCTGAGTGTCCCTGTAAACATTCGGGTCAGCAGCTCCCGGCCTATTGTGTGTTCATGCAGGCGGAGGTGCTTGCCGCCAACCTGCTGCTGGTGCAGCACGCGGACGACCTGAGGCTGGTGGCCAGCCGCACCAGCCCCGCGCAGCTGGCGCTGGCGCTGATGGTGCTGGCTGGCAGCGCGGAGGGCATCATCGCGCTCAAGCTGGTGGGCTGCCTGCTGGAGGCGCTGCAGCCCGCACACGCCGCCAAGTTCCTGTACGACCACGTGAGTATGTATGGTGCTGGACACACCGAAACAGGAACAGAAACAGGAGTCGAAACTGGCAGCAGGATGCGGAATAGGATTAGGATTACATGGAGCAGGAGGCGGCATACGGTAATGAGAATAACAGTACCGTAGGTATCGAGGCAGGTATTGAGGGTTTTTCAAGTACTAGTACCTACACCACCTATCGTACCACCTAGCGTACCAATCTATCATGCCATGTGGGGCCGGAGCATCAACAGCCCCCTCCTGTTATGGAGTTCTCTGTCGGTGGTCAATCCGTTCAGAAGATTGGTTGAGGCAATGTACTGCTTCGCACCTGCATCCCAGCGTACCGCTTGACAGGTGCTGACGTGCTGTTGTACTGCTTGTTCTGCCTGCTGCTGCAGCCGGACTTTGCAAAGCCGCTGCTGCCGGCTGAGCTACGAAGGGCCCTGCTGGCAGTGATGCTGCAGGAGAAGGCCAAGGAGCTGGAGGCAGCTGCAAGAAGGTGTGTGCACACGGCTGCGGGTGTACCGTAGGGGAGTGCGTGTGTGCGTGCACAACTGCCAAGGCAGCAGCATCCACCATACTTTTCATGGTTGGTTGCTCCATGCAGTGATGCAGCATGTATAGCCTTTAAGCAGTAGTTGTTGTTTGGCACTTGCAGCGTGCGCGTGTATACAACATGTATGTCTTATGCGCGTTGTGTGCACGCGGCCTCCTGTGTGCACTCACGTGGCCTCAGGTCCAAAGAGGTTGCGCTGCAGCGCGCACGCGGCATACGTGAAGCCATCCAGATCTGGGCATCCCAGCGCTACCTCACCACCGCGCAGCTTCAGGCCGTGCTGGCCGGCCTGCACCACCCCGCGGACCAGGCCAACGTGGTGGTGGGGCTATGGGACCGCATCACCGACCGTTCTGCCATCGTGCAGGCCTACGCCGAGCTGCCAGCGGCAGTGCAGGTGCAGGTGATGCAGCGCCTGGGCTACATGCACACCTGGCAGGTGCTGGCGGACCCCCACGGCCTCGCGTTCGACCTCAACCTGGTCAACCCCGAGCAGAAGGACATTGCGCGCGACATCGTCAAGATGGCGGTGCGGGAGACGTACGCCACCAAGCAGGCCACCAAGCGCACCACCGCGGTGAGATCACGCATTGGGGGCACAACCGTGTGTTGGCATGTGGTGATGGGCGATTGGCACACACGCAGTTGTATGCGCACGACGAAATACTGCCGTATGCAATGTGTGTCTCTGCGTGGTGCGGGGGTGGCGGTTTCGTATGGCCGGGTTGACATTCAGATTGGGCAGAGGACCTCAGCGCGCTCGCGCATACAGTACTCCTTGGCAGTCAGATACTGGTTAGCACCCAATCCTTGTTGCACCCTATGTTGTTGCACGCTGAGACATAACACGGCATGACGAGGTGTGCGCACCGGGCCAGCTCACGTGCTCCTGCATGGCTTGAGCGGCTGAGCCCCTCACCTGATCAACACTCTCACCCGCGTGCATCACGCCATGCGCCTGTCCTGCGTGCACAGGTGCAAACGCTGCTTGACCTCAAGGGCAACGGCACCAACTCGATCAGCATCCCGGAGGACGACAAGATGGTAAGCCCGCTCGCCTGGAGTGCTGCTACCGCCAGGAGCATTGTATGGCAGGCCGCATGTTTATGAGCGAGGCGGAGGAATTGCAAACAAGCGCTGCGTGTAGTGCAAGTATGTGCTTGTGTGCTCATGGGCGAAAGGACTGCTCCGGGCCCTGGGAAGTAATCCAAGCTGGGTATCCTGTTGCCAGAGTACCATTTAGACACATCACCAGTTTACCCCCGTTGCCTGTGCTGGACGTGTGTGAGGGTGTGCCCGGCTTGCACAGGCCTTCATACAGGAACGTTGGCACGATGTGGACACGTCAGCCCTGCAACACCAAATACCAGTAGGCACCACTGCTCACACCCCACCTGCTGCCATCGCGATTGACGCTCACACGCGCTGCTACTGCTTTGCTCACTTGCAGTGGACCATGCTGGAGTCCAACTTCACGCGGCTGTCGTTTGTGTATGCGCCGACGTACGAGCAGAGCCTCATGCGCGCGCGCTGGAGCGCGCTGCGCATCCTGCGCACCTTCAACCTCTACCTGCACCGCAAGGCCGCCTTGGCAAGCAGGAAGCAGGTGGGCGTGTGGGTGGGTGGGTGGGTATGCGGGGGGCGGCGGGGGGGGCGGGGGAAGAGGGGGAGGGACAGGGACAGGGGAAAAGAGGGAGGGTGCACTGCAAACGATGGCGTCTAGTTGAGTGTGCATGGCTTGCGTCAGCTAGGGCTGCATGGACTTTGTCACGCAGCACACTATTTCTGGTTCCATCGGCTCGACGCGTGTTGTCTGCACATTGCTCCTCCTATTTGTTGCGTTCATGCTATCCACTCAGGCATCGGCAGCGCATTCAGTGAATGCAGTTACCGGTATGCTGTGGAAACCTTCTGCCTTGAAGATTGATGTGTGTGCATGCCTGCCGCGTGCTGCAGAGCGTGCTGGTGGCTCAGGGCAGCCTGGGGGACCTCCCTGAGGACACAGCGGGCAACAGCGGCGGTTACTCCGAGGACGACCAGGAGGGGAACGACGACGGTTATGGCGGTTACGGCGGTCACGACGATGGCGGTTACGATGGGGAGGGCGGGGAGGGCGCTGCGGGTGGCATTGCGGATGCCTACCTTCAGACCCAGCTTGGTGGGCAGCATGGTGGGTATGATGAGGGGTATTCCCCGCAGGATCAGCAGGGCGGGCAGCAGGGCCAGCCAGGGTGGTACAATTATGAGGATGACGATGAGGAGGACAGCGACTTTGAAATGTGATACGCTTGTTGTTGGTGAAGCATGCATCCGATGCATCAATCAATCAATCAATTATGTATCCGATTTTGATGGTCTCCAGGACATGAGCATTGGCATCGCCTGCCACATGCATGCATGGAGGCCACAATGACATGTACAACAGGCAATCATGCGCACACAACTCTCGGGCTGGTACTCGCACATGCGATTTACATGGTCGGACCATGACCCACGATGGATTGATTGAGCGTGTTGTGGCTACGCCAACCAGGCCTGTCGACCGTTTGGACGATGTTCTGACCAACTGCACCGCGTTCACCTGTTTTATTCGACTGGGCACAGCGCATGCGTCAGGGCAGTTTCCTGCCGGTGTAGCTGGCTGTGTCTCATGCTATGACGCTTGCCGTCCTGGTTACCGCTTGGTACCTTCACGTCCGCTTCCACATTTGTATGACAAGTGATTGACAAGCCAGGCCAAGTAGGTGCTACTGCATGTACTACATATCGGCGGATGCGGTGTTGGCGCTGATGCATGCACGCCACGTGCAGTAGTGAGCGATGGTGGCAACGCACCCCTCCGTGTACAGCAGCCGCCTGACAATAACTCCAACTGACTCCTGTCCTCGTCTACGCGTATGACCGAGTTCTGCCGGTCCAGCCGCACAACCGGCCAGCTTGCAAGCGCAAGCCGTTTTTGGAACCCAATCAACGAAATCTGGAGTGCCATGCCTTGCCACCAATTTGCTCTTCATTCCCAGCACTTTTTCCTGGCCTTGCGTAGCGGTCAATCATGTGGTGGTTTACA
>BDDA01000016.1:313274-348168 GCA_001662385.1 Chlamydomonas asymmetrica | reverse complement strand
TGCTCGGATATTCACCCTCCCCCTCCGATCCCTCGCCCCCCACCCATCACTCCCCCCCCTCCAAACACCCCCCTTCCGGCCGTCTGTGCCTGATGAGCCACGCATCACCCCCTCTGGGAGATCACTGCTGGCAGCGGAAGGCCTCCCAAGCCAGCCCGCAGCGGCAGTGCAGATGGGCGTGTATGCGACAGAGGTTTAGTGGTGCTGCACACTCCCTGTAACATTACACTCATTTTGATATACGGTACCTGGTTGCTAACTACATCAATTACCTGCATCACGCAGCTTGCATTGCATGGCTCTGCTGCGCCGCACTGAGCTGTTGTGGCCCTCTCGCACACGTGTGCTGGTCTACTTGTCAGTTGGTCCCCATCTGGGGGCAGTTCAGCCGACTCACTCCTGACGTTATGCAAGACAGAATTAATAGCCTGCCTTGGAGGTACATGGTTCAATGGTGGTCTTTAAGTGATTCTTCCACAAGCCAGAACCTTAGCACTGAAGCTTGCAGCTGGGTGTGCAACAGTACACGGGCAGCAGGCAACACTGGAGTGAATCTGTGGCTTGACTTATGCGTTGCCCGTATGCGCTGCTGCGTGCTCCCAGCAACACGTGTCCCTCGAGATCCCAGCTTTGTATGCCCATGTGGCCTCGGAAGGACGCAAGCGTGTTGCACTGGTTGCGCTCCGGGTGCCGACCACTGATGGGGGACGGGCCGCGAAGCGTTTGGCCGTAAGCGTTCGTGCGGTCTCGGCTACAACTGTTGCTGTGGCACAGGAACAGGCGAAAGCATGCAACGGGTGAGGTGGTGTGGTGACAATCAGATGTGGGTGCCAGCACGGCGCTGAGTCAGCTCTCATCGTAGTGCATGGAAGCAAAGGGCATGCACGTGCGGTGAATGCTTGCTTTTGTCAACATCGCCGGGCGTACAACACCCTACTTGCGATGCTGGGCCAAACGTATGCAAGGAGCCATCCCTGATGCTGCAATGATGGGCCCGGTGCACGGCCCCCCGTCCCCCCTGGTGGAGGCTTCGGGATGGGGGCATGCTCAGTGCGTAAGGGCATCAAACGTGGTGACATTCTGGATGCGTGTGCCCAACTCGCACTGCATGAAGGACATATTGACAATGCAAAGTGCAAGACGGATGAGCTATCCATCAGCGGCGTGATAGGCCATTTGGTGCCAAGTCAATCAGCCAATCAGCGAGCAGAGCAGACCCGAGAGCGACGCATGCGGGTTACAGCGTGACAGGTGCATGACAAGGCAACAGACAAAGCACCTGATCCTGCTTTACTGCCAGGAAGGAATTGCATTGCTCACGGTGTGGTGCGTAGATGCCATGCTGTGCATGATCACTTCATGTTTGGAACCAACCTGCCCATATGCAGGCATGCCCCGGCAAACCGTACAACCATGATGCAACCATGATCAACGGTTGAGCAGGCATCCAAGCAAGGTTATTGCAGAGTAGTTCAAGTCAGTAAAACAGATCAATCGTCAAAAATGTGTTGTGCATGTCAGTATGTGCACTAGGGAAGGTGTGCAGTCTGTATCACCGTGAATGACAAAGTGTACAGCCACCAGAGCTGGGGGCATATCCGCCAGGAAGGAAGTTGCACTGCCGGAATCAATGCATGTGCAACACAATTGTAGATAAGCTCATATTATATCACCCGAAGCTGACCATGAAGAAAAACAGTCGTAGGACACGCATGCATAGCGTAATATGCACACTTTGTCAGCCCATACGTCTGCCAAAAGCATGCAGAGCATTGGCATGCAAAGCTCTATGCAAAGCTGTGCCATGCGGCGCTGTAACGTATAGGCTACATGGTTCATGCATGGCAGCAATCAATGCCACGCATCATGCCCTGTCCGAGCACTGCGCTCCAAGCATGCGCTGCTGCACACCTAGGCACAGTCAGCGCTGCCCATACAGCAGCTAACAGCAGTGAGCGGCTCTGACAGCAGCGCGTCCCCCTTGCAGGCCACATCGCAAAAGCTGCTCTGGCTGGACTCGCAGACTGACGACTCAAACGCCTCAGCGCTGTTGTCCTCCTCGCACTCATCCAGGTCGCTGCCGCTGGGGGGCTGACTGCCGGCAGCGCTGATGCGTGGCGAGCAGTCGGCGGATGATGAGGGCAGCAGCTCGTCAGCCTCAGTGGCCGTGGCAGCAGGGGTGAGCGTGTGGAGGAGGGAAGGCTCCACGGAGCTGGGTGGGGCGGTGGTGGGTGAAGGGGGGTTGACCGTCCTGAAGACCTTGACGGTGGTGGTGGTGACGGTCCTGACGACGGCGGATGCGGTGGTCTCCACGACCTCAGTCACGCTTGTCTCCGCCAGGATCTCGGCCACGTACTCCTGCAGCTTTGCCTGCATGCATGGTTAAGCGCGGTGTGGCAAAACCAGCAGCACGGGCGTCAGCATAGTGTTACACAGCATGATTGGAAGGGTTGCACCATTATTACCACACAATGATAGAGCGAGCTGCAGCATGGACCGACACCGAGGGCATCAACGCATGCGTGCATGATGAGCTGCATGTGGGTGCGTGCAGGTAACGTCCTCGTTGTAACTGACCAACTTGTCTGCATGCACACGCGCGCCCCCCAGCCAGCCACCCATGCCCTGCACACACACAGGCACGTTGCGCACGCATCCTCACGCATCCTCACGCACGCTGCATGGCCCCACGGCAGCACGCACTTTCAAAACACACACCCGTATACCACCCACCTGCAGCTGCTCCGCAGGCAGCACTCCGCACTCCTCCATGATGAGCTGGAACAGCACAAAGCCCGCAGCAGGGCAGGGCGACATACGCAGGGCCGTGTTGAGCAACACAGTGACCGCTCGGTTGTGGACGAAATACCGCTGCGCGATGGTGTCGTATATTATCAGCATGTGCTGCATGCAGGTCTTGGGCCACGTGCTGCTGCGGCCCATGAAGCCCAGCAGACCCTCTGGCTGGTAGGTGGCGAGGTCGTGCACGATCGCCGCCTGTCGGTCTGAGAACCGGCCCTCCATGCTAGGATCCGCCTGCGACAGTATCGTGCATTTGCAGCAGCAGCAGCAGCAGTGCTCAGTGAGTGAGAGCGTATGTGGGCTTGCAGTGGCAGGGCAGGGCGACTATGCATCGTTCGTTCATGGGCGAGGCAGCAGGTGCAGAATGATAACCTCAGGACACAGGGGGCACAAGAACCAGCAAAGCTTTGTGCACACCGTACAAAGACATTGCATGGCAAAGGGTTTACAGCACGACCACGCTTGAACTGACTCACCAGGCGACCGTGCCACGAGGACTCCTTCAAAATGGCCTTGACCTCCTGGACCCAAGGTAGCTCGGCCAGAGATGCCCAGCCCCTGCCAAAGCAGGAGAGCACCTGGTCCCTCAGGCTGGCAAGCCCTTCTGGGCAGCTGTGCCTACAGGGAAGAAGGCAAATGCTTGCACGTCAATCGCAGTTACGAGCTCCAATAGCACGCACAGTAGTGCGTTGTGGCAAGGAAAGGCGCAGCCTTACTTACTTGTTGCGGTTTTGGCGGCTCCTCGCCAGAAACATCTCCTTCTTGTTCAGTTTTACGGCCTGGCTGCGGGCGAGCTTGGCCTGCTCACGAGCCTCGGCAATCTCAGCCCAAGTGGCCCTGCTGGTGGGCTGCTCAAGCTGTTTGGCAGGAGGCTGCTGGCCTGTCGCTGGCTCGGGTCCGAGCGCTGGACCAACCAGAGCACTCAAAACGACCTGCGCACGTTAAGGCAAAGAAGGAATTAAGCGAAGCGTGACCTCCATATTGCTCACCTTCGTTCACAGCCAGGCTGTCAGCCTCACAACGGACCAACCTAAGCAAGCACACGCGTTTACGACAAGGTCGCCAGGCAAGTACAAACACTCACCATGATGCGGCGCATAAAGGAGTTGACAGCCATAGGCGTCTGTGGGACCGCCATGGTTGAGTCTGACACTGTCGGACAAATGGGAGTGGCACAGTTGGATGCGATGGGCTCACGGCGGAAGAAACTGATACAAGAAGCAGCGCAAGGTGCTTTGGTCTCACAGCCTAGGTGTGTGAGGTGAGCGGAACGGTCGCGCCAGTGGGGTTTATATAGAGTTCAGGGCCCAATTTTTGCGTTTCCTGCGCTTGCCATCGTTTGCATTTTCATCAAGTCCCTTCAGTAACAGTCGAAAGGCTGTGGCGTTGCCCGACCACATGAGTGGCGGGCCCCCGCATTATGCGCACCAGCCACCCAGAAAGCCAAGCCCCCAGGCTTTAGCCAAGCGTGAGCCTCCGGCCCCTGCCTAGGCTACCTATCGGTCCGTCCTGTCATGACGAACGTGGGGTGAGTGCACAACCGCTCTTGCACACGACTCAAAAGCCAAAGTGATACACGAATAGCTGCATGGATTGGCCTGAACATCAGGCATGCACTACATCCGTCTGCTGGGTGCTGGCGCTGACCTGCGCTGGCAACAAGTGGGGCGGCGTGGCGCGCACGCTGCAGTGCACTTATGTTTGCTTATAGCGAGGAGGGCTTCTTCAACAACCTGTTGAAGCAGCAACACTAAACAGCAAACTGAATTCAGGCGCTCAGCACCAGAGCTTCAACTGTCCTCAGGTTAGGGGCGCTGCCGGTGGGCCGGCGCCTGGTGTGCCGATGTTCAGAAGGTGCCTCTGGGTACCCAGAGCAACACACCCACCAACGAGTACCAGAGACTTGGCAGGACTAAAGTCTCCAATGATCTGCCAACATGTTAGCTGCTTCTTGCAAGAGCGTGCCTTAGGTGGTCCAGGTCCTGCATCTGACACGATGCTGTGAAGCATGTCATCACCTAGGTTGCTTGTCTGGATTTTGCCTTACGGCCTGCTTATCCCAGCAAGGAAAAAGTAGAGCAGGTATTTTGGTGAACCATCAGCTTTGTTCCAGCACTGCTTAGCACTCGTTTGACAACGTCAAGAGGCCAACCAAACAGCGTGCAAGCAACAGCAACACATGCGAACCATGCAAAACTCAGGCTCCTGCAGAAAGCTCAGGCACCATCACGAAAGAGATTACGCATGAGATACAAGTGTTCTGTACAGGGTTGTGCTACCTGGCTGACTGCGTTTCCAGCCGTGACCAGCTACGCTGTAGGAAATGCTCAAAAAAGGATATGCACACATGCTTTTCCTGTCTGACAGACTAATCTTTTCATGTTTGCTGGTTTGCGCCAGCACACCAGACCACTTGGCACAACACGCCATGCTTGTGGGGAGCAAACACCCTTGGACGACGCACACGCCTCAGCAGACCGCCATGTCACCAAGTGCCTCGTGAGCACACATCGGCTGCAACACTGGGTCTCACTTGAATTTGAGGAGTGGCGATGTCCACTTGACGAGCTCCAGCTCCAGCGGCGCCAAAGCAGCTGGCAGCTCCGCTGGTGTTGGACGCATTGTCGCCTTGGCGGAACCAGACCGTTTATTGCTGCTGCAGAAAAGCGGTTCTAGTGTGGTGATGAGGTCCTTGGGGTATCGAGATAATGTGTTCATACAAGGGCACTGCCCCAAACCAACGTGTCTGTCCATGTTGCGCAGTTGACTGGGGGCAAGGGTTGAACCCTGAGCTTAAGGAACCCTGGGCTTGAGGCTAGAACCCTGCCAAAGCCAGGTAGTTGCATTTGATAGTGAAGTACAAAGACAGTTGCCGCGTGCTGATAGCTCTCACATCCCTTGGCACCTTGGTACGTGTCCGCTGGTTTCGGATCTTGATGGTCAGCACCCCTCTCAGATCCTGGGTGTTCGGTCAGCATGCAAGCCCAAATCCATGCTCACACACAGCCCACATACCCACTGTGCCAACAGCTGTGGTTAAGATTGTATGCACGAGGCACTTACATATCTGCCAGGCTGCAGGTTCACAACGTCGCTTTGGGGTGTTGCGCCTGTGCGTGTGGCTAGTGCGTGACTGGCTTCGCTCCTCACAGCATACAGAGGCCCCACGAAGGTTGATGTGGGTCCCGCATGCAAGTTTGATGTGGGTTATGCACTACACGCAGGGTTGGGCCCTGTATCCGCACAATGCCTGACACCGCATGCACCAAATGTGTTGTTACACCTGGGACACATGAGACTTAGCGGTTGGTGTGACGTTTCGGCCTTTACCCAGGGCGTCACAGGAACGGTCACGATCGACTAGCCCCAGCAACAGGGGCATGTGTCAACGCAATATGTACCGAACAAATTGCATTTCCTATGCAACTGGGTGGATGGCAAACATTTCCGGCGGGTTGATGCTTATCGCTCGGCAACAAAACCACGGCTGACCCTGGCTTGACCGTTATCATATGCACGCCCATGCGACAGCAACACCATGGCAACACCTGCCTGCCTACCCACAGCTCAACACGTGAGGAGTCACGTGCCACACATGTGTGCCAGCAGGTCCACGGGATAGGCCTCGTGCATGCATGAGCTAAGGCAGTACCACCACTGAGCACTTACTAAAGCTCAGGCGTTGAACAGGTGTGAGGGCGACACTGATGCAATGCCAAGCCGATTCCAAGCTCGACGGGATGTACCAGAGAGCCATGTTGATTTGATTGATGTGGGTTGATCCACATGGGTACGCGCATGTTGCAGACAACGGATGCATCACAGACAGACGTACAGCACATGGGGTCGATGCGTTAATGCAACGCACTCGTTTGCCGGCATGCACCCAGTACCCCAGAGCTGCCTCATGTGCAAGCAGGCAACGCTGTTGCTGGCTGTAATTCGCCCCCGAACTGTGTGGCCCGAAAGCAAATCAGGACAGATCCATTGCGGTCCTAATATGGTGAAGGCGGTGGGGGGGGCAGCAGGCCGTCAGCGGCCAGCTGGTCCCACACATACTGACCAATCTGCAAAACAGGCACCAAGACATAGCACAAGCCAGCGTAATTGGGCGGAAGCACAGCCGTAAAACATCCCAACGCCACAGCATACGCAATGCCAGCCTCCCACCAGCACATGACGCACAACCGGCATTTGCATTGGGCAACCATCTGTCTTGTTTGCAAGACCCCTGTACAGGCATTCTGTCAACACTTCCTGCACATGTTGATCCTACGCATACCGTAACAACAGCAGCTGTGTGGTGTGCGGGGCGTTTTACTCACCCCATAGTGGAAGATGCTGGTGGGGTGCAGGTCATCGTAAGTTGCGTGCGTGCCGGGATCAGCGCAGCGCTGGATGACCTCGGACGCGGGGTTGAGCAGCGAGGGCACGGGGTCAGCGGTCAGCATGCAGGGCGTGACTAAGTCTGTGATGGCAGGCGGGGGGTTGAGGAAGACGCCGCGGATGCCGTTCGTCATATCCACCAGCTTCACCTGCATTTGCATGAACAGAGCAGCAGCCCATGGCCTGATGATCAGCATTTGTGTGGACAGGACCACTCTGGTCGTGCGCACGTGTGTGTTTGGTACATGCCTGTGTGCGTTAGCTCGCACACGCATAAAGTTATCGTGCAAACGCTGCGCGTGTTCACCTGCGTGCCGTTTGGCGCCAGCGCGGTGTTCAGGCCGGCCACGATCGCCGCCAGCACGCCTGCGCCCGTGTCAGCCAGCGCGGCGACGTTGGCGAGGTACGCGGGCGGGACGCTGGAGGCGATGAGGTAGCTCTTCTCCAGGGGGGCTGGTGTGAACACGTAGACCTTCTTCAGCCCGCCGAACCTGGCCAGGCGCGTGACGCCCGAGACCAACGCGCTGCCCCATGTGTTGAACATGGCGGAGAGGCTTGCCGTGTCTGCAGTCCCCGTGAGGACCTTGGCAATCAGGTCGTTGTTGCCGAGCCTGCAAAGCAGCACGAGAATGCCAGCAGGCAGGAGTGCAGCGTTTTTAGTGCCCTGCCTCTGCCGTGGATTGTGTCGTGCGTGACGATTGGGTGCTGTGAATGCACCCAGTGCATGACAGCACTGTACACGCTTGCAAGCACTTTGCAACCAGAATGCAGGTTGAGGCAGTTACGGTGTGATGCCGCATCTGGCGGCGGTATGGCCATGAGCTGAATGCTGTTCCTAGAAGCCACACGGCGATGCAGCCGCCTGCTGGTTACACCATCCGCAACGACGACACGCACTCATCCAGCTACCCCCACCACTGGACATTGTGCAATCGTGCAGTGCCGTCATAAGAGGCCAATCAGGCGTAAATGCAATAGGCCATGCATGCAATAGGCCATGCACGGAGCGTACGTATGATGACTCACCACACAACGGCAGCCGCCCTGCCCGTAGGAAGCTTCTTCTTCATGGCCAGGAATTGGTCGACCTGCATGCCGTATTGGACCATGGACATAAGCCAAATATCAGCCTGCAAGTCATCTATCAGTCAACACAGGGCAGGGCAGAGCAGGGCACCAGGGCCCATGCATACATGATACATGCCACTGACGCACAAGGGCGTGACGCACAAGGGCGCCGATTAATTCAGGACGAGCTGCATGTGGCCATTGAGTGTCCGCAGTATGCTTCGTTGCGTACAAAGTATGCATCGCTCTTTAACGCTGAGGTGTCAGCCGATGCTGCTGGCGCGCGCATGCTGCTGAACCATCCCAACTGTCGACTGGTTGTAGACTACATTCATGAACTATGTGTGCAAACAGGTCACTGAGCTGTTGCATCTCTTCAGGTCACTGATGCCTTGTGCATTCACCAGTGGTTTACCGTAATGGACTCTACCGTATCATTCATGGCCGTACACGTTCAGTGTGGGTCTGTTGTTGCTTGCTGCTTGACTCGCGCCTGCGAGCGATTTTCGGTCCTCATCTAGAGGGGAGTGTTGGCCTCGGCTAGAAAGCTCCAAGTGTAACAAAATCTAATCTAAAAATAAAAAAAAAACATGCCACTGTGGCTGTGACAACGCGCTGCCTGGATCAGGCTGTTCAGGTATGAATGCTTGCCACACCAGTTGTATTGCTTGCTGCCTGGTGGGCAGCAACACCAGGACCCAGCCTGACCTGTTGGTCCAAGCCCAAGGCGGCGTGTGGGTACAGAGACACAAACTGTGGCAGCGTGGTCTCGTTTGAGTAGCCAGCGCCGCCATACGCCATGCAGGTCACGTTGAAGCCGGCCTCTGCAGACAGCTGGTCCACCCAGATGGGCCCGTCCGAGAAGCGGCCCCGCCAGTACTGCAGCGTGGCGTTGGGCACGCCATACAGCCGGAAGTCGTTGCCTGAGCGCACATGCAGGGACACGATCAGGTCAGGGCAGAACTATAGGTGGGCAATCCAGCAGCGGCGAGGGTGTGCGCTTGTGCAATATCTGCTTGGCGAGCTATGCGTTGCATGCAATGACGAGACCCACGGCGCTCAGTGCAATGCAGGGGCAGAGGGAGCACACCGCTCACAGGCCGCAGTGAACCTGCCTGTGTCGCTGAGGCTGTCACCAAATATGATGAGGTGCTTGAGGTAGTCTGGGAGGGGGCGTGCAGTGGCCGCGACTGTGGGCGGACCGCCGAGACCGCAGCTGCACATCACCACGACAGCCAGGACCGCCACCATCGCTTTACCGCCTGAGTAGGAAGGACGCCTGTCTCTCGGTGCCATGTTGCTTGCCTGGCTGCCGTATGGGGGTTGGCAGTATGTGGGTATGACTGCGTGATGTAGCAGGGGGGGCTACCGGGGTGCACGTTTTGCAGGACACACGGAGGCTGTGGACGCAGGGTGGGTCGCCTTGAGTGTGTTGATTGGTTCGTATATCTATACGCTTATATATGAGATGCAGACAGTGGGTAGGCTAAGTCACGGTGTTGCTGTTTGGAGCGCGGCCCGCTCAGTTGCCACGCACCAGGGTGGTTGGAACATCACCCGAAGCTGCAACCATGCAACTGCCGATGCACTTCATCTAGAGCAGGCGAAGCAGGAATCAGCCTAGGAGACGATCAATTCCTGTGTGCAGCCCTGGAACCCTCCGTGCACAAGTTACAAGTCCAGCGCACCACCTGTAGCTGCTAGGACACTACGAAAACCAGCGCACACTTCCACCAACCATCAACGCATTTACGCGCACAGACTGTGCCATTTGTGCTAGATTTGAACGGACCCACGTGCAGCTGTACGTACAGTTGGTGTTACATCCCTGGACGCCTGGTAAAGAAAGCAGAACACAGGAACCCACTTTTCTGAATGAACATATGAGGTATGAATACGCCGACGTACAGTCTCAGCAGAACACCAGCAAGCAGCAGCACTGTCGCATTAACACATGCACTGACTGTGCGACGACACCGACATGCAGACCGACACGTGCGCCAGTGCGGTGTGCCGACCGTCGCAGTTGGAAAACCACATGTGACAACAGTACTTAACCACAGTGTATAACGCAAACGAAAGTATCACACCTCGTTGTTCACATGTGCTCCAGTACGCAGCCGGTTGTTTTCGTTCATCCATACTTCATACGAATACACAGCTGCATCCTCCGTCCTTCGATGCTATTTCAAACGAGCATACTTACTGACACGTCTTCACCAATGTAGACAAACCTGCCGAAGTGGCGATGTAACCATGGTTGGTGCACAGTGCAGCTGTCAAAGCAGACATTCGTAACACTCATCTGTCACTCCCGGGGGAGGCGGGGACGCTGCATGACACTGTCTGAAAGCTGCTGGCGGCAGTGATAGGCATAGCAAAGGCAGGTGGTGGCATGTGCGCCAGCAAAGTGGTGGTGTGCGCCTGCCTGTCACATGCAACGCGCAGGTTTCGGAGCCTTGGTTCAGAGGCAACCTCCATCTTGCACAGACGATTATGTACTCTGTGTCACATGAAACCTCTGCAGTGCTGTGGGATGCGTACTGGGTTGCAACTGTACACTCTTGTCGCAGCGCAAGTGCGTGTGCATGAACGAGTTAGGCATGCCACCGATTTGCACTTCATTCGTGGCCGAGTGCGTGGTTTGAAGCACGGGTTAAGCAAGTGAAGAGGCTCCCAGGTTCCACTGTTGCCAGAGCGTTTGCATCAGCCGATTAGGTTGGGTACGTAACCATTTGATACGCAGGCGTGCAACATCCATGTGCTCTTGCGCATGTACACATTAAACGTGGGTCGAGGCCAGATGTGTATCCGCACCTTCAAGGAGCAAAGGCATGCGAACGGTTGGTGGTGGTGATGCACTGCTGGGGCAGGATAATGACGCAACCTTGTTGTGCCCGAGGTGCCTTGCAGCGCCTTGCTACTGTGTGCCAAACACCTCATCGTCAGAGACCAAAATCCTGTCTAAAGGCCGACCGAGCTGAGTTTTGTGTGTCCCAATTCCTTGTCTGTCCGGTACGCTGCAAGCTGGTGCGCACCGTGTTCTGTCACATCTCTATGCGTGGGTCGGCATTGGGACGTAAAGCGGCCAGGCACAAAGTGGATGTCCCTGAGCAAGCCTGCCGACTGTCAGGGGTGGCAGAGACTGCTGTCATCAACGGCAAGAACTTCACTTCAGGCCCTCTGGCACAGATGCTTTTGCATGGCATTGGGTTTGAGTGCAGGGGTCCTTTACTGTTGGCAGGCGCTCCACTTTCGAAAGTCCTCGTCTTTCCCTGAACGCGGTGCTTCGCACGCACACGTCCCGGCGCAAGACCCCAATGCACCTTTAGGAGCCACCTCACCTGTTGCTTGAACACCACACCACTGCTTGAACACCATGGAGGGACGCAGCGCTTGCGTGCTGCTGCTTCTGCTGGCGTGCGTCAGCGCAGCTCGTGCGTTCTATCTGCCTGGTGTCGCTCCTCAGGACTTTAAGAAGGTCAGACCGTGCGGCAGTGCGCACGAGAGCTTGCACCTGGCGAAATGTTCCAAATGGCCCAGTTTGCTTCTGCAGCGTTTCCCGGCGAGCCTGTCCGGGTTGTGCCCCGCCTTAGGGTCTTGAACCGCGCTACGTGCGTTGTTTTTGGCACTGCAGAAAGACGTTATCTTCCTCAAGGTCAACAAGCTGAGCTCCATCAAGAACCAGCTGCCCTATGAGTACTACTCGCTCCCATATTGCCGCCCGGAGAAGATAGTGCAGAGTGCTGAGAACCTCGGCGAGGTCCTGCGCGGTGACAGGATCGAGAACTCGCTGTACCAGGTCAGGCTCGGAATTGGCAAGATTTTCGGTGCTTGGGCTGCAGCAGCAAGCAAAGAAACCCAACTTGGAGCAGTGTTTCAGAAGCTGACGCCCAGTGTCAAACAACAACAAGCTGCAGCTGACTGTTATCCTGCTGGGCTGTGCCTGTGCCGCTTCGCGTGCATGTTTGCTTGTGCAGATCCAGATGCGCGTCGATGAGCAGTGCAAGGTTTTGTGCAGAATAGAGTCGCTCAGCTCTGCTCAGGCTAAGGCTTTCCGGGCTAAAATTGAGGATGACTACAGGGTCAACATGTGAGTGATGAGAGGGTGCTAGCTGGTCGATGGAGGTTGCGTGCGCCTCTGAAGGGGTTCTGGGGCGCCTTTGTGTCCCAGAGCGCGCAGTGCAGCTGACAACCAAGCCTTGGCCTTGTGCTGCAGGATCCTGGACAATCTTCCCGTGGCCATGGTAAAGATGCGCAAGGACGAGAGCAGGGGAACCCTGGTGAAAACCTATGAGCGCGGTTTCCCTGTCGGCTTCAAGGCATCGCTGGAGGTACGTAGCAGCGTCTGAGAACGCTTTCTTTGGGGCAGCCGGGTCTTTCAGTGGCAACATACTCAGCGCTTTTCCACACCTGAGCAGACTTGGTTGCAGCAAGCAGGAGCAGGGGCCTGCAGCAGGGAGTTGCTAGCACGGATCGGCAGAATTTTAAACATGAGGCAGGAGCCGTGGTGGTGAGGAGGCCGCTGTTGCTTCGCTACCTTTGCAAAACTGCAGGGCCAGACTGAGGTGAAGTTTTTCCTTCACAACCACCTGCGCTACACCATTCTCTACCACAAGGACGTGCACACCGACCTAGCGCGCATCGTTGGGTTTGAGGTTGAGCCATTCAGCGTGAAGCACGACTATGAGGCGCCTTGGGACAAGACCAGCCCTATCCTGAACACCTGCAACCCTGGTCGCATGATTTACGTCACGCACAACCTGCCGCCCCAGTCCGTGGCAGAGGGTGTTGAGGTCATCTTCTCATACGACGTCAAGTTTGTGGTACGTAACACGCTATTTTAGAAAAGGTTCACAAACAGCTGCGTCCTTGTGTGCCATCTGGGAGCTCTGCTTCGGCTTGCATGCTTACAATAGTCGCGCGCAACTGCTACTGCGTTTGCAGGCCAGTGAAATCCGCTGGGCGTCTCGCTGGGACACTTACCTGATGATGATGGACGACCAAATCCACTGGTTTGCGGTCATCAACTCGGTCATGATTGTCCTGTTCCTATCGGGCATGGTTGCCATGATCATGATGCGGACGCTGCGCCGTGATATCACCAAGTACAACCAGCTTGAGTCTGGCGAGGATGCTCAGGAGGAGACCGGCTGGAAGCTGGTGCGTTGTTGTGGTCGCTTCTGTGCTCTTTAACTGGGTCACCTACGGCTCTGGTTCGTAAGGCAGTAGGTCACTTCACTGCTTGACAAACACGCTTGGCCGTTTGTCCAGCGCTTGACAGGGCACATCCAACTGTGCCACTTTGTCTGGTGATGTATCCTGCAGGTTCACGGTGATGTGTTTCGCCCTCCTGCCAATGGCTCGCTGCTAGCGTCGTACGTCGGCACCGGCGTGCAGCTGTTTGGCATGGCGCTGGTGACCATGATCTTCGCGCTGCTGGGATTCCTGTCCCCTGCCAACCGCGGTGGTCTGATGACAGCCATGCTCATGATGTTTGTGTTCATGGGCCTGTTTGCTGGCTACTTCTCCGCCCGCCTGTACAAGAGTTTCAGGGGCGAGGAGTGGAAGAAGACGACGCTGCGCACCGCGCTGCTGTTCCCTGGCATCTGCTTCGTCGTCTTCTTCTGCCTCAACTTGCTGATCTGGGGACAGAAGTCGTCCGGAGCAGTGCCTTTTGGCACGCTCTTTGCGCTCTGCTTCCTGTGGTTTGGCATCTCAGTGCCGCTGGTGTTTGTGGGCTCATACTTCGGGTACAAGAAGCCCGCACCCGAGGACCCAGTCCGCACCAACAAAATCCCCCGTCAGATTCCTGAGCAGCCCTGGTACATGAACCCTGTGTTCTCGTGCCTGGTGGGCGGCGTGCTGCCCTTTGGCGCCGTCTTCATCGAGCTGTTCTTCATCCTCACCTCCATGTGGCTGCACCAGTTCTACTACCTGTTTGGCTTCCTGGCGCTCGTGTTTGTCATCCTCATCATCACCTGCGCGGAGATCACCATCGTGCTGTGCTACTTCCAGCTGTGCTCCGAGGACTACCACTGGTGGTGGCGCGCGTATTTCACGTCGGGCTCCTCCGCGCTGTACCTGCTGGCCTACTCGGCATTTTACTTCTACAGCAAGCTGGACATTACAAAGACGGTGCCCATGCTCATGTACTTTGGCTACATGACGATTGTGTCATACGGCTTCTTCTGCCTCACAGGTGAGCGCGTGGGGATGGTTCAGCAGCATGCACAACACACTTCAGGGGTTTGAACGGCCTCCGTTGACATTGGTGGTATCCAAATAACCATGTTCCGGATTCAAACTGCAATGACAAGCATGCGCAATGCACAGATGGTGGTGATGGAGAGCATGCACGCGACAGATGCACGCATGCGTCTCGCAAGCTAGGAACCGTTGCATTCACTGGCAGGGATGGCTGGGCGCGCGCAGTGCAAGATTGCATTGTCACACAGCATGAAGGCGGTTGCCCCACGGCATGGCTAGCTGAACGTTCGCATGCTGTGGCAATGCCTCAGGTGTGGGACGTGACTGCATGAAGGCAACTGCAATTCACCAATTTGCATGCATAGCATGGTGATTGTGCGGCGCACCAAAACGCTTAGGCCAACGTTGGACATGCCATTCCTTGACACTTCGGCGATGATGCATTGGGGCTGTTACGATCACCCACCAGCATACCATACTCCTATTGCTTGCACTGCATCGCCACCGATTCATTTCAGCCTTGCAACCATGCGTACGCGTTTCAAGCGGCGTACGACAAGCATCGTGCCAGTCATCTTGGCGGTACAGAACTTCATCAAGCAAACACTGACTGTTTACATTTTGCGTTTTGATTTGTCCGCAGGCACTATTGGGTTCGTCGCGTGTTTGGCTTTCTGCAGGGTGATTTATGGCGCAGTCAAAATCGATTAGGGGACCAATGTGGCATGAACGCGCTTGTGCGTGTGTGCAACTATGACAGCGCGACGATCAAGCACCTTCATGGTGCAGCCGACACTCGCTGGCCACACCTCCCGGGCATGCTGAGCCTGACGTATCAGCGGCGTAGCGCAGTGCATGCAACTTCCACACGTCACTGTGTCCAGGAGAGCTGCCGTGGGACATCCCGGCAGCGTTGTGGAGAGCCATGGACAGCAGACCTGATTGTCAGTGCTTTCCGTTTTAGAATAGAGACTATGATTTCCGGTGTCGACTAGGGTCGCACACCGCGCAGGGTCACGGGGTGGCATTGCCTTGCCCAGCAAGGCAGACTAACAATGCGCTTTCGCGCGATGCATTTGACTGTGGCTGAGTACACTGTTTTAACACCGACATCCATCCAACAGCCATACCAGAATACCGTTGCATGGCGCACCCCTGCATGTTCCTGACAAAGCTTTGGCGGTTGGTTGTGGCTGCCACCTTGACAGCTCACAGGCACATGTGCATGTCGTGGTGCTGGGTAAACAAATTCTTACACCAGCAGTCACTACGCTTGAGCCTGCCTATTCAGTTGCTCGGCCAGCCAACCGAACCTGCTAGTTGCAAACTGTGCACGCGGCGCACAACAGTGCCGCCTCCTCGCATGTGTGCTTGCATGTGTGCTCGCTTGTGTGCTGAGGACAAAGGCTAGGGTACGCCAACTAACATGACTACTGCCGTCCTGTGCGCATGCCGATCATATGGCTTGCACGCTGCCAGCCGTCTGACGCTGTTTGGGTGGCGGAATGGAGATTCAAGCTTGTTATCAAATGCAGGAGAACGCATATGGTATTGGCTGTGGTATGCATTCTAGTCCTGAGCCAAGTCCTGTAACACATGGCCATCAAGCATCCCTTTTAGCAGGTTGGATTTGGAGCATACATGCACTTGCAGAGGCAGCAGGCTAGGGAGTGCAACAGTGACTGAAATACAGCCTGCGATGGGCGGTGGGGAGCGTGCAAGGTGGTGCCTTTGCTGCTCCTGGAGTACCAGACTGCTCCGGCTGGCTCCAAGCCGAGTTGAGCATACAGCTTACCGAACCGTATGCCCAGTTGGCCACTGTCTACGTGCCACTGAGATTGCAGGTTTCGCACCAGGTTTTGCGGTATGCTTGTTGCACTCACGGTCGCAGGTGAGTCCCAGGTTTTGCGCTATGCCTGTTGCACTCACCTGCGACTGTGAGCACTGCCAGGGTGCACTGCAGGGCACTGCACTGGGAGTCTGGGGAAACTCAATGCCCCAACGGTGCCTGGGCGTTACGGTCGTTGCTTTATCAAGCGGACGAAATTGCGGTACGGATGTGACCAGGCCTTCACCCATGGCAGCGTTCTTGCTGGGGCGTCTTCAGAACTGCGCATTCATGCTGCCCGTTTGTGCTGCAACCCCAGCCACTTGCATGCTGCAGGGCGACTGGTGGGTGCATGTGTGCTACATTGAAAAGGAAATGACAGGTGTGCCGACATGCTTCAACAAGCGCACCCTGTCACCCTTCATTTGTGGTGTTTGCATGCAAGGCCTGGATGTTGTCGTCGCCCCTGCCGGCGCACACAACGCGCTTATCACGGCGCTACACTGCACTGGGTGCAAGCAAGCGTGCTTTGTGTTGTGGGGAATGCAACTGGTGCACAGCTAATTTGGCAATGTGCATGGAATCATGTTCCGATGTAATTGAAGGACAAGGTGTCCTTCAAAGCTCACCTGTCATGACGCGCATATACCTACATCCCCACTGCGTGGATCACTAGGCCGTGGCTGCACGTATCGTTCACCTAACTCTTTTCTAGCAAGGGTCCATGCTCTTGGCTTAAGGGTGTTTTGCTGCGGCCTTTCAGACGCATGGCGACAGCACACAGCATGACCATGACGGGGACGGCCCTGTTGATGGCAGTGCTGTCGGCTTCAGTTCTGCTGTCAGCAAACGCAGCCCTGCTTGCTGTGGACCTTGGCGGGGAGTACCTCAAAGTCTGCCTGGTGAAGCCTGGCCGCACGCCCATCTCGGTTGCAGTGAACGAAATGAGCAAGAGAAAGTCTCCTGCGCTGGTCGGCTTTGCCCCAGATGGGGCCCGACTCATAGGAGAGGAGGCTTTCTCGTTTGCTGTGCGTTATCCGGAGACTATCTTCCAGCGGTCGCGCGACCTACTGGGCAAGGACGTCAGTGACCCCACGATCAAACGCATGCTTGAGGCGCACGCGCTGCCTTATGCAATTGCTGAGGACGCTCGGGGCAACGCTGGTGTTCGCGTTTCTGAAAACACTATTGTCACCGCGGAGGAGCTCGTCGTGAGTGCCACATGCAACCATGCTTCCAAGACTTTCCACAAGTGACCAGAACCAGCCAGGGATGTTGCAGCCTGGTGTGCCCCAAGCGACCTTAACCTTTCCCCCACGCTTGACGGCCACACAAACCACCTGCGCATAGATGTACTGTGCCTGCCTGCTCTTTGCTTGTTGCTGCTTGCCAAGATGCACAGCGCCCAACGACCGTAACGTAGCGCATTCTGCTGCGTTGCGCTGCAGGGAAGCTTGCTGTTTTACGCTCGAACAATAGCGGAGGCACAGGCAGGCGGGCCTGTCTCAGACGCTGTGATCACAGTCCCAGCCTTTTATGGGCAGCGGCAGAGGCAGGCGCTCGTGGATGCTGCCAGCCTGGCTGGCCTCAACGTGCTGGGCCTTATCAACACGCACACCGCAGCCGCGCTGCAGTATGGCATTGAGCGTGACTTTGCCAACAAGTCTCAGACGATTGTCCTCTATGACATGGGCTCCACTTCCACGAACGTGGCGCTCGTCAAATACAGCACATACTCGGCAAAGGAGGGCGGCAAGAAGACCGTGATCAACCAGCTCGAGGTGAAGGACGTTGACTGGGACGCCGACCTGGGCGCAAACGACCTGGACACGCTGCTGGCAAAGCACTTTGCAGCGCAGTTCAAGGAGAAGGCAAAGGTCGATGTCGACATCACGACCGTGCCCAAGGCGATGGCGAAAATGAAGCGCAACGTGCGCCGCACCAAGGAGATGCTCAGCGCCAACAGCGGTGCGCCATGCTCAGTGGAGGAGCTGTATGATGGGAAGGACTTCCAGGTATGAGCGGGGCGTGTGTGCGCGGCAAGCACTGCACTGGGCCAGCCGTGCGGAGCGGAGCAGAGGAGCGCACGCATGTGTGGGCTCTGGTCACTTGCTTCAGCGCCCACACATGCGTATAAACGCCTGCTGCAGACGTTATCGCCCTGCACCGGCATCGTGCATGTATGTGCATTGTGCGTGCATGTGTACATGTGAGGCAAGCATGGTTGGCATGGATTGGTCTGCGCTACATTACATGCACGTGGATGTGTGGGGCGACAGCATTGAGCCATCCACCCTCACGTCCAGCAGGCATTGCAATCACCGCCCGGCGATGCGGCAGCACATCCCGTGCTTCATCGGGGACCAGCATGGCACACACGTGCAGCCGCACACATCCCGCGTCCCCCGCACTTTCAGCCAGGGGCTTGCCCAGCTGCGTACATCGTCCTGCATGTGTGGCAGACCAGTGCAACTGTCGCTAGCAGCCTCACTGAAGCCTCGTTGCTGGACACAGCAACCGACACGCGTTTTGTAAGCATGCCTGGATACGTGCGGGCCGATGCTTGCCTGGTATGCCTCATCAGGCAAAGAAGAGGTCAAGTGCATGTGCATTTTTGAGATGCTTGTTGACCTTGAGGGGCAGGGCGGCAGGGCAGTCGTCTGCCTCAAGTTGGCTTGCATCCGTGGTGTTCACCCGCTGCTGTCCATCCATCTCCCTTACCAAGCGCAGTACCGCACACCACCACCACCACAACATGAATTGTGAACTGTGTGGACGACTGTGTACGACTGACTGCATCCGTGCACCCTCTGCCACAGGGTCACATCACACGTGAGGAGTTTGAGGGGCTGGCGGGTGGCTTCTTCCAGCGCGCCGCCGCGCCTCTGCAGCGCATCCTGGCGCGCAACAACCTCACCGCCGCCGACCTGGACGCGGTGGAGCTGCTCGGCGGAGGCTCGCGCGTGCCGCGCCTGCAGGCGGCGCTGTCGGAAGCGCTCGGGGGCCGGGGGCTGGACAGGTGGGCAGGGGCAGCGGGGGCAGGGGCGGGAGCAGGGGCAGGGCTAGGACATGTGTTCGGCGGTTTCGGCTTGTTTGCATTCCTCCGTATACTTCGTCGAGGGCGGCGCTCCGTGCCAGGCAGCTCACTGCGTTCCCCAGGCCCTCCACTCCTGAACGCCGCTGCTGCTGCCCCTGCCATGCTGCGTGTTGGCATGCACACTATGCATGTTGAGGGCCCAACCTGCCACGCTGTTGCCAGCATGCCTTGTCAAGTTGTCTTAGGCAACCAGAGTGCGGCGGTGGCGTCCGCGCGCATTATGGCAACCGAGCGGCAGGCGGGATTCGTTTGCGTTGATGCGGCCATGGAGCCTTCGCAAGCAGCGGCTTTGCACAGGGCTCCGTTGTCTTGCCAATTCGCGTGACTCGGCATCTCCGATCGTGTTGAATTCAGCATGCTACAGCGGCGGTGCTTGGACTGCTTGGTAGCAGATAGCTGCTGGTGTCACGCTTGATTGGGCTGCAGGGGTCTGTGAAGGTCCAGTGCTGCAATCCAATACCATATTACCATCACATGATCACGACACATACCGCATGCTGAGGGCTGTGCCATCATGGTCATTGCGTGCAGGCATCTGGACGCTGACGAGGCCGCGGTGTTTGGTGCAGGCCTGTTTGCCGCCAACCTCAGCACCAGCTTCCGGCTGCGCAAGTTTGGCATGGTGGACCTGGCCATGTACAGCATCAGCCTCAGCATCGACCACATCGTCATGAAGGACGCGCCTGAGGTGAGGGCGGCGTGCTGCCGCCTCAGCGGGGCAGTGTGATGTGCATATGCGGTCATGAGGTTATCACATGCTGGCATGCGCCATGCGGCACTGGTTTTGGAGCGGAGGTGGTATGGTGTGAGGGGTTGTGTTGGAGCTGTGAGAGCTGTAGGAACCGTCCAGGGGCTCATGGGGAGCACCGCGGACAACAACGAATTGTGCTGACAAGCTGAAATGCGTGCGTTGTAGACATGCCCTGGACGACACAGGCCCCCACGATTCTGCAAGCACAGGAACTCACCTGCCAGGTTACCTGCCACCACGCCCCCGCACCCTCACATGCACACGCACTTGACCTGGCTGTATGCACGCCGTCAGCGTGGTTGCCAGGCAGCTCTCCTGCTCCACCTCACAGCTCCTGGCTGGCAGCAAAGGAACACTGCCTGGTTTGCACCCGGGATGTACCGCTATGTACCGTAACGGTACATCCCGGGTACAAACCAGGCAGCATTCCTTTGCTGCCACCAGGAGCTGTGGGGCACACACACATTGCCCTGCTCACGCACGCTTGCACTGCATCCTGGGCTGGGGTGCCCTCGTGCCTTCCGCTACGCGGCATGCTCAGCTTCAGCATCAGTACTGCTGGACCAGCACAGATGCTTTGAACACACTTTCCACTCACAGACCGCGTTTACTACAGCCGCCGTTTCAGACCATCAGACCATTGTTCGTTTTGCGACAGCCGCCAGCTCAGCCCAGACACCTCGCCACCCTCAAGTGCGTTCCCACCTTCATGCACATGCACACTGCATGTGCATGTGCATGGCCCCACGGGAACCAAATAACTCTACACATCACGTGCGCAGGACGTGGGCCACGCGCACAATGCGTGCGTGAATGTCGCAAGCCCACCTGCATTCCTGTGCACGCGTTGTTGCTGTGCCCCCGCAGGACTTCCAGAAGCTGCGCAACCTGCTGCCCTACATGAAGAAGATCCCCAGCAAGCGCGTCGTCAAGCTGGAGGGCCTCTCCGCCGACCCGCTGAAGGTCGCGCTCGCCTACAACACCTCCACGCACCACGGCCTGCCGCCCGGCGTGGCCTCCCCGGAGCTGGCGGCCTACAGCTTCACCGGCGTGGAGGCCGCGATCGCCAAGTACAACCAAAGCGGAGTGGTGAGCAAGCGAGCAGCTGGCACCCTGGCACCCCCCACTCGTAGTGCGTATATGCAGGTTCAAGCCCGGCGAGCTGTTGGGCTCCAGCACCTGCCAAGTCCCGCAGGCAGCCAAAGCAGTAGAGTGTGGGTGAAGGGACCTCCCCCGTCATCCCCCCTCACTTACTCTCGTGTGACCGGCATCATGCATTCATGTATTCATGTATTCATGTGTCGTCGTAGGCAGGGGCTGCAACGCACGTAGATGGTGCATGGGTTGTGCGCCTGGTGCTTCGTGGTGGAGGGTTGTGTGTTGTGGCCACCTGCATCAGATATTCAGATTGCAAGCAGGCGGCTGGGATGGTGTACTTGCCACGGCGTGTGGAGCGATGTGGCAGCATTCGCCAGCCTGTGCATGTCACCTCCAGTAACCTCCCTGACCTGCCCGCATCCCAGATAGCATGGATAGCGCAGCACCGGCACCACCACCACTCCCACCACTGGCAACCATGTCTCGCAGTGCATCTGAGCGTTTGGTTGCAACGCAGGCGCGTGTTGTACTGTTCTGACTGCTGACGCCCGCTGCCTGCGCTGCCTGCTGCCCCCCGGTCGACCGACCCCACCAGGTGTCCGTCAAGTTTGAGGCCGACACCGGCGGCCTGCTGCGCTTCGACAAGGCGGAGGCGGTCATCGAGTACACCATCATGGAGGAGAAGATTGTGGAGGTGCCCGTCAACGAGACCGCCAACACCACGACAACGACCACCGAGGGCGGGGCGGACGCCAAGGATGCCAAGGACGCCAAGGACGCGGATGGTGACGCATCATCGGGTGACAAGGACAAGGACGGCAAGCAGGAGGAGGAGGAGGAGGCGGATAAGGACGGTGAGAAGGACGAGGGTGAGGATAAGGAGGACAAGGAGGGCGGCGCTGAGGGCGCTGACGCCACGAAGGAGGACGCAAAGGATGCCAAGGATGCAAAGGATGCCGGCGACGCCAAGGTGTGTCTACTGATATGATTTGGGATTTGGGGGAGGGACATTCCTGACTGGTTTACGATGCCAGGGTCATGCGTGGACCCCCGTCCGCCAGCAGGCAGCAGCACACCGGGGTGCAGCCTGCCAGCCGCGCCTCCGTCCGTGCCGTATGCTGGTGCAGTCGTGTTATGGTGTGGCACATTCGCAGTGGTGGCCGGCTGAACACCCCATGCTCCCTCCAAACGGGAACCGGGAGGCATGATGGTAGTCAGCCACACTACTTGTTTAGTGATAACGTCAAGCGAGGTGAAGCCAAACTGCCTAATTGTGTGGCGCGCATGCATGCCCCATGCCGCGCGTTGTTCGCCGTCCTGAGCCAACACCGTTCCAAGGAGGCCGCTGACGCCGCTAGAGGTACACTCAGTGCCCCTACCTACCTGTGTACGCACAGACAATTCTTTATCCATGGGTCACCCTCATGCGTAATGCACTCGTGTGCTTTGTGGTGCTGTGTGGTGTGGTGGTGCGCAGGAGGCTCCAAAGGCCGATGCCACCGCCAACACCACCGCTAGCGGCAAGAACGCCACGACCATCAAGCGGATCAAGGTGCCCAAGAAGATGGTGGCACGGGTGAGGCTAACAGGCGGCCTGCTGGGCAACACTGCACTTGGGCAGCAAGCAATCCAGTGCATGCTCTCCTCACACTGGTGCTGGTGTGGGCTGCTGGCCAGGCTGCTAGGCATAGGCGCGTGCACATTTGCCTCAGTGCACGTATTGCTGCACTTAACGCAGCCATCTTGGTGCACAGTGCGGGTGCAATTTTGGTAGCTTCCTTGGACAGAGGCAGCAGGTTACCTCAAGACACCCTCCTGGAATGCTCTCAGCCTCATATTTGACCTTGCTGTCGATTGTGTATGTCACTGTCAACCCACCGCTCATGGCTTGCTGCGCGTGCAGGTTGCGCTCACGGCCAGCGGCGGCTGGCTGCACCCGCCCCTGTCGGCCGCTTCGGAGGTGCTGAGCACCAGCCGCTCCAAGATGGCTGGCTGGCTGGCGGCTGAGGTGGCCAAGCGTGAGCTGGCTAAGGCGCGCAACGACATGGAGAGCTACGTCATCTCCATGAAGGAGAGCCTGGAGACTGACGAGCTGGTGGCCAAGGTGGGTCATGTACTCGTGTGTGCGCGTCTTGACAGGGGCGGGTGTGTGGGGGCGTGAGGGAGGGGGAAGGGAACAGGAGGGAGGAGACACATTTTAATACACACAGAAAGGAACACAATAGGCAGAGGCCAGGGATGGCCTCACCCAAGAGGCACTTCAGGCGGGGCACCCGTGGAGCTTGCAGCATCTGGCCCACAGCAACGCTTGCATGTGCAGACGACCCAATTCATTCAGCTTGTGCATCAACAGGTGTGCATGGCAGCGGTGTCGGCATGGCCAGTATGGCGGGCCCCGCAGCCACCGAGCTGCGTCGACGCTGCCCATGCCATGCTGGCTGTACCAGGCGCTGCGTCGCCTGTGCTGCACTGCCGGTCGCACACATCTCACTGCGCTCACCTTCTTGCTGTGCTGTGTGCTGTGTGCTGTGCGGTGCTGTGCTATGTGCTGTGCTGTGCTCTGTGTGCAGGTGAGCACGGAGGAGCAGCGTGAGTCTCTGCGGGCGCTGCTGACGGAGGAGGAGGACTGGCTGTACATGGAGGCGGACGACAGCGAGGGAGCGGCACAGTTCCTGGGCCGCCTGGACAAGATCAAGAAGGTGGCGGAGCCCATCAAGAAGCGCGCTGATGTGAGTGCAGTGCTGGCTCCCGTGTGAGGGGTTGGGTGACCGGTTCGGCAAAACCGCCGTGCACCCTGATCGTGTACATGTCGGAAGCGTGATGCCCGGGATACAAGTTCTTCATGCACACCCTGAAGAATTGTAGACACAGTGGTTTGAGAAATTGTGTGATTGACTGATAGTGTTTTGGCCACATGCAAGCTGCGCAAGACCAACAAAGAGCGTGCGCATTCAGAGATTTGTACTGCAGATGGTCCGTCACTGGCTGGCCAACCCAAGGGGTTGCAATTCACAGCTGTTCTGACGGCGCCATGCTACACATGCATGTTGCATGTCCCGCGCAGGAGCTCCAAACGCGCCCTGACTTTGTGGCCAAGGTGCGCTCAGACCTGGAGCTCAAGCGCGCCGTGGTCAAGGCCTGGCCCGACACCAAGCCATGGATCAACGATAAGGAGAGGGAGCTCGTCACAAAGGCGGTGAGTGATAGCGAAAAGGGAGGGAGCAAGGCGGTGCGCGCACACACATGCACGCTGCATGCACGCACCATCCGGCGTGCTGCACCTAAATCGATGATCGGTTAGCGGTCAGCTTGCAGCATATCATGGGGGTTGGACACACAGAGAGCCTGATTGGCTGCCCGTAGTCCTGCTTGACCGCCCAGCGCGACCTGAAGCGTACCTGCCAGCTGGTTGGTTGTTGAGCGGCCACTCACGACCGTACGATCATGCATCTGTACCACAGCATGATGACAAGGTGTTGAGAAGGGCTGCTCTACCTGCTTGACCTGCTGCTGCTTAACTGAGTGGTCATTGCCTGCATGGTGCGCCGCCGTGGTCCCGCCCGCCCGCCTGCAGCTGGACGATCTTGAGGCTGACGTCAACGCCAAGGAGGCTGCGCAGGCCAAGCGCGCCCTTCACGAGGAGCCCGCCTTCACCAGCATGGAGGTAAGCGTGGGGGCGGTATCGTATGACTGCCTGCACATGCCATGGACGAACGCCGCTGTTGTGTGGGTGTTGGCGGCATCGTTGTTCGTGATGCATTGTGTTATGCGTCCTCTTTCCTGTACCTGCGGGAGCGCGCTCACCGCTCATGTGCGGTGCAGTAAGGATCACATGCAGCGTACAATCCCTGACTTAGGTTAATGGGTAGATGCACCGCATGAAGGTGGCGGCCGTTGCTTATCAACAGCAGCAGGGCAGTGGTTTTGTATTCAGCCACGGCACTATGCAGCGAATGAAGTGTGGTTGGGTAGCTGTTCGTCGCCCCTGCCTGCTGCTGATAGTGGTGGGTCGCCCTGCGGTGTTGCTCATTCCAGGTTGCCATGGCGTGGGACCGTGCTGAGAAGCTCTTCACGAAGACCAACAACAAGCGCAAGCCCAAGCCGCCGCCAGAGCCCAAGCCGGAGAAGACGGCGGAGGGTGAGTGAGGTCACACTCTTGAGGCGAAGACATGGGTTGCATGTGTGACCAAGGCAGGTTGCACTGCCCAGCCTGGCTTGCATCGTGTGGCACACAGGCGTGACGCCGCTGCGCATGCATGGTGTGTCACATGAATACACAATGCATGCAAGGCTGTGGGCAGTGCGACCTGCGGTACCTTGTTCACACGCATCAACGGACACTGGCTGCCAGTACTGGTACACAGTTCAAGGTGTGGCACAAGCTTGACTGGGAAGGACATGGTGGACTGCACCAGCATGTGGGTAGGCGGAATGGGAAAGCGCCTATGGTGAACCAACGCTGTCCCCCGCTGTGCTTCTGCCCGGCCTTGCTGCAGGTGACAAGAAGGCTGAGGGGGACGCGAAGGGTGACGGGTCATCCTCTGACAAGCAGGATGAGCAGCAAGGGAAGCCAGACGAGGGCAAGGCTGGCAAGGAGGATGGCGGGAAGGATGGCAAGGATAGCTCGTGGGGGTGGAAGAAGGGGTCAAAGGACAAGGACAAGAAGGACGCTGGGGATAAGGGGGATAGCAAGGGTGACAAGGGCAAGAGCGAGCTCTAGCAGTACCGTAGCGTTGATGCGTAATGGCACATGCCTGCGCGCACCGTGGCCGGCACTGCAGCAGTGCTGGCAGGGTGCGTGGCGACCCTTCGCCTTGCACATGCGAGGCGTTTGGTCAGACTGACTACCAGTACCCGTACCATAGATTCGCGCGCGATCATGAGCCTTCACTTGAGCTGGGCTGTGAACCGACGCACCTGAACATACATCCTTAGCACCACACACATCACCAAAACCAGTACCGTTCTTTGTAATGTCCCACACGGCACGGTGTGCTTGCTATCCAGCAGTGTCGGATCCCTTATCAAGGCCAGTTGCTGCACAGGCAGGCCTCCTGATGCAGCGCAGGCACAGACAAAAGGCACGCCTGTGTGCATGGCAACACCGCATCTGACACAAGCACAGTAGGCACAAAATGGGCACAGGGCACCCCTTCTGCGCCTGCATAAATCTGAGTAGCGAGTGCTTTGATTAGTGCAGCAAGGGCAAGGGTTTTGGCTGTCAACCTGGACACCAGATGCGGCTGGCGGTCAGATGTGCACAGTTGCAATGCACGACCCGTACAGCGCCACATGGAAACAATCCAGTACTGGTGTTTGCGTAGAACTCCAGCGCCCAGGCCAGGGCTTCGATGGTGTAAAATTCGATTGGCACTGCTGCTGCTGGTGGGGCAATTGCTGCACGCGCACACCAAGCTGCCAACACCTGAACTATTTGCACTGTTGCCTTCAGTGTCCAACGATGCAAGGCGCGCTCCCGCACCTTCCTCCGTGATACCCGATATGAAGCACGGCCGAGCAAGGGCCACACTCGTGGCCGCACTCCTGCCCAGCGATGCCAGTTGGTAGAGCAGGATCAAGGTAGATAAGCGCGCTTCATTAAGCTTCTGCACTGGGTACTGCACTGGGGCCTGCATACCGTAGCTATGGGCAAGGGCGACCTCAGCCATAAAACAGCTGTCGGAGAGATTCACAAATACGCAATGCACAGACTGCGTGTCCCATCAGGATCATATACAAGGACCCACCGCAGCTATGCATTATGTTGTTGTTGTTGGCAGGCACAAGAATGCATTGGAAGAGTGGCACCCAGCTACTCAGCCTATGAGATGGGCTGGCGCCACTTGGGCTGATAACTTGGCGCAGCAGGCAGTGGATCGATGCAGGTTGGTTACTGTCATCATGCTTTGGAGTTTGGAGAGCGCGGGCCCCGTAAAATCAAGGGCACGCATGCACGGCAGTTCCGAAAGCCACCCTTGTGGTGCGACTCCCGTTCACCCAGCCAAGCCAACCGCCAGCCTAGCGGGCAGCTATGCAGCTATGCGCGATGTAAAGTACAACTATATCCTTGTGCCGTCATGCAGCAAGGTTATATACAGGCCATCTGCCAGGCTGCAGAGCAAACCAAACACTCCATTGCATGGGATGGTGCATGCTGGGGTGCATGTTCAAAGGACGTTCTTTTATTGGTGCCGAAGCTGGGTGTCCACCGGCCCTTGCGTGTGCATTAGCCCTGACTGCATTCGATTGCAAACAGCACATGCATGGACGCGCGGTCACGATCCTGCAGTTCATCATGTTCATGTACGCCCCACTAACACTCTTTGGTGATAGCGTACATGATGGTGGTGGGGCGGGAAGTGGGGCAACACCGTACGGTCATTGATCGTCAATATGCAGAGAAAGTTGATCACTGAGTCCGAGGGTGGGCGTCGCTCGAGGCTGGGCAGCCCCGCGAAGGAATGGTCATATTGAGTTGAGGCCAATAGGTCACGATATGCACGTGAAGGTCAGGTCAGAGCGCTAGCAGGCCTCAACACAAAGAGTTGCACAACGCCACATGCCACCAAGCAAAGGAGGGCCCAGGGGCCGTTCAGGGTGCGAAAAGGGACTAGGGACGTGTCCTGCAGCACGTGCCCTGCTGGTACTGCATGCACACACTATGCATTGCTGCAGGGCTGATCCAGCTCTAGGATGGAGGGAAATGCCTTGGGTTTTGACTGCGAACAACGTCGCCGCATTACCGTGTGGCCTGCCGGCCGGCTGTCGTACAAGAATGGGTTGCCAATGCGGCAATACCGTAAGTCTCTTACTGATCACCCGCATGCACACGTGCACGCACAACGTGCTATTATTGCACGCTTGCGCGATGGGCGGGGGGGATCGACAGCGGCGGCAGCTTGGGCGGTTGGTTGGCGTCGCCACCGGCGCGTGCGTGCAACGAGGAGGGCCCGCTGCTGCCGCGCGTGGTGGCGGTCTGAGAGCTGCGCACGGCACGCGGCGGCTTGTGGTGCTGATGGTGGGCGCCTGCCGCGCCGCCCGCATCCTCGTCCATGCCTGCACATGCAACAGACGCCACAGCGCAGAACGTCAAACCCAAACTTGGCGCATCAGCCACACCAATTCAAAACTCCCCATCCGGATTCCCTGGCTGCTGCGTTGTTGTCCGCTTATGTTAGCAATCGCACAAATGCATACAAGCCATGCTGTCGTTGGCACCAGCGTGACACTGTTCGCATCTGGCTTGAGTGGCGTTGGCGCATAGGCGGCATAGTGCACGGTGCAGGTGAGGGCCTGAGCCGCCCTGAGCACACACATCCGCCCTGCTGGACCCCCCTCACCCCCCGGGGCAGCTCACCCCCGCTGCTGCCTGTGTTGGTGACGGTGTCGTCCTCCTCATCATCCACCGCGTCAGGCACGGCGGCGTTGGCGTGCTCGGCATCAGGCCCATCGTTGGCCTCGTCCTGCATGTACAGCCCCTGCAGCAGCAGCAGCGGTACGATTGCGCACCAACACGAGTGGCGAAGCGGCAGTCAACCTGCTAATGGGCGACCAAGTCACTCCTCCGTTGTGCACGCCTTGCATGGTTGTGGGTGCGGTGGTCAGACGGCAGTCGGTAAGCCGTGCTGGGCAGGCAAGATACGGTGCATGTTATTGCACTTTGGCTTGGCTTGCGAATTTGCGATGTACGCACGAAGGTTGCAATGAATTGCAGTGCTGCACAGCTCAATGGATGGTGCACATCAGTGCGTCAGCTGCGTGCTTGTGCCCCAACAGAGCATTCCATAGCACGATTGGCCCTACGAAGCTGGACCGTATGCCACAAGCAAATCAGCAGCCAGGTCCAAACCAACGCGACCCCAAGCGTTTAAGCATCACACACAGTCAATCACCATAAGCAACTAGGGAGCAAGCAAGCAGGTGCACCCTGTCCCCGGAGGTTACAGCCCCACACGGCCACGCACCTCTGCGGCCTGCGCCAGCGCCTGCAGCGCATAGTCAGCGTCCTTGGCGCTGACCACGCCGCCCTCCACATCCTTCATCACCTTGAAGGCTGACCCGCTGGTGCCCACCTGGTGCCGGCCAGACTCTGCAGGGGCGGCAATGCAAGCGGCCAACGACGGGGTCAGGCAAGGGCGCATCAGAGGCAGCCCACAGCACACTGCAAATCACAGACCAACCACCTCTTATACCAGCACCAGCACGGCATTGCAGGTGTGAGAGTTGTAACAAAAACTCGTTACTTCATTAGTCCCTGTCCATGTTGACCACGGCAGGCCATAATCAACATTCAGTAGCTCTTGCATTATCCTTGTCATGCTACGAGGTGGGCTTCCCAGGCAGGTAAGAGTTAGGTCCCTCACGCACCGCTGGGGGGTACGGAGCGCTCCTTGGCTGAGTATGCGCCCCGCGTGGCGTACGGCTTGAGGATGGCAGCACCCGGTGCCGGAGCAGAACCAGAAGACCCCGGGGCGGAGGCCGCAGGCAGCGCCGCGGCTACGCCACCAGCAGCCGTAGCTGCCGCAGGCGCGGCGCTGATGCCCACAGCCGCCGCACCACCAGCGCCTGTGCTGCCACCTGATGTTGGGCCGGGTGCGGGTGAAGCGGTGGTGCCTGCAGAAATGGAGGCAGCGGCGCCTGCCGCGGGCGCAGATGCAGCGGCAGTGGTGCCAGAAGGTGTGCTGCCAGCGGCGCCAGCGCTGCCAACAGACGCCGCTTGTTGGCTGGTGGTGGCGGCGGGTGGCGGCACGCTTGCCGCAGGCGGCGCAGTCGCATGTGGGAGGGCCGCCTGCGGTGGGGGTTGCGGAGGCAGCGGCATTGCCGGCTGCTGAGGCAGGTGCAGTGGTTGCTGTGGCGGTTGTGCAGCAACTGCAGCCACCGCCGCCACCGCTGCCGCTTGCGCAGCGTTTGCTTGCTGCAGCGCGTGTGCGGCATTAGCTTGCTGCAGCGCATGTGGCAACAGGGCCGCTGCTGATGCGGCCGCCGGCGCTGACGCCGGTGCTGAGCTAGCGGCGGAAGCCGAGGAAGGGTTGATGTTGAGCGGGGCGACGGGCAGCTGCTGCTGCTGCTGCACCTGCATGGCTGCAGTAGCTTGTGGTGGAAGCGGAAAATAACCGGCAGCGCCCAGCGCGGCTGCATTGGCTGCCATGGCGGCCATGGTGGGATCTGCGTTGCACCAGCCATGCGCCCATGCGCAAATCAGCAGTCAAAGCATTACCCAGCAGCAAAGCTCTTAGCAAGGCTCGCAATCACACTAGCATGGCGGTTTGCAGTTTCTTTCTCAGTTGTGCAAGTGAAGGCGCAACAAAATCGCGTCTGGGCAGCTGACAAGTTTTGTGAAGCGAGCATGAACTCTCAATGCCTGCATGCAAGGTAAAAATCCATGTGCAAGCCACCATAATTTACTGCCGGATTCCCTGCTGATGGTTGGGATACCACTTATGCAACATGCTGTACAAAATGAAACAACCACACAGCGGTGGCCGCAACCCGGGCGCACGCCGATGCTCCATCACCCGTCACCGCACAGCGTGCGCATGCGTATTCAGCGCACCTGCCATGGCCGCGTACATGCCGCCGGACACTTGCGGGTGCATCATTCCCTGCATGCCCTGCATGCCCTGCATGGGCTGGCGCTGCGAGGTGAATGCCGCCACCTGCGCCGCCACCATGTTGCGGTCCGCCGTCGGCGACACCATGATCTGCACGTGCGTGGTCTTGTTGGCCAGATGGCGCACCATGTCGCGCGTGGACAGCAGGTCGCCCAGGCACTCGGCGGGCGCGGTGCCGCTCTTCTTGATCGCCTCCTGCGCACAGCGCGGCCCACCCACAGCGCAGCCGCACGTCACAGCGCAATCGGGCGAGGTCCTGTGTACCAGGGTCTGCGTCAATAACAAGTGGCCGCCGCTGCGTCCGACCAAAACTGTAGTACTGGGCTTTGGTGTCTGCATGTACCGCAGCTTGTTTGCTTTCCTTTTGTGCACCCACGGTCCGTGTGAGCGTTGGATGCCATGTTGTCGGGGCGTGTTGTGCAGCCTGCCGTGTGCAGGTCACTAGTCAGGAGCACGGCGTGTGGCGCTGGTGCGAGCGCCACGCCACACACTCACACACACGCGCACGCGCGCGCGTCACACTGCATGCCCCTTGGGCGCTCTTCCTGACACACACGCGCGCTCGCACCTGGATGACTTTCAGCGCCAGGTGCCACAGCTCCAGCTCATTATAGTCGCTGATGTCCATCAGCATGCCCTTCTTGCGCCGCTTGGGCCCAGGCGCGGAGGACACCGGCGGCGCCGGCGGCGGCAGTGGGGGCAGCGGGGGCAGCCCCGGGCTCGGGCCGTTCCCCCCGGTCGGTGACAGGATCATGGGGGCAGCGGTGGCCATCATGGGGTGGGCCGGCATTGATGTGGCAACCGGGGGAAGGTCCAAAGTCTGAATGCCAGGACAGAGCAACAATGCACACGCGCGGCGCGGTGAAGGATTGCAGCTGTAAGCAGGTGGCCTGTGTGTCATATCATCATCAGCAGTGGAGGGGTTCACGGGGGCAGCCGCTGTACATGTGTGCGGTACATGTCAGCCACGCCGGCCTTGCGCGTGATGGTGCCAGCATGCTCACACAATACGTAACTGGCATCCATCCCTACATCCCACCACGTTGTGGAATGAAGCGTCGTTCATGCGGAACCCTCTAATGCACTATGATAAGGGCCATGCCCACCTCATCAAACGAGCGTTTGATCCTCGTCACGGAGGCGGCAGCATCAGCGGCTGTGGAGGGAGCCACAGGTGCGGCGCCAGCTGCTGGCGCTGTTGGCGCAGGCAACGCAGCGGCCTGGGCTGGCGTGTCAGCTGCATGGGTTACGGGGGCCTGCGCTGCAGCGTTGGCTGGGACACCCAGGTCTAGAGGCGGGGCTGTGGCGGGAAGCAGAGGACGAGGCGCGTCAAGGGGCCCCTGTGTCACCGGCACCATGTTCGCCACCTGAGCCATCAAGAACGGCATATGGATGTTGGTGGGCAAGCCTGTGCCAAGCGCGCTTGCAGCTGCAGCGGCCGCAGCAAGTGCTTGGGCTGCAGCTCTGGGGTCATTTTGCACACTGTCTATCTGGGCTTTGTTGAGCGGGTGCTTCCACGCGTGCGGATAGAGCCCTGTTCGCAAACACAACAAACGCCAAAACTGTGTCGCAATATCGAGGGCAGCGCAAGGCACAAGCGATAGTGATGCAGCAAAGCACACAGTAAACACGTCAGAAGCTTGCCTAGCTTGCGTAACTCTTCATCCACCGCTTCCCAGCTGCGGCCTGGCAGACGACGCGCACACCGCATCGCCTGGTCTTTGGTGATGATTCGTTTTTGGTTTTCGGGCGTCCCTTCTGGGTTCACAGCCCAAGTGAAAAGGACTGCAAGAGTATAACGGCAACGCAGGTGGACACAGGTGACGGGCGTGAAATGCTGAGCGTATCCAGGACATGCATAGCACACAGCACGTCCAGTGCGGTTCACGCGCCAGCACGGCATGAGGACGTGGCACGCATTTCGGACTGCGGTACTCCAAGGTCAGGCCTGTCCAAGCGCACTGAAAGGTGCCACTATGACTTACTAGAAAGGTACGAGCCCCAGCCGTTGATAAGGCCCCAGTCTGGTGCCGCGGGGCCCCCAGTGTCCGAATCGCCCAGTGCAAGCTTTAGGTACGCCCTGATCTGTTCCTCCGACACACGGTTGCCTCCCCCGCCCTCGTCCGCAACAGATAGGAATTTGGCAGAGTCTGGCATGAGCTTAACCAGAATCCTGACCAGCTGCCGCATCTCGTCCATAGGCCCACGCCTAGCGGCCTTTGAGTTCTTGTGCTCGGCCTTGAGCAAGCTGTGGTGGGGAGGCTTGGGAACCTTGTCCTTTGGCTCTTGCACCAAGGAAACGGTATACTGAGAGGGTGGCGCCCCGAACATAGTGTCCAGACCAATTCCAAATAGTTGTTGTTGCGAACTTGGCAACCCGAAATCACCAAACTGGGAAGCGCGGAAGTCTGAAGAGCCCAGGAGACCAACGCCCCCAGCCCCCTGGCTATCTGTAAGCGGCGCTACTGCAAGTGAAGAAGATTGGACCCCTTGCTGTTGCTGCGAGGAGAGGGCCCATACCTGTGGTTGCGACCCCAAGCCACCAGGAATATCAATAAGACCCGGCTGGGACCCTAGCTCCAGGTCTGGAAGCAGCGGCTCGCTCATCCTAAGCGAAATGGCCCCAGCACTGGCCGGGGTCGCTTGGAGTTGTAAACACGACCTACAGAGACTCAACCAAACCCGCACAGTAGCGAGCGTCGTAAGATTTATCAGGCGAAGGATATTTACGTGCTGTATGTCGGCACCAGTAAAGTGTGTTGCTCGCAAAGCACGTCCCAAGCACAGCAGGCGTGTCATGCACAGCAGGCTCAATCTGTTTGGCAAATCCCTCTAGTCTACACCTGCCCACACTGGCCTTTCCTGGTCTTCATGACATTGCCGCTAGCAATTTACACTGCTAGTTTTTGGCTGCAGATGTCCACGGCAGGTTGTCTGTGACCCCGTGAGCGCAGCACACCACCTATATGAGACCGGCGAAGCATGAGAGTGCCAAGCCTCGCACTTGATAAATTAGAACCAAAGAGGCATATTGCGTGTATACGAAGTGGTAAGCGTGCTGATGATATTAATTTGTGCAGGTTGGAGTGGCTTGCGTACTCGAGCATAGGTGTGTGCCCCTTTACCGTGCAAACCAGCAAAGCACGCTTTCTACATTGGCACGCTTTAGAGCGTCTCCTTGCATTATCCTGAAGGGAACGGTATACAAGCATCACCATACGCAGTTGCGCTGCGACTGCGCTTGGTTGGCTCCATCGTGTTGGCTCCGTGTTACCGCCACCAAAGAAAAGGGTGTGGCCCCAACAGGGGCTCTTGTATGTGATTAGGCGGCTTCTCTTGATTCATCGAGGTCTCGCAGCACGTCCTGTTGGAATGTAGCACCAGAGTCATACTGAAAACCGGCATTGTTACGCCCTGTGCAAAGGTCCGATTCTTTGAAGGGCGACAGCGTGTTCATGCTAGCAAAAACAGGCTAAGAAGAAGACCAAACGCAGGCCACAACAATTCGTGACAGCGATGCTGACGACTGCTGCACACGCACAGTGAGGCCGCCCTCCCGCCTACATGCAAGAGCAACGCTTTGTACTTGATGCACTTCCCACGACCCGCTCAAACGCACGCAAGAGCATGCGAAGCGCAGTCCCAACAGGCGCTCGCACTGGACTTTGCATTCACAGCACGCATGCTGCTACACTCAGCAGTGCAAGCGTCCACGCCTCACCCGAATGGCCTGCGCGTCCAGCGGTATGTACAGCAGGTCGCTGCGGCCCTCCTCGCCGCCTCGCCACATCACCTGCAACAGCCCGCCATACCCAGTTGACGGCTTGACGCACAATGCCGAAGACTTGTGTTGCACCGTGGAGTTCAGGACAGGTCTTTACAGCGAATCAGTAACTCCTCAGTGTGACGACGGTCCCGCCCACCGTTAACCCCGCCCTGGTAATATGCACCTCCTGCCTGACCACACCCATGCATGCATCATACATTCATACTTGATCTTGGGGTTTGCAATACATTGCGTGCAGGAACGCAGCACGAAGAGC
>BDDA01000016.1:220677-300925 GCA_001662385.1 Chlamydomonas asymmetrica | reverse complement strand
GTATAAGCATGCAGTTTAGGGTAGACAGTTGTAGTGCGTGGGTGGCCGGAGATGCAACGAAGAACACGATTCCGCCAGAAGGCGCTAATGCAATCACCCAGGGCTGACACATCAACTCGCAGACCCCAGAAGTAGGACAAAGCATCGGATAGGAAAGCCACAGAACGAGAAGCGAAGCAGGCAGCATGGCGTTGGATGACAAAGATGCTACCAGTAGCAGCCGAGAGATGGGCTAGGAACTGACAAGCCTTAAATGACCAACACTTGCGAACGCCCGAGATCATGAGCGCTAAATCTGCACGAGCCGCATGCGCGGCCATGCAGTCAGGATTGTCGCGCACGCTGTTCCACAGCCTAAGCACGCACTGAGCAACATGAACTTGCATGGGGTGAGCCCCAAACGCTTGAAGCAACACCCAGAGCACAACGATTGACACCAGCCACATGTCTCAGAAAATCCAAAGCAAAAGCATGTAAAGCATGTAGAAAGATGTAGCTGCGGTGGGCACACGACGGCAGCTGGGTGCGCATGTGTGGGTGGCAGGGAGTGCCCACTGTGACTGGCATGCCTCAACGCTCCACCATGCGCTTGTTGTGGAACCTGCTGGCCAGCCATGAGGGGGAGTTGATGTTGATGTCTGCTGCTGCTACTGAAGTATCGGCTGTGCTGCTGCTGCGTGTTTGTTCACGTTATTTGGTTCCCGTGGGGCCATGCAGTATGCTTAGTGTGGGGGCGTGCAGTATGCGTTTGCGTGATGATGGGAACTGCACCTGTGTGCGTGCATGTGCAGGTGGAGGACGATGACGACTACTTCCATGAGGACGAGGACGACGGCAAGGTTGCGCCTATCGCCGAGGCGTCCGGCCCGGGCCTGCTGGCCGCCACCATCAGCGCCATGGCGGTGCCTCAGGCACCACCGCGTGACGGCAGCCCAGAGCCTGACAGCCACTAGCGCCCCAGCTCCCGAGGCCTGGCCCTTCGTTGAGGCCTGCAGGAGCGTGACCACTTATCTGATTCCGCTTCACTCCTGTGCCTTGTACTCTGGCAGCGTCTCGCCCGCTGTCCAGTGAACGCTGGGCTTGCTTAACACGCAAATGCTAAAATGCTCCTCAGCAATACACTTCGTGCCATGCTACTGTTCGATGCGTACATGCGGCATATATGTGATCAGCTTGTCAGTAGCATGGTTGCCCTCCTCTCCACTTTTCGTCCTTGATGCCATGTTTTGCACTTACTGATGGGCGTCTACCGCCTGTGCGGCATCACAGAGCGCTTGGTTACGCTAAGACTTACGCAATCGCATTGGGTACAAGCAAAGTGACGATGCGTCCATGGGTAGATAGGCGATAGTGGCCGTGCCGTGCTCCCCCATATCAAAGTAAGAGCGCGGAAACCCTGTCGAGGCTCAGGAGCGCGTGCATCAGCTGTGTATGTACGCATATGCGTACGAGCAACGCACATTAGACTGAACAGGATGATTACACTGATCATTACTAGACATGGCGGTCATGTGCAGGCAGCCATGGACCGGACTATGGGAGGGTGCATTCGTGAGGAGCACGTGCGATAATGGGCGCTAACAGAGGCGCAGCACCAGTGTCGGCGCATTAACTACGTCCACATGAGCTCCGACTGCTGCCATGGGCACCGCCAGGCCTACACATGCCGCTTCAGAAGCCGCACGTGACGGGTCCATGGCTGTGTAAACTCTTGATTGGCGCCACGTTGATGCGGAGGAGGTTTGCATGCTGGCATTTTGCGTGCAGTGGGCTGGGATCGGTGGCGCGGAGGGGTGGGAGGCTTAATCAGCATGTAGGTTTATGTTAGCATCATGCTGGGTCTAGGATTAATCAGCTGCATTTGAAATGCAGGGAGGGTAGTGCCTTTCATGCAACATGCAATGTAGGGAATCACATGCAGGGGTATGTTACGGGCTGGAAGCTCGCATTGGTCATGCTCTTCGCAACCACTTGCGTGCAGACCCCAAGCACTGATCGCAACCAGCTTGGTACGCATGTCGACCTGGCTTGCACGCCTGGCTCCGCTGAGGCTATACCATGGACGCTGCAGGGTTGAACCTGGCGCCATAGTACGTCAGCGCTGATGGCTTGGCCGTCTTTGCAGCGCCCTCGCCGGGCCGCGTCAGCTTGTAAAACACCTGCGTGGCGGACGGGCAGGAGGGATAGGGATTTAGCAAAGCCACCCACATCAGCCAGAGAGCCCCGCCAGATACACCTGGGCGCATTGACACTGCCAGCAGCTGGCACGCACAGCGCGCTTCACAAGGTGCAAGGCAAGACACAAGCCAGGAGCTAGCCTGTGAGGCCTGCCACTGAGTGACGCGAAAACACAGCGCACCTGTGCGTTGAAGAGGCCGTTGTCGCTGACAAACTCTGTGCCTGTGGTGGAGCCGTTGAAGAACGTCATCAGCCCGGCGCGGCTGTTGATGTAGTGCGTGTTGTCGACGTGCGGCACGCCGAAGCGCATGCCGCGCATGGTCGCGTCGCCGCTGGTGGTGCGCGTCGTGGCGCCGTGTGCGGGCATGACCGAGGTCGTGTTGCTGGGCGCCTGCGGCTTGAAGGTGGTGTCCCCCGGGAGGCGTTCGCGCGAGTACTGGTCCATGCCGAACAGCAGGCAGTTGGCCTTGTGGTCCGGGCGGGGCAGGGCCGCCTCTCCCTGCTCAGCGCCTTGGGCAGACCTGCGCAGGTGAGACAAGTGCATGTCAGTATGTGATAGGTCCCTGGCAGGTCAGGCTGAGGCACCACGTGGGCGTGCATGCTTGCGGCGGCGTGGCTACGTTGCTGCAATAATGCGTTAACCGCGCAGCACCTGGCACTCATCATGCATTCCCCACAGCAATACAGCATGCATTCATGGCATTGGCCTTGCTAATGCATGAAGTAGCGAGGCTGCCGGTCACAGGCCCATCCCATTTGAGCTCTCCCGCAACAAGCCTTGGCCTGCTGGTGCCTCCTCCCACCTGTACTTTGACGCCGGGATGTGGCCGGTGTAGCGCGGCGGGTGGCACACGTTGCGCGTGGTGCCCTCCGAGAGGTCCCTCGTGGTCGCCCCGCGCGTCATCGTGAACTTGGTGTCGGCCTGCCGAGTCATCGGGTCCGAGCTCTCCTCGCCGTAATCGCGCCGGTACGTAGAGTGCGCCTCCGCCATCCCGGGCACCATCACGCGCGGCAGCGTCGCGAAGCGAGGGTCGCCGCCGGCGGTGTGCGGCCGCCGCGTGCCCAACGACTCTTGAAGCTGCCGTGCCGTCTTGTCGGTCATGCTGTTGTACGTGGTCTGGTATCCCGGGAGCTCGCCAAAGTCGGTGGGTACTGTCAGCGGCCGCTGCAGGCCTGACGAGTATGCTGCGGCGGCGGCAGGCGATGAGGAAGTCATGGTGCCGTGCCCGTTGAGCGTCCCGGAGACGACGTTGGTGGCGAGCCCGGCTGTGCGCGGAATGGTGTTGCCGAGGATGCTGCTGCTCGCGCTGGTGCTGGCGAGGTGCCCGCTCGCGTGGCGCACGGCGCCGGGGTCGACGGACTGGCTGCGGCGCATGTCGTTGCCTTGGCGGGCGGCCTCGTAGCCTGCTAGCGTGGTGACTAGGCCGTCTACGCGCTCAAGCTGCTTTGCCGTTGTTTCGCTGCCGCTGAGCACCTCCGCCTGGTATGTCGACTTGCCTACAGTCACACGATGTTGTGCACACACAAGCTTATCGCACATCATACTGCTGTGCGCACGCATTCCCCACTGTAGCCATTCTCCCGGTGCACTAGCCCCCCTTCCATAAGTACCCTCCCCCCTCCCATGGTTATCCCTGCCGTTACCCCTCGTTACCGCTGCTTGCACTCGAGCAACACAAGCACGACAAAGGCATGATACAGGGGCCACTCGAGCTTGGCTATAAGAAATACTGCCTATGTTCCTGGGCTTGCTCATCATTGATGCAGCGAGTTGCTGGCGTCACACCGACTGTACTCACCTAAGAATTGGACGTTTTCTGGCAGCTTTCGTTCTGTAATCCAGTAGCCCCCTCCTGTCTTAGAAAACGACTTGGTATTTTCTGGTGAAAGCTTGTACTCAGCTCCATACCTGCAGTTGAACGCGTGCGCAAGCACGGTGATGGGCCATGCAGGTATTAAGAAGGCAACCCGCAAAGTTGCCTGGAGGGCCCGGCAAACAGACATAATATCACAAATCAGAAATATAGTGAGCTCCTCACTCTGTAGCCTTCTCAGGGACCTGAACGGTCTGCGTTGCCAACTGCGTCAGTGCTGCTGTGCTCGCGGGCCTGCCTGTGTGCTGTGCCGCCTTAACTGGCAGAATGACTGAGCCGCTTGAAGGAATAAAGCCTGTGTAGCCTGGTACACCCAAGTCTGCTCGATAAGATAGCAAGCTCTTGTTTCCCGCCTGCACACGTGCACGACCATCAGCAAGGGTAATAAGCACGCAAGCGGGCAGCCAGGCCGATGTGGGTGTGGTCTCAATTTGTATGCAAAGCCTATCTTATCTATGCTTTTGTGTTCCCTCACCTGGTTCGGGCCGTGATGGGTGTGGTCCCCAATCGTGGAGCCGTACACTTCTACCTTCGCAATTGGCATTTCTCTGCTGCCCGGAACGATGCTACTTGGTGGACGTCACCTCAAGCAAGCTGGAAGACAAAAGCTGTGTAGCTTACAATTAGGTGAGAATGCCGACGTCGAGTGTCGGGGGTAGGGAGGGTAAGGACTGCGAACGTCTGGAGTTGAGTGTGGAATGATTCCTTAGGTTCTGTCGTATGAGTTATCTAGCCTTTGGTGCTTCACAGCTTGAGCTCGCTGATAGGATAACCGCCCCGAGTAAAACCTACAAGAAGCAGCGTGCAGGACAGCGGTACGGTTTTCAAAAATGCCACCAACTGTCATTGCTGAACATGCCACTTGCCAGGTCTGGCCATCTCAACTACTCCAACATGTAACAAGCAGCATTGCAACCTGATTGCGCCTTCCTATGTGTTGACACCTCTGGCTGCGTTGTCGTCGTCATCGTCTGGCTGCGGGTTCTTGTGCTGGACTTGCCTTACACGTTTGTCCCACACGTGTACATCGCTCTCACACACATACGCACCATAAGTATTTCTGCTACCTGACGAGCTTTATTCGAGTCGATGGATTACACACAGCCTGCTTCGCTCGTTCCCTCCCTTACGCCATTGGGCGTAAACAACAGGTTCGTGCTGTGTGCGGCACGCTGGCAGCTTTCACTGGACAGTGACCAACTGCGTCATACTGACCATTCACAGTGCTGAATTGTGCAGACCGGTGGGAAGCCGCTTGAGCTTGAAGGGCAGGCGCACCTCCGCCGCTGCCACTCCAGAAGCAGACACAAATAGGCAGCAAACGCCGCCCAGTTGTGGAGCAATTCAGCAGCAGGTTAGCACTGAGTGCAACAACATTGCTCCTGTGGTCTTGCCGACAGCCCTTCTGGATCAGGACCAAGGCACGCACCGCGTCTCAGCAGACGACGCGTCTCATGCTGCCCAGCACTTGCCGATCGTACCGCAGACACACCCACCGCGCCCTCAAAGCGCTCCACTCAATCAGCCGCTGACCATGGATGGACCCTTGCAGCAGTCCAGCCCTCTGGGAGAAGTCATTCCTGAAACTGATTCTGCGCAAGCGAGCAGCGAGGATGACGTCAACTGCAGTCCTGGACCTGTCTTCCAGCTGGCTATTGCGCCTACTGTTGCAGGCCCGAACGCTGGTGTTGGGAGCCTGTCCTCTGTGCAAACTGGAGCGGTGCTGGCAAACGGTGGTGCGACAGACGCACAGCACGCGCAGCATGCACAGATACAGCTTGGAAACTCGCCAGGAGGTCAGCGGCCTTCTCTGGGCCAAGCAAAGACCCACACTGAGGCCGTTCTATGCCCGACATTGACAGCACCATCGAATCTGGACCGCAACGGTGTCACAGCTCAACGCGATGACGACTGCATGCAGGATGGTGCGCCGGCGCGGGCCGCCCACACGCAAAGCGGCCCCCAGGCGATTCATACAGCAGGAAGTGCTGACCATGACACTGATGACAGCGATTACAATGACGATGGCGACGACATGCCAGTGTTTCAGCTGCAGCCTGTCAGTGCACCAACCAGCAACGCTACTTGTGGTGCACCCAGGCTGCGCGCACCAGAGTCACTGCTTCGGCCCCATGCCCAGACACCTTCCGCATGCATCAGCCATGGCAACAGTACAGGCCACATCAGCGGAGCAGGCAATGTCCAGAAGCACAGCGCTGAACATGACGACGAGCACGAGGAGGAGGAGGATAGTGCGGACGACGACTGCCCGCCCCAGTTCGTGCTGCCAACACGCAACACGTTCAGCCAACGGCCGCAGCCTGCTACGCACTTCAGCCCGCGTGCAGCGAGCGATGGCGACGGCGGCTGCCAGGCAGCCCAGGCAGCCCTGCTGGCGTGCAAGCAGCGCCTTGTGCCGCAGCTGGGCCGTGGATTCGGCCAGGTGTGGCAGCAGCACAAGCAGCAGCTTGTGCAGAGCGCGCAGCAGCCGCCACAGCCGATGCTAGCCCCGCTGCACGCGCAACAGCCTGGACGTGCACCAGCCATACAGGAGCAGCAGCAGCAGCAAGCTGGCGGCATGACCCCGGAACAGCCCCTGCTGCATGTGCAGCAGCAGTGGCCACCACCGCTACCTCCGCAGCGCTCAGGACAGCAACGGCGACTCGACCAGGAGCGTGATGCAGGCCACCCAACAGCCTGCAACAGCCTGCAAGGGCAGCCGTATCATGGTGCAGCCGACCATGATGCAGGCGGGTACCACATGGGGATTAGACAGCAGCAGCAGGTGCACCACTTCCAGCCTCACACTGACCGCCAGCGCGGTGCAAGTACTATAGCAGGCGCTGCAGCACAGCCTGGCCGTACCGTCGACCTCCGGCCTCTCCCCGGGTTTCACCCGCAACAGGCTGCTGCCTTGGGCCAACATGCCCACCAGCAGCAGCAGTGGCAACAGCAGCAGGCCATGCATGAGGGCCTCAGTGGTGTGGGGGAGGAGGGCTGGGGTGCACAGGGTGGTGAGGTGCTCGGTGACCCCTGCACACGCGAGCACCAACACCGCGATCCACAGGCCCCCTATGCAGAATACAAGGAGGAGCAGGCCGGACACGGACTGCGTGATGGACAGCATTACGGGCAGGAGCAGCAGCGGCAGTGGGAGGGGGAGGAGGAGGAGGCGGATGCGCTGGGCCATGAATCCCATGATGGAGGATTGGATGGCATGGACGTCCATGATGCAGGGTCGGACGACATGCACGACCAGCCAAGTGGTCAAGATTGCAATCAGCACGGTTATCAGGACGATCCCTATGAGGACCAGAATGCCACTGACGGTGTCCATGGGCTGCCTGACGGGGTACTGGACGAGCAGCGGCATGCTGGCGCTGTTACGGCGGCAGTAGCAGTGCGCGCAGCGGCGTCGGTGCCGCCGCGTAGCGTGGCGCGGCTGGATGGGCCGATGAGCTCTGGGCGGCGCAGGAAGCGCTCCCTGCCTGCTTACAAGCCGCTCTTCGCAGACGAGGTGAGGGCGCTGCTGCTAGCGTGGTGTTTGTCCAGAGCGACCCGCGGAAATCAGCGATTGCCTGCCAACAAGCGTGGCTTAGAGCACATGCGCTGCTACGCATGGCACCTGCGTGCGCACGCTGGCACGGCGCTATGATGCAAATTCAATTCAATGCACACTCTCCGCCCTGCTGCATGGCGGCACACCGTATGCCGCACCTGATTGCAGATCGCTTGAGGATATCAGCAATGGGTCTGCAATCTCGCTGCAGCATGCGTGCCAGTCATGACCAGACCGTGCTTCTGGCACAAATCACCGATTGACCAGGCACCGCATCTGTCGGGTTGTGCTTTCCGTGGACTACCACTGGTACATGCAGGAGGAGGGTGATGCTGACGAGGAGGATGAGGGCCAGCGCGCCATATTCGAGGCCTACAATGACGACAATTACGCCTTCATGCCGTCGCCGCAGCGCCCCCGCCCCGCCGGCTGGGCGGAGTACCAGCAGCGCAAGCGCGCGCGTGTGGCGCGCCCCCCTGCCCTCCCCGAACCAAGCCTGCAGGGCGACAGTGTCAGTGCAGGTACTGCCGTAGCCACCGCAGCCACCACCAGCACAGGTGTGGGCATCCCTCCGCTACCCACCGTGCCCGCTCAGGGGCCAGCAGCCGGCCGAGCCGCCACGTCCCGTGCACCCACCAGCGCGACAACCCCAGGCAACGCCACTCACATCAGCATAGCCCTGATTGATCATGAGGATGATTGGGGGCGCGCTGAGGGTGGTATGGGCCTGGGTGCAGGCGTGGGCCACCTGGCAAGCGCATTGGAGGATGACGGCGGTGGCAGCGGGTGGCGCAGTAGCGGCAGGCAAGCACCAGCCAGCGGCAGGCGCAACAGGAAGCGCTCTATCGTCCTCAGCGATGATGAAAACGATAACGGTGGCGACTATGACCATGGCTATGCTGATGCTGATGCTGATGCTGCGGGTGGTGGCGCTGCTGCTGTGCCATACCGGCCTTTCCATGACGCACCGTTCCACGCTGCGCTTACAGCCACCATCGATGCCAATTATGCAGTCCAGCCTCTGCACTTGCGACAGCAGCAGCAGCAGCAGCAGCAGCAGCAGCAGCAGCATGAATTCACAGCTGGCCATGGCAATGCCCATGCAGGCCTCCTTGCTGGCAACTACAATGATCAACCTGCTGAGCCTGGTGACGATGTTATCCAAGATTCTGATGAGGAGGACGGCGCGTTGATGTTGGGAGCCCACAGGCCCCTGCCCCCGGCCAGGCAGCCGCCAGGCAGCCTGCCCAGACAGGCAGCAGCGGCGGTGACAGCTGCAGCAGCACCTGACCTGCCTTTTACCCGGCCGCCCCTACCTCGGCCACCCCGCATGAGCATGCCTGACCTGGGAGGCGCTCCCGGTGGCCGCCTCCTGATGCTGAATTCCCCGTCACCGCGCTCGGCCCAGCAGCAGCAGCAGCCACAGCAGCAGCAGCAGCAGGGCAGGCAGCAGGCGGGTTTAGGCAGTGCAAGCCGCCCCTTGGACGGCGTCGGCCGGGGCGCACGGGCGGTCACTCCGCTCGTGCTACAGCCCAGCGCCCCTGGCACAGGACCCCGCTTCAGGCAGCTCGGGGGGGCCCACAGCATGACCGGGCAGGACAGCGCTGAAGGCACCGGCACCGGTAACGGCAGTGGCAGCGGCAGTGGCGGTGGCGCACACCTCCACCGCGGCGCCACCCTGCAGCCGCCACTGGACGCGCTCGCCAGCCATAGGACTGCGATGGCTGTGCTGCTGGGTCCACAGCCGACGGCTGTGTGGCCGTCAGCATCGGCCCGCCCAAGCCCTGGTCTATCAGGTGGTTCGGCTGCCGCACGATCACCTTGGCCGGGGCAGCAGCAGCAGCAGGGTCTTGGTGGGGGGCCGCCGGTGCGGCAGCCAGTGTGGGCAGCGCGTGGCGAGCCTGAGCCCTGGTGGACGCGCCTGCCCAACTTTGTGCCCGTCAAGGCCCTCGCCGCTGGTGTGGATCCCCGGTAAGCGCATGCGTCAGTCATTTAGGATGAGCAATACTGACTGGGCCAGTCAATAGGCAGCAGGGTGTGCGGTTGCTGACACAGCTGGGGCGGCAGGTGCTGAACGACTGCCGTGCCGTTCATGATGGCTGTTGAGTTTTGACCACAGCTTGGGTTTTGTACTGCCCTGTATGCAACTTTGCGCTGTGCATCATTGAACCAGGTTGAACCCCACTGCTGTGAGTGTGAGCCTTCTGACAATACTTCCGGACAGCATTCGCTTGACCCTCACCCCTCACCACCGAAATGCCCCACCCATTCAACACCCGCACACCACACCCACACACGCCCCCACTGGTGTTGCGCTCAACCAAGCACACCGGCCTCTCCTGTCCCGTCCCATGCTTCCATTTGAGCACTGTGCAGGGACGGCCAGTCGCCCATCCATGTGCTGTACGACAAGCTCTTCAGCGGGGCCTCGGCGGCCGCCAAGCTGCCTGCGGCGGCGCAGCAACATGCGCAGGCCTCGTACGCAGCTGACCCGGAGCTGCAGCAGGCCATCGCTGAAGAGGGCTCCGGCAGGGAGCGCAGGGCAGGCGGGGGAGGTGGGGGCCGGCGCAGGAGCAAGTCGCGCCACAGCCGTGGCGGCACGGGCGCGGCGGGCGACGGCGGAGGCTCGGACGGGCGCTGGCTCACCAGGGACGGCCGCAAGGTGCGTCGAGCGATCTGTAGCAACCTGCCAAAGGTTGCATGCATATACGCATGAGCTGCATGTACGCACTGCTGCAAGCAGGTGCTGTGTATTTGGGTGTGGGCTTGGGGCATGCTTCACAGCTCACACTGACGCAGTCAGCCTCTGAGGGCCAGAGTAAGCGCCATGCATTGGCGCAGTTTGTGCAAGTCTGCATGTGTCCTGAGGTATCAAGGTGGGGTGCCAGTAGTACTTTCACTCAACAGTGGGACATGGTGATCAACTGTTCACATGGGAGGCCGTTGACAGCAGTGATCGGCGAACACGATCTGCATGGCAACAGGCACTACAGGTCGTCCACACTGCTCATGTGCGCTCTTGAGCCGTACATGACGGCATCTGTAGTTCTAGCTTTCAAGGCAGTGGCAAACTGGCAGCAGGAGCGGTACTGCACAAGGCCAACACGGTCCACTGCAGCCGTCATCTTGCTTGGCACATGACCAACACAGGCGCTTGTACTAGATCCACACTTTCACAAAGCCTCTGCCGACCGCTTGCATCTTAGTATGACGCCGCTGATTGTGGTTTACACCACCCATAATGCTGTGCTTCAATCGTGTTGAACACTGTTGTGCAGTATGCAGAACTTATCTGTGTGTGTGTGTGTGTGCGTGTGATGTGGTGTGTTCCAGGTGTTTGTGGACGCGAACGGGGCAGAGCACGTCGGCCGGGCCGCATACAAGCAGGGCGGCGGCAAACACTGGGGCGGCCGTAAGAAGCGTGGCAAGGGCAAGGGCAGGAGTGCGGGCGGGCGCGGAGGCAGCACGCGCGGGAGCAAGGGCAGAAAGTGACAGGCGGACGTGGCAGGATGCAACGCCAGCGGGCTGCTGAACCGTGCAGTGCAGCAACTGCAGGCTGCACGGCGACAGCAGCTGCGCGCACTAGGTCACGTGGCGCGGTGTTGGCGGCGCAACCCAGCACTGCCTTGGGCTGGGCGGTCCTATTGGAAGTGGGCTGGTCGTAGTGTGGCGTGGCCTTAGATGCAAATGTGGGTGGGTTGAGCATTGCAGCGAGCGGCATGCAAAAACCAAAAAGAGTAGGCAGCGAACACCTGACAGCCGCGTGATGTAAGGAGAGGAAATTCCACACGTAATACCTCCGGGGCTATCTTGACTATCCACCACACGACGTGTTTCCGTGCGCTTGCTGCCTTACTGGCATGGTGCGAGGCACAACACCGCACACCACTGCTGTTGCACCAGCGATTGCCCAAGGCCCCCATCGCGTTGAAGTTCGGGGCAGAGATATTTGGGACAGTCCGAGAGAAAGGAGAAATTCATTGCCGAACGAACGGGAGCTCCCGTCCTTTGTATTTCTGCGCCATTTCGTTTCGTCCACGCACGTATGCTGTCCAAACATGCCAAGTGTCAACACAACTCCTATGCAGTAAATGCGGGCGCTGATGACAGCCAGGCGAAAACACACGCACCCCAACAGCCGAATCCCAAGCCGCCTGTCTACCCGCGTGGATGCACCACACACCCGGCCGCACCTCACTCCATCAGCCCTCCCCTCCCCCCTCGCTGTGCAGAGCAGCCTCAAGCTGCCAGGCTAACCTCAGGGTCATAAATGATAGGCGAGTCAAAACAGGCTTATTAAATAACATGTTGGAATGAAAATGAGTGTCCAGCTCATACCTGAGGAGTGCACGCGCACTGCCCGCTGCCACCTGCGGCGGCATCGAGCAAGAAACTGAGGGGGGGCATCAGGGAAGCAGGCCATAGCACCGGGGCAACAGCAATGCTCATAAAGCTAGTTATTCCGCTGTGCAGCGGCCGCCGAGGCGTTGGCTGCATAGCAGGCAGACAGCAAAAGCGTTTGCCACCCCCGGAATCCAGCGACCGTACGTGGGACTTATTTTGATCGCTGCCATAGCACAAATGCATGGGAGAGGGGGATACGTAAGCAAACAAGACACCTAACGAGCCAAATGAAACTCATTTGTTTAGGGGTGGGTGCGCGGAGGTACTGCCAGCTGCGGGAAATCGAATCCAACGATAAGCAACACCAAACAGGGGCACGGCGCAAAGCAACAGCACAGGCGCAACACCCCCCACGACGTCACGCGCTCACACGGCACGCAATGCACATGTACGACACGCAATATTGCAAGACCACAGGACTGCACAGGCAGACGCGCATGCTACGACAAATGGTGCAGCGGCCACCCCTGACCCGCGCTGGGCAATGCAGCGCACGCGAAGGCACACCCACGAGCGGCACAGGTGCCCCCGCAGACAGGCGGCACCGCGCCAACAGCGCCAATTTCAGCGCCGACCCAACGCACACAGGAGTACAGCACAGCGGCGGCGTCATTAGTAGTTGTCAAAATTGGCGCTGCCGCCCGCGTCCGTCCCGCTGCCCTTGGCCGCCGCGCCGCTGTTGGTCCTGCGCGGGATGTAGGGAGGCGCCTCGTGCCGCAGCAGCGCCCAGTTGACGCTCTTGAAGAACGGGTGGGACTTGATCTCCTCCGCGCCGGCCTTGGAGCCCAGGCGCTTGGAGACGTCCTTCACCAGCAGCTTCTCTATGAGGTCGCGGCAGTCGTCCGAGATGACGGGCTTGGCGGGGAAGCGCAGCGGCGCCTTGATGATGTTCTCAAACGTCTCATCGCGCCGCGCGCCGCGGAAGGGCGTCACTCCGAACACCAGCTCGTAGATGAGGATGCCCAGCGACCACCAGTCCACGCCTGTGTACGTGGCAGAGCCGCGAGCGCATTTGTGGTGATTGGCAGGACCGCAGAGTCGCCGGTTGCTGGCGTTATGCACGCGTTGCACATGCTGTACCAGGAAGGGGCGCCCATGGGGCTGTGCAGTGTGATTCCCGTGGGGCCATGCATATGCGTATGCGTAAGGATAGAGAGTGGACATGCAGATGGCGAGCGAGGTATCTGGGCTGATCTGGCGGCTGCCCCCCGGTGCTGGATGTTCCCATGATGCTGGTGTGCTCATTTGCATCAGCTGCCTTGTACCACGGCATGCCCTCGCAGCTCACATGCAGACCACTCAAATACCACGGCATGCCCTCGCAGCTCACATGCAGACCACTCAAATACAACACCAACATGCATAGTGGGTTGGAGGCATATTGCTGTAGTAACATCGAACTGCTGTGGTAACATTGAACCCCACGGCGTGCGACTGGGCTTATGCAGCACCTAGACCGCCTGCGCATAAGACCTGCGCTTTGTTGTTTGTGTCATGCCAGCAAGGACCAGTCGTTTACTTGATAGTCCCCCATTGCACACAAGAGGCAAGTGAGCGCACGTGGCACATGCAATCCCATGCACTCCCGAAGGGATCGAAAGTGGCAGCCCATCTCCCCCGTTACCCCCACCCACCTGCTGAGTGTCCTGCTGCGTTGATGACCTCAGGCGCCAGATACTCCTCAGTCCCCACAAACGAGTTGGCGCGCGCCACAGGCTCGCAGTGCAGCACAAAGTCGTCATACGCAGGCGGCGCGTTTTTGGCAGGCGCTGCCTGGCCAGTTGCGCTGCTCTGTTGGATCAGGAAACACAACGCGCAGCACGGCACCAACAAGGTTTAGGAGAGGGTTTAGGAAGGGGTTTAGGAGGGGGGCATTACACTGTCATGCTGGCTGCTGCAGGCAAACTCGCATGCATGCCGTGCTGACACCTGGCCGTGCCTGAGCTCTCACTGGTCATGCACAAATAGGGCGGCTGTACTCTCGCACAATGGGGTGGCTGGCCGCACCTTGCGGGGGTTGGGGATGCGCTCGACGCGCGGCGTCGTGGTGCCCTTGCCATAGCTGAGGTCGAAATCTGTGAGCAGCACGTGCCCGCTGCCGTGCAGCAGGATGTTCTCCGGCTTAAGGTCGCGGTACACGTAGCCCAGCAGGTGCAGGTACTGCAGCGCGAGCGTCACCTCCGCCGCATATGTGCGCACGTGCGCCTCTTTGAGGCGCTTCTTAGGCTGGCTGTTGAGCAGGCCGTACAGCTCGCCGCCGTCGCAGTACTCCATCACGAAGTGCAGGTGCGTGTCGGTCTGAATGGTGCAGTACAGGGTCGCCAGGAAGGGGTGGTCGACTGCGGCCAGGATGGTGGCCTCAGTGAGCACACGCTGCACCTTGTTGCGCTCCTGCATCTCGTACTTGTCAAGCGTCTTCATCGCAAACTTGTACTCCGTGCCCTGCAGCTGCACCAGGTCGACAAGGCCGACGTCGCCCGCGCCGAGCTGCTTGACGCGGCGAAAGTGCATCAACTTGAGCTTCTTGTCACGCTGCTGCAGCGCCAGCAGCGCTTGGTAGGCCTTGTCGTCCGCCTTGTGCGGCTTGCGCTGCATCACGCTGCCTGGGATGACAGCCCAAGGGTTTCCGCTGGGCTGCGGCATGCCCTGCAGGGCGGTGCTGATCATGGTTGCTGCCTGCGCTCCGGCCTGCACCAGCGCTGCATCCTGCTCCGGCGTCTTAGTCCAGGTCGGAGCTGCTGCTTGCGTGCCCGCCTGAGGGACCGCACCCTGCGCTGTGACGTCCACCTGCACCCCCACGAAAAACCTGACCTGGCCCTGCTGGTCACGCATCGGCGCCAGCGTGAACATGTTCCAGAACGGCTGCCCGTTCTTCTTGTAGTTCAGGAGGCGGACGGTAATTTCTGTCCCATCGCGAATGGCGTCGCGGATGGACTGGATCGTGGCAGCATCAGTCCCTGGCCCCTGCAGGAACCTGCGCAGGCAGGCGCAATAGCAGTGGCGGACGGTGTCAGGATGGTGGCTTCCAGCAAGCGCACAGCAGGCACAGCCTGTTGTCAAACAGCTCGGCGTGAACGGCGCTGCCCCTAGCGGTTCACCTGCAGTTCCGTCCAAGCACCTCCTCCCTCATGAAGCCCGTCAGCTCCAAGAAGGCGTCGGAGGCAAACACGATGGGGCAGTCAGGCAGGGATGGGTCGCAGATGCAGAAGTTTTGTTGGATACGCTCGACGGTCGTTGCCAAGTCCAGCGCGACACGCGGGAAAGCCTTGGGCCCCGCCTTCATTATCGACTTGGATGGGGGCTTGGCACCTGCATTCTCCGCCTTCTCCACAGCAGTATTGACCTCACTGACGATGTTGTGAGCCACGTTTTCTCGCAAGCGGGTGTCATACTTGACCAGGACGGGCACGCCATGGGTGTCGCCAAACGCTTTGCCCTCGGTTTTGGACGTGACGTCAACCTGGACACCCACAAACTTGGAAACCTTGCCATCCGGCGTCTTTATGGGCGTCATAGTCAGCAGGTTCCAGAACGGCGTGCCGTCCTTGCGGTAGTTCAGCAGACGGACTGAAACCGGCTCGCCCTTACGCACAGCCTCCCGAATTTTAGCCACCTCCTTGGGGTCTGTGCCCTCGCCCTGAAGGAAGCGGCTGCAATACAGGAGGCACACCAGCCGGAAATTGACAGTCACTAAGTATCTGATAGTGTCTCGCGTACGAGTGCCGCAACACTCAGGATACCCGTTCAACTTGCAGCTGGCAGCCAAAGCCGCGATCAGGCACGAAATGAGCAGCAAACAGTCACGCTGGCCAACGAGCAACGAAGTGTGTGGAGGTCAACACGTGCGACAGGGGCACTCGTTACTGCTGCAGCACACTTCCGCCCTGTTCAGCTTCGTCCCATTCCAAGGTAATCCTATCGTGGGACGCCAATACATGCCCCAGGGAGGCACTCAAAGCACAGCGGCCAGTGCCTGCTTGCACCAGAAGTGCTGCACGGCTTGGCGGCCCCGCAGCTCAGGCACACAGCATGGAGAGTCATAGTAGGCAAAATGGAAAAACCACCGAGTACAGCCACAGCTGGTTAAGATCCAGGGCAAGTGGGTGCTTTCCGCAGTGCTCGAAACCAGCAGCCCCCCGCTCGCGAAAGGCTGACGGTTGCACACTACCATCGCTCACCAGTTATGCCCCAGGACCTCCTCTGGGCCATACCCAGTCATTTGGTAGAACCTGCAAACACATACACCGCGCTCACAGTGTCTGGGGCACGAAGCCTGACAGCAGTGTCACAAGGGGCAGTAGAACCGAGGACCACGCGGCAGAGAGACCATGTGAGGCGCACTCACCCATCACTGCAATAGACCAGAGGGCAGTCAGGAAGTGTAGCATCTGCAACTGCGAACGTGTGTCTGAGCCCAGCCAACACCTTGGTCAGCTGGCTAGCGGGAGCAGGGACCTGAGCGGACATGTCACAGGACGCACAGGGAAGGCAACATTTCAGTCTTTGTGTACTCTGCCCTCCACCCTGCCCCCGACGTCCGAACCGTTCGCGTGCGAAACGGCACAAATATGCCAACTGCGGTGGCCGCGCTCTCCTGCCCAGTGTGTGGGGTTGCAAGGCACCCAGACGACGTCCACGTCAAACCAAGGACCCAACCAAACTGCAAGCTGCTTCGCCCTCAGCTGCGAGCTCTCACCGCCATGGTGCAGTCTCCTGAGCTGCCCGCAGGAAAGACGCGGTTGTCGTCAAACAGTTTGCTCTTTGGTTCGCTCACGCGCCCGAAATCGTCATTGAGACGGTGAATTTGTTCCCAGTATGCGCGGCCGTTTGGCAAAGATGTAGTGTCCGCAGGGTGTAGAACCAGTGCTCTAACCGGGCCAACAACGAGAAGCTAGTGGCGTGCAAAGAGGACTGGAGCCTCACAGAGTGACCCCACTCTGTGAGGGAGACACAGGTCCAGGGGGCCCAGGAAGAAGTGCTCCAAGTTTTCCCGTTTCCTTTCTTCAGGGTACCGCTTCAGGTGCTGTCCTGCCTCTGCTTTGACCCGTTGTATTGCACGAAGTCATGCAACCTTTGCAGCCATCTGCACTCCTCTGCTCTAGCAACTGGCGGAGCACCTTGCCGGGGTTCGAAGGGCGGCACCCCCACGGGATGGACGAAGGTGCAGTATCGTACGCACAGCACGGGCACACGCTGCTTAGACTTTAGGATACCGCGCCACCCGGTCTGTGTACACAAAGCCACTTGCACCCACCCTGGTGCACCCATGTCCAACACGAACATCACTCAGAACTTGCGCTGGTTGGTGTTCGTATACCTCCTCGATCGTTCAGGTGGTGTGGGGTGGGGACGTGAACTTGTGGGAGGCGTGATGCAGTTTGTAAGAAAGGCGCACGTTGCTTCCGGCCACCTTCGTGCGCTTCGCTTACAGAGGGGTGTGTTGAGGGCCACCAGCGCATCGCAGTGCCACAGCATCAGGCATTTCAGGCTGCATCTGGTTTATGCGGCATGGCCAATTGTGAGGTGCAGCAGTCTCACTGTGGCCATTCAGGTTGAGGATGACCTGCCCAGTCGCTCAAATGCTCTGCCTGTTGTGCAGCATGATTGCAAACGCACGACAAACTGAGCGCATACCGTCAGGTCAGGCGAGGCAGGCGCAGGCTGTACCCATGCTGCACACCACTGTTACTGCATGGCCCTTGCCCAACGGGCGATTTCGCAGCCGTGCCGCCCTCATTTCATAACTTAAATAATTAAATCCTTCTGTTGCTTACCCCGCACACGAAGATAAGGGGTGATGCAAGGCATGTTAAAATGCGCGGAGCAGAATGCCGCAGGTGCATGCGAAAGAGCTGCTGTGCATCGCACACTGGCAGTTGGCAGCTTCGATGAATGCACCATGTGCATTGAACCGCATCCTCCTAGCTTCCTGAGCCACGAAGAGCCATGCTGCATAGCAAGTAGCAGTTGTTCGAAATGGCTTCGCAAAGCGCGCAAACAGGCATCCAGCCCCGCAGCATGCAACTCACAACTGGACTCATGAGGCACACAGCCGTTGCACAGTCACCAGCGCTAGCAGGCATGCAACCATGGCAGCTTTCGGCAACAACCAGAAGCTGCAGACACCGTGTGTATGCCTCGCGGGTTTATAACTCACAGTAATCAGACAGCAATACAAGGCATTCAGCAAGGGGATACACCAAAAGAGGCAAGGACGGGGCAGTAGAACCCTGGGCCTGAGCTGCATGACTATCACCGAAGACTCACAAAGGCAGAGCATAAGGCGCATTCCCGATTATGCACATGAAGTGCACACAAAAATGAAAGAACAATGGGAGATAAGCGGTGGACATGGACACCACGCGTCCATCCAGCCGGATGCAGGGCCAAACACAGCGAAGGGCAGCAGCCACACATGCAAAGGCGGCCCTCCATACCATCACACACCACCCTCAATGCAAGTTCTCACTATTCATTGCGTAGCCTCGCCACAACATGCACACATGGACAATACGGTACTAATATAATCGCAGCCGGCAGAGAGCCCACAGGGTCACGCCAGTGGCAGTAGCTCACGCGCTCGGCACAATGAAGCTGTCAGCGATGGCCTTTAGGTGATCCTGGTGCTTCTTCCACTGCCGCTCCTTGGCGCTGACGGTGATGATGAACACGCGGTTCTTGACGGCGGTGGCGGTAACCATCACGTGGTTCTTGAATTTCAGCTCCCTGTAGTCATCACATGTGACGCGCAGGGGCAAACACGCGCAGATTCGCATAAGCACACCAGCTCAGGTCCCAGGAACGCCTGGGCAGGTGCAGGCACGCAAACCTCTGCCGCACCATTCACGCATGCAGGGCCTTGTGCACAGTGCATGAGCCGCCCTGCCAGTATGTAGCAAGCGTTGGGATCAAGCAGTATATTGTCAGGAAATGCGCAGATGCACCGCCCGGTGTACTGCACAGCACTTGTCACATGTTGACACATGGCACGATGCACCCACCAGTTGTAGTACTGCAGGCCGGCGTCGTCGTCGAACACGCGCGTGGCGATCACGTTCTCCTCGTCGAGCGGGCGCCCGAAGAGCTCCGGTGAGAAGCCCGAGATAATCTTCTCGGGCGGGCCAATGTCCTTGAGGCGCACGCTGGCGTTGAAGCCCACGTCCATGAAGCGCAGCACGGGCGCCACCACCACCGCCACCTCGCCCTCCTCCTTAGACTGGAAGCGCAGGTCGATCTGCGCGCACGCCGCACAGCGCGTTAGGACTGAGGAATGCTCGTGGGGCCGGTGTGTTAGGATAGGATGTCCTCATGGTAAAATGCGTCTTCATTCAGCAGGAGTGGTTAACAAGTGGTCACATGCATGCTGCATGCGTGGGGACATGCAGAGAGTGCACGTGTGTGTTGTGTGCCAGGAAGACTCCCGGAGGCAGGGCCACGCAGTGTCATGCATATGCGCATGCATGTGTTTACGCGAGGTAGAAGCGCTTGGGGCGTCTAGGAATATTAAAACCCATGAATCTGTTGCGTGCGGGCTGCAGTACCACCCAGGGCTGCGTCCACCACCCATGCAATTGCGTATGCTTGGCGTTGTGGCCATACAGCACTTTGCGCAAAAGGGTGCAACCAGCACGCTAGACCCGTGATAGGTGGGGAGGGTTTTGCGGAACAGTCCATGCATTGCACGGGTGTACTGTGCAGTGCCCAGTATCGCCGTCGGGTTTGCCGGTCAATCCGCCACCGCTGCAGTGTGCTTCACGGCATGCAAGCAGGCCGAGGGAATGCAGAAAATGCAGAAATCGCTGGTGGTCGGTGCCTGGGTCCATTCCACATCAACATTCGTGCATGCATGCTCAGACATGCAAGGTGCTTGGCTGTTCGGAAGTGAGTGCGTGTGGCGTTGGCGGAGCCAGCCTCACCCTCCCTCACCTCAGTACCGCCGAGGTCAGCAATAGAAACAGGTATCTCCTCCCAGCCTGTAAAGAAAAATGCAAGTGCACGAACAGCTTTCTTACACAGCGCAAGAAGCGAGTCGGTGGTGTGGTTTGCGTGCGTACCACTAAAACACCAAACCACGCGTAGCGGACACGGTCGGTCACCACATAGCCCATGCAAAAGTGCTCCCAGCGCTGAAAGCGTTTTGCGTACCAGCTGGCACTCTGAATGAATACCGGGGTACTTCACTCCAACCAACGCCATGTCCCCCACTCTTGCCCTCCGGTCGTTGGTACAGGTAAAACCCCTCGGCATCAGCCGTAGTGGAAACACCTGCAGCAGGATCACACATCGAAGTCTGAAATGAACGGTGATAAGAGGTGTGCGCTACCCCTGCAGTGTTTTGACAAACAACTGCCAGCGCGTCGGTCCGTGCACCACTGGCGTGAGGAACCTTGGCGAAGCAGCCTCCAGCACAGGTGGCCCTGCCAGTGCACATCACAGTATGCAGTACATATTTAGGCGTTTAAGTACCTGGAATGCGTCCGGCTGTGAGGCCCTGAATAGCCTGAGCGGGCAGCGTCTGGGCAAGAGTCACTGAAGCCAGTCCACCCAAAAGAATGCGTCTGCTGAGCGACGCATCCTGCAATTGCTCAGCGCGAATGCAAGCGCAGCGAGTACGGGAAACCCTGCCGGGGAGATGGCGAACGGATGGGCGAGGGCTGAGGCCCGAGCCCCCGATCATGTGCTTGTGCTGCATAGTGGTCATCTTGCCTAGGCTGAGGATAGTAGTGTGCAGAAGTGCCAACGACTCTGTGGGGTGTATACAAAAGGCCTGACCAATTTCTCTGGTCAGCAGTATGTCAACATTTGAGGAGCACGATACACAACAGTTACAGCGCACACTCTTTTGATGATTGATTGGCCAAAAGAGTCCCAGTCCGAGACCGCAGGGAACTCAGCATTTCTGATCACGATGGGCATTTAGCCGTCATACAGGACCAAATTCACCACTGCCGCTGAGGTGGCACACCCCCGAAGCCACCCGAGACATGCGCAGGGACTGCCGCCATCAACGGTGGCGGAACGTCCCCAGCGTACAGCGTCGTCTGCTGTGCAAACCCGCCTCCAGGGCCGCCCGCAGGCACGTAGTATGCCTCGGATGGTGGACCACCAACAGGATATGGCTGCAGGGAGGAAGGCGCCAGCAGCAGCCGAAATCAGCAAGGGAGCGCACACGCAAATCGCACGCACTGGCGCCCAGCACGAGGCACTCAATCAACCCCCCAACGCCCCCAAGCATTCACCTGAGAGCAGCTCAGCTACACATCACTCAGCCATGGAATCACACCACAGCTGTGACCTGACCGACGGGCTCGAGGTAGGGCATAACTCAAGTGGCAAGCAGCAGAATGGATCCTCGTGCACGACTGCAGACATCACCTGTTGAGACCAACACTTGGCTCTGTGCAGAGACATTTCACTTGACATGCACACTCTCACCCATCTCTGCCTGGAAGCCATGCCAAGACGAGCTCGAACCCCCCCTGGACCACCTCCTGCCGCACCTGTCCGTGCAATCCGCCGCCCACGCGCTCCCGCGGCCGCTTCTGACCGCCCACCGTATCGTACGGTCCCACGCCTTGCTGCGGCGCCAAGCCAGGCCCGCCCCCCACATACCCCATGCCCATGCCGGACGACCCCTGGTAGCCGCCGCCCCCTCCGCCACCGTACACGTCGATGTGGTTGTGCATGTGGGGGTGCATGTCGGGGGGCTGCTGAGGGGTCGTCGAGGGCCCGGGGCCTCCCCCCCACGGCGTCATCGACATGCTGCCCATGCCGATGCTGAGGGGGGCGATGCCCCCGCCCCCGCCATGGGGGTGCGGTGCGAGGGAGGAGGGGCACATCCCGCCGCCTGACATGTGGCGGCCGGGGGGCATGTTGTGGCGGGAGCCGCCGGGGGGGCCGATGACGCCGGCCGTGCGCTCCTGCGCGCCCATGGGCGCCCATGCGGATGCCGAGGAGGATGCCGGGCGGAACTGGATGCCCATGCCTGGCAGCGCGCCCTGCTGCTGCGGGTCGTGCCGCCAGTCCGAGTCGTGCCGCCGCCCTAGGCCGCCGTATCCGAGCTGCGCGAGCACGTACCACACGCATGGCAACACACCATCAGCGTGCAGCAGACCAAACTGGAGTTGCGGGTAGGCAGACAAAGACCTACCGGCGCGGCGCACTCACATGGGCCTGCAGAGCGCCTTGTTCTTGGAGGTGGTCAGCGGGTCAGTGCAACGCAGCACTGGCGGGGGCACTCACCCCGGGCTTGACGTCTCTCCTCAGTGGCGGCTTCTCCGGCTTGGCCGGCAGGAAATCCGAGGGTGGAAGCGTCTTGAGCAGCGTCTCCAGCACCGCTGCGGCAGCAACCTGCTTGGCATCCTTCTTGGTGCGGCCCTGTAGGGGTCCGGGGGAGGGGGTTCATCACACATCAGTCATCATCGGTGACGTAATAATGCGATGTGGAGGCGAGGCAAGTGGAGAGATTGCCTTTAGGGAGGAGGCGGTGGTGCATGGCGGATTCGCACTACCAGCAGCCAGCTGGCGGGTCGCACATGCAGACATGCAATTACACCACTCGGAGATTGCAACATATCACTCCATATGTCCATATTCCGTAATCACGGTACCGAGTGAGTACGGTAGTGGCAAATGTGCATCGGCAATTCGGTATGCACAGCTTTGATAAGATGCAGGGCAGGCGGGGGCCCAATACCCGTAGGTGGTACATGCACGCACATCTCAGCACGTCGGGCAGCCCGGTGGCGCGCATGCAGCATGCATGACCCTGGGATGCTCGATTGCTTGATCGGCCAGTCATGTGACTCACCCGGCCGGAGCCCGCGCACACGGGCAGGCGCTGGCTGCCGTGGCTGAGCAGCTTCACCTCCTGCGTGAAGGGACCCAACGCCGAGTCCTGGCTCTCAACAAACACCACCTGCGCACGTGCGCAGGCACACACACACGCAGAGCAGTTCAAGCGAGATACCGTAACGTCAATGTGACTGTGCAGTCACAGCCAACGCGATGGGTGGGTGCAATGCAGCTTGGGGGCTGAGGCTTGCATGCGCTGGCACCAGCAGCGGCGCGCAGCAGTCGTTAGTTGCAGGGCAGATCAGGCGCAGCAGTGAAGGCGGGCTGATCAATCCGCTGCTCTATGGTGGACAGAACAGCCCAACTACGTACGGTGATGCAGAATGCGCATGGCAGGCACTTTGGTTGCATGCAAATCGCGCATTCACTGCGCAGAACATCCTTCTCCACCTCGTGCCAGCCTGCACTTGCCCATGCATCCGCAAGCTGGTGCATTGATCGCCATGGCGAACTTGGGACACCCCATATCCATGGGCCGTTGCATCTTAGGTGGTCACATGCGTGCAGGATGTCAGGTGCATACGGTCACAAGTTCGTGGCCTCACCTCGAGCGTCAGGCGGGCTGCGTACTCGTGTACAACCATCAGCGGCGTCTTTGCACTGCCCTTGTTCAGAGCGATGAACATGTCCATCAGCCGCTGTGTGGCGGGGAAGAGGTCGAGGTATGTCTGTGGGTCAGGCACTGGCAGCGCTGCAGCCGCGGCTGCAGTACTCGTAGCCGGCGACGGGATCAGCTGCTGCGTGGACGCTGGCCCTGTCGCTGCGTGCTGTTGTTGCTCCTGCTTCACCCCGGGCTCCTGCTTCACCACTGGCTGCTGCTGACCCTGAGCCTGAGATTGCTGCTGCTGAGTCTGCTGTGGTGCTGCCTGGTTGTTGGTGGGGTGTGAGGTATGTGAAGTGGGCCGCTGCGAGCGTGGGTGTCGTTCGTACGATGTCGCTCCTTGGTGGTGCGTTGAGCTGTGGTTGTGCGGCGCGGGTTCCTGGGGCTGTTTGGAGTCATGGGGCTTAGGTGAGGGCCCTGGTGACCCAGATACAGTTGGCCCGGGGGAAGAGGCTGTGGCGCGAGCGCTGCCTTGACCGGCTGTGGCGGGACGCTTAGCACCCGCGTGCGCCTGCGTTGTGGCCGCCTGCGTTGGCCGTTTCAGGCCTGAGCTTGGCCCACGAGAAGGAGCAAGCTGCTTTATGGCTTTGATTGCAGCCTGCGCTGCTGCCTCTTTGTCCACGTGACAGTTTAGCAACGTGAGCAGCTGCGTTATGGACGAGCTGCCCTCTGTTACGCTGTGCGCCCCAGCTTCAGTTCCCACAGTCGATGTGCTAGGAGCAGTTGTATGTGCAGCATCTGCAGCCGCTGTCAGGCTAGCTGCCGTGTCGCCTTCTGCCAAGCCTGGCCCCACATCAGAGGCGGTGCCGCCCGCAGGTTCAGCCCTGCACAGATGGTGAACACAAAGCATGAACTGAAGTCAAGGATGTTGCCAATAAGGTACCAGGTAAGATAAACGCATTACGTGGTTCAGCACATGTCACAGGCGGACAGACGCACGCGTGCTCCTCCTTAACACGTTCCGTTGCTGCGCCCTGGCTGTGCGGGCCTGCTTCCAAAGTTGCGTCACTCGCTCCATCGAGCTGCAGGGTTCCTAGCCTATCATCGAGTGTCTCAGGCAGTGATAGAAGGGTCTTCGCTTTTTTGTTAGCTGATTCGATTGATTCGTTCACCTCGACCATAACTTGGACAGGTGAGTCGCACGGGATAGGGGATACACAGTAACAGGAGATAAGCGCAAAACGTGTTGTGAGTTACTGGGTTGGCACGAGATTGGCTATGGCTTGCGCAGGCACATATGTAGGAGCCCATGCCACAGGTCCTGAGATTTAGCTTTGTGTTTGCGCAGAAAGCCCCTGCATCTGACCTCAGCTCCTCAGGTTCAGGTAATGGGCACAACATTTGGCAAACATCCAGGTTTCAATGCTTGTCAGTTTCCCCACCTTCCCATGCTGACAGGATGACGTTGGTCGACGGTCATCACGCGCAGCGCCCACACCCACAAGCGTGTGTGAAATGTAAACTTCTGTCCTGCTGCGTGTGTGCGGTAGCTGGCCATGGTTTCAGCAACAGGAGTGCCACGCGCATACACGGGTTCTGGCCTTGCATCCTCGCAGGATCGCACATCATGGTCCGTCAACGACCGACTGGTCTTCACCAGCTACCAACTGACAGGGGCCGGTTATGCATGGCTATGACCTCCGTTTCGCTCTGACTTGAACACTCGGATTATCAACCAACGTGCCCACCTGGCCGCCTACCTGCGCTTGCCCTGCCTAGCGGCGACTAAAACGACGGGGTCGCCTGCCTGATACGATTCCACAGTGTTGTTGTTGGACGCGCTTGTGTTCGTGAGCACCCAAAAGAGGGTACCGCAGGTGTCAGGCGTCCCCTGGAGCAAGGCAGGTTAGGAAGCCCAAGAGTCACCTGCCCACCATAAGAACTCTTGAAATGTCCAGCTGACACCCCAGTCCCTTTATACAAGGAGAAGACTAAAATCATTTACATAAGCTCATTCGGTACATGTTGGACAAGGTCACTCTACTAAGCGTTGAGCGTGGGTATTCAACTACACATCATGGGCTTCCTCAGCAAAATGAACGCGCTTTGCACGAAGGGGGGTGGGGAGGCGAGCGGCAGCAGCAAGAAAAACCTTGCAGATGTGATGGCAGTGGTAGACCTGAAGGCAGGCCAAGAAGATGCCAACAAGGTAAGAAATTTCGTGATAGTCACAAGGCCTACCGTTTCATCGTTACAAGGGTGTGTTCTAGGCTCTGTGTTTGACGCCGTGGATATCCGCTGGTGTTACAGCCTGCGATGCTATCGAATAGCGCGTAAGGTCTTGTTTAGTGCGTCACGCGTGCGAAGATTTGGGTTCGACCCCGACCAACAGTGGAGCCTGAATTTCGGGGCAACAAGCTGCTAAACCCGACGGAGTGTGTGTCGCTCCCGCAGAGATGGAGTGGAGGCTCTCAAAACAACAAACTGTGGAACAAGAAGCGCCAAGCTGTCGCGGCCGAGAGCACCGTTGCTGCTCAGGTGTCAGTGATTCCCAAGACCCAGCAAACCAAGCTCTTGATAGGTAGGCACAGCATCTTTGAGAGGGTGGGACGGCGTGCCCAAGTTCTTGCTTCATGTGTGAATATGCTTGCCTCATTGCTCACTGTGCGCGTCCCCAATTTGGCTCCTGATGCGCTGTTATGCCCTGGCTGACGCTGCTATGCAGCCAACGCAATCCGGGACAACCTCCTCTTCCAGGACATGCCAGCAGCAGCCTTGGAGCTCATCATCGACAGCATGCACAGCATCGATGTGAAAATGGACACTGACATTATTCGTCAGGTGGGGACACAAACTGCCAATACACTGCATACCGACGCATGCACGACCTGAGCCTGGCCAGTAGGCGTCTTGAAGCTGCTTGCTGCAAAGCGATGCAGCCGGCGCAAGCCACAAGCTCCTCACCACTGGGCATGAATACACGCATGTGCAATAAGCATGGAGCGCAACTGTGTGACACCACTCGTTTAGGCGGGTGGGCGGGACGATTCAATGCATGCCTGACATACTGCTGTTCACGCTGTTTTGCAGGGCGACAAGGACGCCTCTCAGTTCTATGTGCTTGAGGAGGGCACCTGTGAGGTGTACGTTAAAGCACATGACGTGCCCACCCCCAAGAAAGTGCATGTGTACTACAAGGGCAGGTACGGGCGCGGAGGTTCATGATGCTTTTCAGCTTTGCATGTCACTTTGGAAACCACATGCATCCATGCGGCTTGCCAGCTGCCAACCCGTAGGCTTTTACACAACATCATACCACGGCTGTGCAGTGCACAGCAAGCATACTCGTCTTGCATTTATGTCCCAAGAACACACCTATAGCTGCAAGCCGGCGCGCTCAACGCCTTTTTGCGGTGTGCAGGGATACGATATCAGCATCGTATGCATGTGTGCAATGCCGTCATAAGAGTTACTGCCAGCGTCGATCTGGCAGTGTGCAAACCCAAGTTAGCTTGTGTGTTGGCTTGCTTGGGTGCGTGCAGCTGCTTTGGCGAGCTGGCGCTGCTGTACTCTGCGCCGCGCGCCGCCACGGTGCGCGCGGTGACGCACTGCAAGCTGTGGGTGATGGCGCGCGCAGTGTACAACGCCGTCAAGCGCAACTTCATGCACGAGCAGTTCGTGGCACGCCACCAGCTGCTTGACCAGGCAAGGCCATCCGTCCCATCTGGGTCCATTACTGTGCTTGGCCCGCCAGAGCGCCAGCCACCGCATTTGCCTGAGTGATGCTGCGGGCGTTGAGGCGCCAGTGGCCTCGCCAAGCATGCCGATGCCTGACAGCCTCTTATTGTGTCATCCTACAATCGTTAGTGCGTCTTGGTTACCGGTAGGTGTACCGCCTCGTGCATCTTATCTGGGACGCACGCACGCACACATTCCCACTCTCACTCCCATCCCACACACCTGCTTTCTACGGGAGTGCATGATTCTGGAAGCTTGGCAGCCAGCAGCAGCAGGGCGGGCATGTAAAAAGGCAATCCGGTTCCTACCACACCCTGTCTCAAACGCCTGCAGGTGCCTGCCCTCAAGAACCTGTCAACGCACCAGAAGGCGCTGCTGGTGGACGCCATGACACACGTGAGCGCTGTACTTGGCAATCAGTGCAGCATTGTGTGCTCTGCCTCCAATGGTTCGTGCAAGCATGTCCCCTGCCCACATGCCCGCTCCTCGGGTCAACACCGCGCATGAGCAGTCCCGGCATGCGTGTTGAGGTTATGTTGCAGTCACAGCGCACATGGATTGAACTTCAGCATCGACAACCCCTGATGCAACCGTACGTGTTTGCTGCTGCATCATCAGCCTGTGTCTTTAGATTGATGTTACTGAGGCTCTTGCTGCTGCTGGTCGTACATTGTTATTGTCAGGTGGAGTTAAAGCCTAACGCATTCGTGTTTCACAAGGGCGACCCTGGCACTGATTTTTACATTGTCAAGGAGGGCGTGGCACTGGTCAAGAACGGAAATGAGGTAGGGGTGTGATCGCCTATCTGGATATACCCTTCTCGTGGTATTTGCAGTGATTGTTGGTCTATTGTATTGCCAGGCTGTGATGTGTGTGCATGCGCGGGTCCAGATGGGCGGAATGCGACGACGGTGCAGGGGAGTTCCGGTGCAGCACGCAAGAAATGGATGCATGCTTCTCAAACCATCCAGCATCCAGCAGCTTACAACTTCTGAAAGGAATTGCACACGGTGAATTCATCTGCGTGTATGTGCATCGTGCAATCGTGCCTCACAGGTGCTGACGCGGCTGACCGTGGGCCAGTTCTTTGGCGAGCGCGCGCTGCTGGGCGGGGAGGTGCGTGCCGCGGACGTGGTGGCGGAGGGCAAGCTGGCGTGCTACGTGCTGAGCCAGGCCAGCTTCAGCGACCTGCTGGGCAGCCAGGAGGAGATATGGCGCTTCGAGCACCTCAAGGAGGTAAGGGCCGATCCACAATACATCGGTCAATTCACATAAGGGGGCGTGCGCCTGTGTACGCCAGGGATTGCCGTGGCGGCTGCACACAGCAGAGCTATGACAGAATACGATTGTCCGGCCTGATGAGCGTGCTGTCATTTTCCTCCTTTCCATGCAGCCATGCAAGGTGTGTTCATATGCCAAGTGTGCTGGTTGTGGTGGTGTGTCAGAAAGAGTTCCAGTGGGGCCATATAGTGTGGTGGTGCGTGGTGGTGTGTGGTGGTCCCCACCTGGGGGCAGCATGGACCATTTGGCCGGCACAGTCCAGATGTAACGTCAACATCCCATGGTGCGCAGGTGCCCCTGCTGGCCACGCTGAGTGAGCGCCAGCTGTGGCAGCTGGCGCGCGCGATGGGCGGACAGTCGTTCAAGAAGGGCGAGGTGGTGTTCCGCAAGGGCGAGCCGGGAGACATGTTCTACATCGTGCAGCATGGCGCCTTCACGTGCTTTGACGGTGAGCGGCGACTCGATGCGGCCCGGCGGACCAACGTGTGCGATTGCAGCGGGCCATGCATGCGGCGCCCCTTGCACCCTAATGAAGCTGCTGGGTTTCTATGTCTTGTGTTGACTTACCACAGCCGGTGGACTCCGGGGTCACCTGATTAAATGCTGCGTGCAAATCATCTTGCCTTGTGTTGGCATTATTGACATGCGACATGCTGCACTCACTCAGCAACAGCAAGCTAGCCCATTTGCCCGAGTTTGGTAGGATACGTAACCCAGCTACCGACTGTCATGCACCTGCTTGACTGTGACACCCATGGCACTCATCATGCTGGGGCCTGCTGTCATGTTGTACATGTGTGTGCGTATAGAGACTGGTAAGGAGCTGGCGCGTGTGGCGGAGGGATCGTGCTTCGGCGAGCTGGCGCTGCTGCGCCGTGACGCGCGCGCCGCCACCGTGATGGCGCTCACGGACGCGCGCTGCCTGACGCTCAGCCGCGAGCAGTTCGACAAGCTGCTGGGCAACCTGGACCAGCTGCGCAACGTGTGGCGCTTTGAGGCGCTCCGCAAGGTGGGTGTGCAGGCCGCATGCAGTGATGTGCTGACAGCCGGATGGAATTGCATGCTGGCAATTCCTACAGCATTATTCTTCGATGCCATCATGCACCGATGCGAGGCTTTGGCAGCCCGGCAAGGTAGCACATGCCCCATGCCAACACCTGCATATGCATTACGCATGTTCAGATTGCCCCATGGGTTTTTCAAGACAAGGTTTCCATGCAGGTTTCCGTGGATGTGAGGAGAACTGCAAAGCGATGCCACCCGGATCCATGCTGCATCCACCCCGCAGGTGCCGCTGTTCCAGGGCATTGACGCCAAGACGCGCGGCCTGCTGGCAGGTGCACTCACGTCACGCACCTACAAGGCGGGCCAAGACGTCATCAAGCAGGCAAGCAGGCAACACACACACCTGCATGCATGACGCCCCGCATGGGGTGCTGTGAGGAGCCTGAAATAGGCTTTTGCCTAGAAGCACACTGCACACAATGAAGCACCGTGAAGCATCCGTAAACAACACACACAAACTCATTTCGGCATGCTTGCTTCAAAACCCGAGAGCTTGCCATGGGGGCGACGAGGTTATGCCAGTCCAGGTCCGTCGCAACCTGTCTGTCATAAGATTGGCGGGCGGTGTGTGCATGCGTGATGCAGGGCGAGGAGGGTGACGTGTTTTACGTGGTAGAGCGTGGCGAGCTGGGCGTGTACAAGGACAACAACAACAAGGCGCCCCTCAAGACGTACGGAGCAGGTAAGCGGCTCAACACACCATGGTGCACAGACAGGACTCGACATTAACGAAAGGGTATGCGTCCATGCAATACCGAACCCAGTAGTGATATTTGTCCAAGTTAATCATCACTCTGGGGGGTGCCTATATGTGCCCTGCTAGCCTATGCTAGCGAAATGCTAGCGAGCGTGGTTGTTTGTGAGAGGCGCATCATTGCAATATGTGGGTGAGCGTAACCCACATGAAAGCACACAACGTGCCAAACGTTCTGCAGTTCTGCACGGGGACATCAGCTGGCAGCTGGCAGCTGCTGTGCCCGTGTGTCGTGTGCCCAACCCATGATGGATCTGCATGCACTCAGCGCTACACCGCAGTCTTCCGCAGCGATAGAGTATGACACCAGCGCGCCTATGTTGTTACACTGACAGGCACTTACTTTGGCGAGCTGGCGCTGCTGCGCAATGAGCCCCGTGCCGCCACCGTGCGTGCGCTGGGTGACGTGGCGCTGCTAGCGCTGGACAGAGCGCAGTTCAGCAAGCTGCTGGGCAGCCTGGTGCCCGCGATGCAGAAGGAGGCGGAGGCGTACGCGGGCGGCAAGGCGCCTGCCAAGAAGGCTAAGGTGAGGGGGCCGCACGTGCACACCTGCAGCCAGAGGCTCCTGCCACCGCGGCCGTGCAGTGCATGGCATCATGCAGCAGGGGCCATGCCAACAACTATAAGGCTTGTGTGGTTTTCCTTGTTGTGGTGTTTCTCTGTTGGTGCTCGAGTCATTTTGTTGGCCTGTGGCACAGGGTCGCCCGTAAAGCGGGATCAGGGACGCCCGTAAATCGAGGTAGATAGCGCAAGGCAACAGGTGGCCAGCTGTGTGTGATATCTCCCACGCGCATGGCAGGGAAGAGCTTGAAGATTTACAGGATGTGTTTTGCATCCATCCATGAGTTTGGTCTTGCAACACGACACTGATGCTCTGTACTGCCCTGTACCGCTACCGTGCTGCATCAGGCCATCAAGGTGCAGGACGCACAGGCGCTGGCGGTGCTGGGTGCCGGCGGTTTTGGCCAGGTGCTGCTGGTGCAGTACAACCAGCAGTTCAACGCGCTCAAGTGCATTGCCAAGTCATTCGTCAAGGAGCAGGGCCTAGTGGAGCACGTCAAGCGTGAGAAGGTAAGGCGGCCAGGCGGGGAGGGTCTCATGGGTAAACGCAGCATGCTGGCAGCATATGCGCACTAGGCTGGACAGAGCCACCTCACATGCAAATACAGGTATGCTGCCGGTTTGCCGACACACCGTTCGGGGTGGTGAGGCGACCATGCATGGCATTACTGAGCATTCAAGGCAGGTTCAGCAGGGCTGCAAGCCAGATTGCACTACCGATATCGCTTCAGCACTGCTTTGCGTGCTGCCCTCACGTGTGTCAGAAAGGGGCGCCCATGGGGCTATGCAGTGCGATTCTGTTGGGGCCGTGCAGTCTGTATATGCGTATGCGTGAGGGCAGACACTCCACCTGAAGGTGGCAAGCGGGGTGTCATACCTGACCTGGCGGCTGTCGTAAAGCGTAGCACTACGTGCATGGCTGCGCCCCTAACCTACCTGATGTGCGCGCCTGCAGGAGTTCATGGCGGAGTGTGAGAGCCCCTTCCTGGTGTCTCTGCTGGGCACCGACCAGGACCCCACCACGCTGTACATGATGATGGAGGCGGTCATGGGCGGGGAGCTCTTTGCATACCTACAGGTGCTTGCGCAAGCCCACGAGCTGCACGCGCTTGCATTAGTTGGTGCATGCGTGCATGTGAGTCGGTGTGTGGTGTGGCGTCGTTATCGTCGTCGCCTGTGTGCATCTGTGAATGGCACGCCCCCCGAGTGCCTTTGTGCTATGTGCATTGCCGAATGCCCTGGACACGCCGGCTGCTGTTACTACTGTACACACAAGCTTTGGCTACAATTTCCGCCTGTCCCTAATGTGGTGTGTGGTGTGTGGTGCGCAGACGCGCAGCGCGCCGCTGAACGAGCAGCACGCGCGCTTCTACGCCGCCAGCGTGGTGCTGGGCATGGAGTACCTGCACGACAGGCAGCTGGTGTACCGCGACCTCAAGCCGGAGAACCTGCTCATCGACCTGCAGGTGGGTGATGCGGTGCGGGAATACTTGCAGGTTGAGTGTGAACCGGGTAGGGACTCAGGCGGGACAGTAGGAGTCAGGCCGAGTCAGGCTGGATGCAGGCGTGTGGTTGAGTTCAGGGGCTGGCTGTGTCACCACTACTGCCTTCAAGCCCTCACGTTGCCAATCTTGAGAATATCGAGCAGCAAATTTGGACCACCTGTGTGTGCAAATCGAAAGGACGCCTTGACCATGTTATGTTGGTGCCGTGTACATTATTGTGCAGGGGTACGTGAAGCTGACGGACTTTGGCTTCGTGAAGCGCGTCAAGAAGGGCACCAAGACCTACACGCTGTGCGGTACGCCAGAGTACCTGGCGCCTGAGATCATCATGAACAAGGGACACACGGGCGCGGCGGACTGGTGAGCGTGCTGCGGAGTGGCGCTGGGGCTCACAGCATGCGCGGCACTGCACATGGCCGCCTGCATGCAGGAGTGTCAGGCATGCACATGGGCATTCTCATGCATGTGCACTCACGCGCCGGTACACACACAGCCAAGCACCCAAAGAACGTTTCCCTGCCCCCCCCCCCACTTTTCCAAATGTCCGCCATCACCTGTTGGCCGTCCATCCACCGCTGTGCTGTCCAGATCACCGCCAGAGCCTACCTTGACAATGCGTCATGCACACTCGTCGAACGAACAGGCCATGCAGTTTCACATGTAGTGCATGCAGTGCTTGTGCACAGCCGCGTTCACGGATGTGCCTGATTGACACCACATGCTGCGTCGTTGTGCGGCGTGTGTGCAGGTGGGCGCTGGGCGTGCTTATCTTTGAGCTGTGCGCCGGGCTGCCTCCCTTCATGGACGAGGACCGGCTGGTGATGTTCAGGAAGATCTGCAACAGGACCTTCACCTTCCCCAAGCACTTCTCACAGGTCCGTCACCGAATGCACCGTGCGGCTGGGCCCAGGGCCAGGGTGGCCACCCTGCCATCAGCTACGAGTCAATGATATCACCGGCCGAACGTGGAGTGGCTTGAGACTGGGCCTGGGAAGTGTTAGTTTGGTGATTGCACGTTGCCCCCGTTGCACGTATAGTGGGGAAGAGCCAAGTCCCGACGACCGCGACGCGCTTTCTCTACCGCCAAGTTGCCTGTTTTGCCTGTTGTCGGTTCGCATGCGGCTTCGCTAACCTGCCTGTTCGTCCGTCTTGCCCTTCGTGTGTGCCGTGTTGCCCCCCTCTCTGCTGCCATCACCCATCACCTCCCATCACCTCACAGCCGCTGCGCCACCTGCTGGACCGCCTGCTGGAGCCCAACCCGGTGTTCAGGGCGGGGGGCGGCCGCCAGGGCGCCGCAGAGCTCAAGCAACACGCCTGGTTCGCCGGCTTCAACTGGGAGGCCTTTGAGGGTGAGCCACAAGGCGGTGCTTGGGTCCAAGTTTCCACACCAGGAACTTACTTATCCACGGGTTCTGAATTTTCCCACAAAGCAGGATTGACAAGATAAGCCGTGGGTGTCACACTCCTGGCTAGGCATATGCTAGGCTCAGTCTTATAAAGCAAGGCTGGCAGCTCAGAGTTGTTTGTGAATACGCTGGCCGTGTGCCTGCATGCGGATGTATGGTGGCGAGCCACAGCACCATGGCATGCACAACAGCGTGCATGCACGCGTAGGGTTTTGTGGCGTGCTGTGTGCAGCTGGCGATGTCCATGATGCCACCCATGATGATTGCTGATGTGTGATACGATGTGTGACACGATGTGTCACTACCTGCATGCAGCCCGCACGCTCCCCGCGCCGTACATCCCGCGCCAGCCCAAGCACCCGGGCGACATTGTCAACTTCGCTCCCATGGAGCTGGACACCAAGGTGTTCAGGAACGCAAAGTACCAATCGCGCGGGGACTTCACAGACTTCTGAACGCGGCACGAGCTGGAGGCGCGCTCGATTAGGAGCGGAGCTCCGCCTGGGGGGATGAGGTTGTCTGCTCAGATGAGGCCACCGCGCCACTGAATGACTTGACATAACTTTGCCAATCAGGCCATTCACGGATCATCATAGCGATCATGATGCTGCGCAGCGCGGATGTCCATGCGTGTGTGACTGTGTGCGTATGTGACTTGGGCCCCCCCGGCACTCTGTACACCAACCACCACCGGCCACCCGATTCGACGAGGACTGTCCAGGAGTGCAGAATGCTGGTGGTTGTAGGACGGGTGAGTGACTTGCGATGGTTAGTCACCGACGTAGGGAGCAATCCCTGTGGAAATCTGCTGAGGGTTTGAGGGTATTTTCAGGCAACGTCCATGTGAGAGCGTGGCCCCTAGAACTGAGAGCGTGGCCCCTAGAACCACCAAGAATTTAGCAGCCACCACGGCGTGCGGCTGACCTTCATCGCACTGCACCATGCATGAGCCAGAAGGCGTCGGGGCAGCGCTCGCCCTCAGGCAGCACTAGTCAAACCCTGGGCGCCTTTGACAAACTGTCCTGCCCCTATGAACCCATCACGAGAACCATTTCCGGTGTAACTATACCGAATGTCCTTTGGTTCCCTGATCGCAATGCATACGATGCACTGCTGCGTTATTCCGCAATGCGTGATGAAATGTCGAGCCGTGGTGTCCGCCACCCCAGCGTGCCACAAACCGCAAGGATGTGCAAGGTGGAGTTACGAAGGCGGTGTACACAGCCAGCAGTGCACCGGCGTGTTTCCATGCGGTCAGAGGCATTCATCAGAGGCCGTGACTCATGAATTCATGGGCCTGGTGTGATACGTGCCAAGGTCCACGCATGCATCCAGGAGGTGAAAGGTTAGCACACCATTCACACAACCAGCAGCCGAATGCGAATACAAACGGCATGCTGAAGGGCATCCGTCAGTTCAGTACCGAACGTTACACGAAGACCTATGTCGTTGTCGCACGCCACGTCCGTTCACTTCATATGTGAGGTCAGCTCGCACCATCCGACCACATCGCAGGGCACGCGCCCGGCGCAGAGCGAGTGGGGAAAATGCGCAGTAAGCAGCTAGCAACTGCCCGCGCTGGCCACTCGCAGCTTCTGGCATACTTTGCTTGGGCAGCTTACACAGGACACTGAAAATCCGTACTCTGTGTACACAGTACACCGCATCATCCTGCAGGACTCGAGTATGTCGCACGGTAGGGCCGGAGCCATCTAGGTATGGGCTACTCGCTCAGCATACACTGGCATAAGGCTGAAACACAATCGCCGAAGCCATGCCTGACAGGATTGTCCAGCAGCAATAGGCCTGTACACCGCAGCGGTGGAATGGTGCAGGCGTCCAAGCATGTCAATGTAGGCGCGCAAAATCGGAGATCAGCTATGTCAGCCCTCATCCGTAAATGGTTAGAATGTTCAGGCCAATGATTGACCTGCATTTGTTGCGCACGTATGCGGTCCACTGGCTGGCGTCAAAATCAATCAATCATGCGGTCCACTTCAAGGGCTCATCAACAGAACTTTTGACTGCATCGCCACCATCGCTTTTCCCGACACCACCATGGCTGCCCAGGCCACCAGCGACAGCCTGCGCTGGATTGATGCTGGCTTCACTGCTTGGCCCTGGTGCTGCTGCTGTTGCCTCGACTGTGCCGGAATCCGCAGTGCCGGAATCCTCACCAGGCGCCTGTTCAGCGCTCTCCTCCAGTCCAACGCTCCCGCCTTCACCGCTGCCTTCACCGTCGGCATCCTCAGCTTCAGCGCTGTGCTGCTGGCCCTCCCCACCTGCCTCATCAGCGGTCCAACGCAGAGGGCTGTTGTACGACGAGGCAGCTGCCTCGTCCGCTTTCGCCGCAGACTTGTTGCTGCCGGCCGCCGCCGAGCCGGCATCAGCGCCCGCAGCACCGGCCTCATCTTGCTGCGGCAGAGGAGCTGCACCCTCAACAGGCATGTCAGCCGCGTCTATCAGCGGCTTATCCTCCCACACCTCGATGCTTCCAGGACCGGCCGCTCCGGAACCACCCGCTCCGGAACCATCCACCTTGCCGCCAGCCGTGACGCCATCCCTGCCTGCGTCAGCCCCATCGGCATCGCCGTCCTGCATGCGCGCACCCAGCCCGGTCTCCGCATCCGGATGCCCTTCCGCCTCGTCGCCACCCTCGCCCTCGCCTTCCGCCTCCGCCCCTGCACCTGCGCCAGGGCTGCTGGGCTTGCCGTGCAGCGAGGCGTCGTCCCCGGGGTGACCGTCCTCGAAATCCCCTCCAGGTCCGGTATGATCGAGGCTGAAACCGTGGTCGTCCACGGAGCCGGGCGCCAGCGTGCCATTGACGAGCGTGCCGTTCAGCGCTGCACGGTGGCGGGCTCGCCGCTGCGCCTCCTGCACGTCCAGCACGCGCCACGCGTCGTTGAGCAGGCGGTACTGCTTGGAGGTGATGCGCACCGACGTGTTGAACGACTTGACGCGTGCGTGGATGTGCGAGGTCAGGCAGCCGTAGCGGAACTCCTCCTGGCAGTGGCGCTCGCAGTTGCGGTCGACGATCTTGCGCGCGTGGCCCATGGAGCTGCAGCCGAAGGCGGAGGGCGTGCGGGGGTAGATGGGGCTGACGTACCCCAGCTCCTCCTGCTGGTGCATCAGCACGCGCCCCGCAAGTAGCGTGCCTGCGCCGCACGTGCACGAACGCATGCATGGCGGCATTCAGTGATATGCGAAATCGCCTGTATCGAGTGTGCACTGCTGCAGGTAGGTTGAAGTAATACGGTAGCCTGCTCTCAAGAAGGTAAGCACAAGGCCAGGCGCTGATGAGGTCAGCTGTGGCAAGCCAATATGCCGTGCAGCCTTACCGCAAAAGAGAAACGGGAACGGGTCGTTAGACAGAGAATGCACAGCGAGCATGTTGAGTGTAGCAGGTGTGCATGCATGCGCTTTTGCAGTGCTGCGGCTGCCGCCCGGCAGGCGTGCATTGATGACTAATTGAGCGATTGTTAGTGACGATGAGCATCCACACACACTACGGTACAGACTTGGGACAATGGCCAGGCGCTGCACACTCATGCCGAGCAGTGGGCTTCAGTTGGTGTGGTGTATGGGTGTGTGCGTGTGTGTGTGTCCGCGGTGTGCACCTGGCAGCGTGGGCGCGACGCCGTGGAACCACGCGAGCGCTGAGATGATGATGTCACCGCTGTAGCCCCTCACACGCTGCCGCCAGCGGTCCACCCAGTCACTCACGTACGTGATGTTGCCTGCAGCCGCATGCATGCACGATGCAGGGGCAGGGGAGTGGAGACACCGCATGAGCATGAGCACCAGCACTAGGGTCAGGATCAGCACCAGGGTCAGCAGCAGTAGCAGCATACAACATAGGCCAGGTTGCAGGCTAGGAATTCACTGCCGCACAACCCCTGCACTTGTGGTGCAACGGGTAACAGCGGAACTGTCCACACAGGTCAAAGCTCACCACTTCGGTACAGTAGGAGTCACGAGCAGCGACCAATACCACACGTGACACACACCGTGGGCCATGCACAAACGTCCCGACAATGCAAGTAGCATTTAGGCAGGTGCGGCATCAACACACACACCAGGGTCTTGCGCATGCTTGGATTGTCTGTGTAGATGCCTTCAGGGGCCTAAACCCCGTAAGCCTTGCTCACCTAACCCAGGCGTGGCTGCAAAGAAGGCGTTGGAGAAGACCATGCCTGTGCCGCCGTAGATCATGAAGCCGTAGCCCACGTGGCGCGGCGGCGAGGTGGCGTTGGGGAAGGACTCGCACAGCCCTGCCGCCACCTTGCCGCGCACCTTGGGCTCGTGAGAGAAGGCCGCCTGCAGCGCCCCGCACGCCAGCTGCGGCGTGCAGGGGCAGCCCCGGGGAGGCCGGAACGGCGCCGCCAGCACAGCTGCGCAGCGGGAAGGCGCATGCAGCAGCGCCTCACCCTCTTTCTTGTCGGTCGGGGACATGCAAGACATGCAAGCAATGCTTGGGATGCAGGCGTATGATCCGTGCCAGGCCGTGCCAGTCGGCCCCGCACGCCCCCTCCCGCCAACTCCAGCCCGCACCTGGCTTCCCTATCTGCTTCGCCACCCCCAGCCACGCGTCGCTGAGGTTGAGGAAGTTGATGGTGTGGTGCTGCCGGTGCTGGCCGCCCGGCTTGCTGGCGTCAGCCTGGGCCGCATCGTTCGGCGGCGGCCCAGGCGGCGGCGGCGACGAGACGTTCATGGAGAGCGCGGCATCCAGGTCCATGTGGCAGGGCAGGCACACCGGCGCCACGGGGGGGACACGGGGGTAGGGGTTCTTGCAGCGCCCCGTGGCCTCGCACTGGTCCAGGATCACAAAGTCGCTCACGAGGTAGGGCAGGGACGCGTCCCAGCCGCGCATCAGGTGCGCCAGCGCCTGAGCGCAGGCACGGCACGCGCGGAGGGCCAGGGGGGGGACGCTGTTGCAACGACCATCATTGAGATGCCTACGGATGGTGCGCATGCGCCTGGCAGCAGCGACCACCATGACAGCACACGCTGCTCGCTTCATTAGGGCGTTGGCCGGCCGCCGCTGATGTATCACATGAATACGTGATCCTCAGGCCAGAGGTGTGGGCCCGGAGAGCTGCCTCCCTTGAGCTACCCTCACACAGTTCAAAACTTCAAAGCGTTGAGATTTGAAGTTTGCCATGGATGGGATTCGCCGCACCACGCACCTCACCTATGGCGCTGCAAGTCTGTTCTGCCTTCCCCTCTGTACAACTCGTGATGCAATACGACTATGACGGAAATGGAAAGTGCATGGAAGGTCTTTTGAGGTGCGGGGGCCGCGCTGGGTTCCAACAAATCTGCCTCCACAACCCCCTTGGCCTCACTTGCTGGGGTGAATATGAGTCTGGGCCGGGAACATCATACAGTATCATTGCATATATGAATGCATTTGATACCATATCTCACCCTGTAGTTAAAGACGGTGTCGTCATCACCATATAGCATCCACTTGTACGGCGGCGTCAGGCCCCGTGCGTGCGCCTGAGCCAGCGCGGAGTGAGCCATGAAGGGTGCCATGGCTGCACGCAGGTCGCCTTGCGTGTGCGCGCCGCCATCGGGGTAATACAGGTACGTCTCGTTGCGGGCCTTGCCTGCGCACGCGAATACAGTAGTCACACAAATGCTTGACGCATGATGTTAGCTCGTGCTGCATCCCGCATGCAACCCTGGTCAGCATCAGCATGCATGCACACGCGCTGTGCTGGTGGTGCATTGCGGTACAGCATCGATACTGTAACACCACCAGCTCACCGACTCCCATGTCGCAAGCACGCTAATGCGCATAGCGCGGCGCTCACACGCACAACGAAAAGAGTGCCATCTCTATCTGCACGCACATGCACACTACCCCCCCCCATGGGAGTCCCCAACACACAAAGCAAGCGGCCGAATTCAAATGCTGAAATGTGTGTCACATGCCTTGAGCGTGTCTCCCTCCCTTAAAACACGCACAGTGAGTGGGTGCACTCACCCTCCTCGTTGAGCTTGTCCAGCTGCTTCCCCTGGACCTCCACCAGGTATACGGTGCGCACGCCTACCTGCGTGAACAGCCGTGCTGCGTGCGCAAGCTGCAGGCGCGCTATGCAGGTCGGTATGACCAAGACAAAGTCCACGGGGTGTAAAGGCGGGCCTTTCCTAGGCGGTCTTGATATATGACGTGTGTGGCCCAGGGGCGAGGGCAGCCTGGGGAGCTTGGGGGCAGCAGGTTTTTTGCTGGCTTTCTTGCCGTGTTTCTTCCCGGTTACTCCGGCTGTAACGGCCTCGATAAGTGCGCGCCCACGCGCTTGCAGCACACGGAACGTGTTGCCAAGCCACGACTGCACAGAGTCCTCTTCCAACCATGGCTCAGTGCGCTCTGCGTCTTGCAGTTGCTCCCAGCCTTGCTCCCAGTCAACTTCCTCAGAGGCCTGTAGAGGGGTTGACCAGGGGCTGCTTCGCTTCCAACCTGCTGCAGCCGCAGACGTTCTGCTGCTTTCACGCCCAAGATCTGTGCTGCCCTGAGCGTAAGGCCCTCCATCTGAATCAAGTTGAAAGCTGCTGCTGTGGTGTGTCAGGGCGTAGGTGGACTGCTGGGCAAGTACGCTGGCTAGGAGCAACAGACGCACAGCCCCAAACAAGCTCCTCATCGTGCATGCCCTGCGTTCACCAACAGCTCCCTTCCAGTGCAAAACATACTCGGCCAGCTTGCACAGGGAGTGCTGCAGCCTCAGCTGCAAGGCAGCTCTGCATTAACTAGTTTCCAGCTCATGTGCCGCAGGTGCGTAGCGAAAGCAACAGCCTAGAGTTGGGGGGAGAGTGTGACTAACAACAAGGCTGTGTGTTACCAAGAGCCCATTCAGGGTGCTCTCATGGGTGCAACACTGAACTCCCCAGGGGAAACCTCTGCAAGTGTTCCATGCTGCCAGGCCCAGAGTAGAGGACCCATACATACATACATACAATACGTGCATACATTGGTCCACTAACAATAAAAGCTGTACATTCCAGAGTTCTGCTTCACCAGTGCCGATTTTACTGTGACTTTTGACACTGCAGCTCTCCTGCACACACTGTTCTCCTGACCGGACAACGCTCGTAGCACACTTGTTGACTTGGCACAGCTGTTGCTGGACTTCACTGTTATCCAGTGCTCTTGCGTTGGTCAACCCAGCAGCTTTCGCCGCCTTCGTAACGGCAGCAGGTCACGTTCCCTTGCCTGGACGCGGCAGGCTGCGCGGGTGCTGAGCAACCAAGGCGTGCAACGCCGGAGCATGCCCACGGACTCACGTGGCAAAGGTGACCGTTATGCAGACCAGCGTGAGTCTGACAGGCCTACAACGGACAAACGTGTATCAGACAGGCCAGGGGAGTCTCGTCAACGGTCACTAGCAGACGACCGGGGCTTACGTAGGTGAGGTTGGTTTCGTGCTTATTGCCACATGTAAGCATGCACAGGTGCTTGAAGTTCAATTGCTGGCTTTATACTTCCTGCTAATGCTGCTGTCATGTCCTCCTGGGTCCTCAGGCCCTTGTGCAAACAGCGCCTGGCCGGCTGATTTTGCGGCGCAGCGAGGCCAACACGGCGTTTTGGGCCAGCATTCATATTTTTCCCTTGTCAGCAGACCTCTTTCTGCATATTGCCTGCAGGGATGACAGGGACAGGGATAGGGATAGGGAGCACAGAGACGTACGTGAGGGCAGCCGAGGGCAGGAGCGAGCACCAGACCGGGACAGGGAGCACAGGGCCAGTGCCCATACCTCTCGTTCTCCTTTCCGTAAGGTGCACTGCTGCCCACAGATTTCACTCCGTGTTCGTTGTGCATGCAGATCGCTTGGCTAGGCATGCAGTCAACCAGGTAACCAGGTTGCCACTGAGCAAGGCTCCATGTATGTGCTCCACCTTGAACTGCAGGACTATGGACCTGCACAGGGGAGTAAGACACCCACGAAAGGGACGACCTCTTTGCCCCCGTAAGTGCTGAATCTTGTTGACCGCAATTCCACCATACCTGCGGGTGTTTCACTCTGCATGCCGTAGTAACTTGCTGTGGCAAAATACTGCTGACCACCACAGTGGCGTGCTGTCGTGGTTCGCAGGGGCAAGGTGAACCCTATGGTGGCTGCGCTGATGCGTGCAGCTAAGGCAAAAGCAGCAGGTGCGCGACGATTAAGTCCTAGATGGTGCTGTTCCCTTGCAGCAAGAGGCACTGATCTCACTTTCTGTGTTGTGGCAGCCACCGCCTGTATACAGGCGCACAGCACGCCTATTACGAAACGTGCGGTCAAGTTACCTCCTTGTCTGTGCAGGTGACCAGCAGCAGGGCCCAGAGGAGGGCGAGCTTACGGAGCCAGTTGAGCAGCCAGGCGCAAAGCGCAAGCCCACGCCCATAGTGAGTTTCGTGTGCATGACATATTGACATAACTTCAGCCTGCCTTCGTCCGGCGTTTTCGCAGGCTTTGCCTAGTCTGGTGTCGACGCTGCTGGCGTACAATGTTGTTTTACCGCGCACGGCTGTGCCTTGCCTGCAGGTGTGGAAAGGGGACACCAAGCGCCCAGCGTATGAGCGCATACAGGTGAGCGCAGCGCGTGCGACTGGCGTGTCATGCTTGTCCAGTTGCCGTGGCAGGGCGTCTGCGTGAAGGCACATGGCAGTGGTGTATGCTGCAGTTGTATGTTAACACCGGCGACATGCATTGCACAGGCGCAGGCCAGCCCATCGACAACCAGCATCAAATCCTGCAGGGCCACAGGAGTCAAAACCAATATTATGCATGCACAATGCACGCCACCGATCTGCGCTGGCCATCACATGTTTCACGCAGCCGCCGTTAATCCTGACCTGGGCATGCATGGCCGTCATGGCCCCAACCTGATGCATTTGTGCAGGAGGAGACCCGCGCGTTCAGGCTGCAGCATGCGTCTGGTCAGCTGGGCTATGACCCGGAGGGCCCTGCGTTGGTCAAATCATCGCCTTCGGTGTCTGCCTCTCACGGTGAGACGCGCGATCGGGCAGCGCGCTTCTAGCGGCATGCCACAAACAGCCTGCACTGCCTGAGCGTCCTAGAATGCGGCATGGTGGTGTTTGGGAGGGTGCTCATATATGCATTCGGCCTCTGCACAGGGTGAGCATGTACAAGTCGTCGCGCATCGCTCTTTGTGTCGTGCCTGAATTCCGCATGAACAGACGAGGGAGGCCCCCTCACCAGGTTGGTGAATGGCGCCCACCATGCCACATGCGACGCATGCGCGCTGTGCCTTGTGTGTGCTCCATTGCCGAGTCAGCCTTCCCAGTGAAAACGAAACGCCCCCCATCCAGCGACCTCGCGTCTTCCGTACACACGCCCTGAGCCTGGCGATCCGCGCCCCGCATCCGGCATTGCAGGCGATGGCAACGACGACCACGCTGGTGACCGCGGCAGCGACGACGACGCAGCCGGCGGCCGCTCCACCTCGCACGCTGCCTCACCCGGCGATGCAGACGAGGACGCAGCCACTGCCGGCGCCTCGGGCAAAGCTGCCGGGCTGTCCCGCTGGGTCATGCACCAAGGGGACGAAAACGAGGGCGACACGATCAGCCAGAGCAACGGCGGCCGGCGCCGCAGCAAGCCCGGCGACAGCCGGATGGGGGGCGAGAGCAGTGGGGCAGCGGACAGTGACGGCGATGGCGGTGGCGGCGGCGGTGGCGGTGTGGTGTCTCCAGGGGAGGAGCAGGAGGTGCTGCTGGGTGAGGCCGAGGAGGCGCTTAGTAGTGAGTCTGAGGGGCGGCGGTCGGGGCGGGTGCAGCGCGTGCAGCAGCTGCGCTGGGAGGACAGCGGCCGCGACAGCGCCGCCAACAGCCCCAGCGCGAGGGCCAGGTCGGTGGACATGGCCGGAGCGCTCGCCGGTGGTGATAACTTCAGCGTGGGGAAGCCATCCCCATCGCCCTCCGGGCGCGTCACAGACTACGGCGGGACCGCGTCGCAGATGGGCGGTGCGGGCCAGGAGGGCCACTCGCGCGGCAGGTGGGTGGTGGCTGATGCGGCAGGCGCCAGGCGCTGTAGGGGCGTTAGACACCGGAGCACGTTGTCACGGCTCAGACATTACGGTTGCTGTTGACCCGATTCGTTCAGGAAGGTTGCTATGCAGTACGCAAGCTCCATCACGCTTGCACGTCGCCCTGTGTATGTGCTCCCAACCTGCAGCGTGCACGGGGCTGACACCACGTCATCACGCAGTGTTCCCATCGCTACAACCGCATGTGCACGGCGCTGAAATCGACAGGGCTCGTCGTATTTTCTTATTGGCTGTCGCGCCGGTGCGTGGCTGCTGGCGTGCAGGCTGATTGCGTCGCTGGGCGAGTGCCGCAGCGTGGACGAGTTTGAGCGGCTCAACCACATCAGCGAGGGCACGTACGGCATCGTGTTCCGCGCGCGCTGCAAGCGCACCGGCCGCATATGCGCGCTGAAGAAGGTGCGTGGCCGACTGGCCATGTGGTGTGCACTGTGCAACCAAGGGCCCTGTGGGGCCTCGTTCGTGGGTGCCTTTGTGCGGTTGGTGCAAGTTGGTCAGGATTTGTGTTGCACGTCAATCATACCAATCAGGGCCATTACCGCGTCGTTGAGTGCTCGTGTGAGCCAGCTTTCACGCATAATAGTTGTGCGGGCTGGTGGTTACGCCACTTGCGAGGAGCTGTTGCCGTGGAATCGTTGCCGTTGCAGCACAAGGCGCTTGCCAGGCCATGTGGTATGAAGTTGCTTAAACCGCCTGAGCAATGATCGAGTAGGGCCGCGTGCTCACTCACCCAGCACCAGCATTGCGCTTGATGCGTTGCAAGTGCGCAGTGCACAGCCGGCTCCTCCGATGTAGTACACGCCCGTTGCTGTCCGGGTTGCCACCTGTTGATGAACATCTGTTCCTGTTGGACTGCGCAGATCAAGATGGACAAGGAGCGGGATGGCTTCCCCATCACATCCGTCCGGGAAATCAACATCCTGCTCAACTTCCACCACCCAAACATCGTCAACGTGTCAGAGGTCGTGATGGGCAGGTGCGCAACCCCTGCACAGCCTGCCTGCCACACCGGCCCTCCCTGTGGTGTCAGGCTTGCTTGCGTCAGAAGCACCCTGAGAATGGAGCCTGCCTGGGATGGATACCTAGGATACGCACTCGCCATGCATCATTATGATGGCATACTACATGTCTACATATGATGAGGAACACGGGTGCACGGCCTCGGCGGGTTTCCCTCACGCTGCAGCGCCGTCAAGGCAGAGAGGTCGCCGTGGCGCCTTCCCAGCACTGGTGTTCGCCTGGCCGCCAGAGCCAGGCCCAAATATGGCGCTGGCGTGCCTACGACTGCCAGCTGTGGAGTGCATCCTGAATGCATCCCTGCATGCCCCATGCCGTTATGGGTTTGCTAACCACAGGTACCATCACATCTCGCTCCAATCATTGCTTCAGTTTTGCATACTGTCACGCAGACGCATCCTACTGACGGTGGGGTGCTGTGTGGGCCTTTGCTTTTGCGATGTGCTGTGTGATGTGCTGTGCGCTACGTGTATGTGTGTGTGTGGACGCCACAGGCACGAGTGCAAAGCACACCGTGCTGCGCTGCCTGACCTTGATGCTTGCGCTGATTGCCGCAGCCGGCTGGACCAGATCTTCATGGTGATGGAGTTCATCGACCACGACCTCAAGTCGCTCATGAATGACAAGAGCCAGATGACGCGCTCGTTCAGCGTGGCCGAGGTCAAGTGCCTCATGCTGCAGCTGCTGGCCGGCACCGCGTACCTCCATGACAACTGGGTCCTGCACAGGTGAGGCTGTGTGTGTGTGTGTGCTTGTTGTCCATTGACTTTGCGGCCGATCGAGTCATCCAGATGGCCGCGCAAGGCGGTCTTGATGTTCCTGTGCGGGAAGGATGTTCCTGCACCAGCGGGGATGTGCTTGTGAGGCAGCAGTGTATACTGTCATGACACCGGGGCCCTGAGGGTCGTGACTGCTTAGGTTATGGACATCACTGAACATTACCGAATACTGGTACCTGGGCCGGAGGCAAATTGTTTGCAGGCCTGCAAGCACGTGTCCATCAACACAGGCGTGTGGTGAACTCGCACGCGGTCAAGCGCATACCAGCGCATGCTGTACCCAACACACAAGCGCACTGCTGCCAGCCAGAGTGCAGCCAGCACACCGTCTCCCCCGTGGGTCATGCTGCTTGGGTTGCAGGGATCTGAAGACATCCAACATCCTGTACAGCAACACCGGCGAGCTCAAGATCTGTGATTTCGGCCTTGCGCGCCAGTTTGGCTCGCCGCTCAAGCCCTACACGCAGCCGGTTGTGACGCTGTGGTACCGCGCTCCGGAGCTGCTGCTGGGCGAGACGCGCTACAGCACCGCTGTGGACATGTGGAGCATCGGCTGCATCATGGCGGAGCTGCTCACAGGTGGGATGCCGGTGACATGATCATAAAACTTAATGAGGTCGTGCTTGCGTACGTGGCTCAGTATATGAGGACGGTAATGGCACATCTACCTTGAGTAGATACAAGATTGAGCATCTGAGTGTATGTGGTCAACATGCCTCGTGTGGATATTGCTGCCGAGTGGCCATTTAAACTGCTGCGGTGCTGCCTGATGGTCAGTCCGTGCACTGCCGCACTGAGGGGGGCCGATGCCCAGCATGCATCCGCGCTAGCGCCCTCCCTCTTTTCTGCGCGCCCACCGCACTTGTAACCATGCATATGTGCACGCTGCCTGCTGCGCCATGTACTGTACTGTACGCGCAGGTCAGGCGCTGCTGGACGGACACAGTGAGATAGAGCAGCTCGAAAAGATGTGTGCGGTGATGGGGACCCCCAACGAGCAGGACTGGCCGGGGCTCAAGGCGCTGCCTAACTGGAACAAGGTGTGTGCGAGGGTGGGGTGGGGTGGGGGGTTTTGGGAATCAGCATCTGCGTGTGTTCCTCCCCAAATCCATGTCAGCCACCCCGTGCCCTGCACCCCTTGTGACGCACCTGCTTTGCCGCCACGATCGCCGAGTCGTCTGTCCCGCACCACCCAAGCTCCATGCTAAACACCCGCTCACCCGCTCGCTCAGCCTGACCTGCCTCAACAATGCGTATGCACATGGTGACACGCAGATTGTGCTGAAGCCAATGCCCAGCACGCTGCGGCAGCGCTTCACCAGCACGTTTGGCAGCGGCGCCACGCTGACGGAGGCTGGGCTGGACCTGCTCAGCCGCCTGCTGGCGTACGACCCCGCGCAGCGCATCTCCGCCAAGGACGCGCTGGAGCACAGGTGGGTCTCAGGGGGTGCAGAGCACAAGCAGATCATCAATTCCCAATAAGAATAGAGCAATGCCACAGTGGGTACATAGCATAAGCAGAGGGCAAAGCCCAATAAAAATAGCGCAATTAACATGTTCCCTGCTACGGTTATGGTCTTTGAGCGTAGCGCCCTGGCCAGCACACAGGCTGGTGAAGGGGCCAGGGGGCAAGTCAAGGCGCAGTATGGTCCTCCTTCGCGGTTGTGACTGTATGGTGGTATCGGTCGCGCGTTGTTGAGCTGTGGGCCTGGGGGTTGGATGTGATGCTAGCGCCTGCGCTGGCGAGTTGATGAACTGATTCGGCACGTGGAGCACGGCCGTGCGCGCACCCGACAAGTGGGGCACTTGGGGCAACATCTTAGCATCGGCCCTGCCTGAATAGCGATGCCAGTACTTCCATCTGCTTCCATTCTAGTTTTTCACATTTCCGGTATGCTGGAAGCCTAACCTAAATCATGCGGTGCTGGTGTGTTGTGTTGTGCGTGTGTGGTGTGCAGGTGGTTCAGCGAGAGCCCCCTCCCTCAGAAGCGCGAGCTCATGCCCACCTTCCGCTCCAACAAGGACGGCGGGCCCGTGAGGCAGGCTGCGACGGGCAAGGGCAGCCCCGTGCTGGGCTTCGTCGCGGGCGCGCGCCTGTGAGCGCCTTCCTCCTTATAGGCTGCTGCATTGCGTCCTCGACCGCCGGAAGACGGGGGCTCCTCGCTCCAGCGACGCCCTGCTGACAACACGGCGGGCGCACTGCGACGACCACGTGTGCATGCTGGCAGGCGCTGTGCCTGCATGCACGTGATCTACACACCGCTGTGATGACAAGGTGCCGGATGGATGAGGCATGCAGTATACTGCGAAGCGCTGGCTGACGGTGCTGGCCTGCCGGCACAGCCCCCCGCTTCTTGAGCCGCGCACTGCCTTTTCCCGTCCTGTTTTGCCTAGCTCAACGATGGTACCAGCATGTCCATAGCAGGAACCAAACGCTGTGTGCATTGGCAATGTGTGCTGCACCGATAGCCTGCCAAGCGCGCCAACCGACACTGATTGTGACAAACGGCAAATACCTAAATCTAGTACGGCTGCGATGCGATATTGCCCGACCTCTCAATTTGTGACTGCTGACCTCCCTACTGCACTGGTGTGGTTTAGCACAAACAAGCAATTTTGACTGGCAGCCCAACCTGCTATGGTGGGCTGAGGACCGGCTGTTATGGCCTGCGGTACCAGTGAGCATGGTGTTTCGGTCAGTGAGATTACCGTACCAAACGCAGCAACCTTCACGGGACCACCTGCTACGGCCAGTTGAGAATCGCATCTGCAGTACGTGACGGAACAACAGGTAGACAGACATCCCTTACAAGCCTGCCTGGCATTGCGCCCAGGACAGGGCAGGGTTTGAACACAGTCGTGGCAATCACGGCGCCTCGTTGCGTGGCATGCCATTGCGCTACAGGTGCATGCAGGAGAAAACCGCACAGCATCCCTGTCAAAGGGCCACAGGCTGGCCTGAAAAATGCACATGGGTGTGCGCAATTGCCGCCATCCAGGAGGTCCTGGTATCGCTTGCCACAAAAGCTGCAGATAAGCCTCGGGTCAGCCCCCGGTCGAACACACGCAGGTAAGGTTGTAAGCAGGTTGTAAGCTTAGTACAGGCCCAGGTACTGATCATCATCACCGTATTCATGCAGTGCGCAGTGCATTCTTCTGCGCGCCCTTCTCTGTGCTTGCATGCGCCACAGCAGGCAAGCACATGGCTAGCAATCACACGCCCGGCCACACCTAGGGGATCTACCCTACCTATCAGCATTGACAGGCTGAAACTAAGGCCCATCGACCACATGTGCCCGTCAGCCTATGCAGCATCATGCAGGCATCATGCATGCAGGCATCTACTTCTTGGCGGGGGCGGGGGCCTTGTAGTAGGGGGTGGGCACGAAGGGCATCTTGGTGACGACCGCGTCGTTGAGCTTGCCGCGCACGTCCACCTTAAGCTGCGTGCCGGCCTTGGCGAACTCCTTGTCAACATACCTGACAGCACACGCGAACACACGCACACACATACACACATGCGGGCATCAGAGACCAGATACACTGGTCAAGGACTGGTCAAAAACACAGGTCTCCATTGTAAACCGCCGGCACTTTGCTGTAAGCCGGCCCCAACCCCATGACAAATGCTGCAGCTCGGCCCCCGCCAAGCGGCCGCAGGTCACGCCACTCACCCCATGGCGATGTTCTTCTTGAGGCAGGGGCTGAAGGCGCCCGACGTGATCTCGCCGACCGTCTTGCCGTCAGGCGTCACCACCGCAGAGTGCTGGCGCGCCGGCGCACCCGAGCTCACAAAGCCCACACGCCGCTTGCTGCACCATGCAAATACAGGTAATATGCGCGACGCTTAGAACTGGGTTGCAGCCAGCACTTGCATGGTGCGTGCATGGGAAAGGCCCTAGGTAGGTCACAGCTGTGCATAGGTACCGGTCTGAAGGCAGCCTGGACGGAAAGCGTGAATGCATGGCCTTAGCTGGCAGCACACTGCCAGCTGGGCGACATGAACAGCCCGAGTGCGTGCACAAGGTGCGATGCTTCAGTGTCCCTGCCCCATGCACCTGACTGCTCGTCACCGCCCATACGCATGTTACGGCTCATGGACGACCTACACAGCTTCCCTTGATGCTGCTCAGCACACACACGCACCTGACTCCGTCAGCCAGCTGCTTCTTGATGACCTCGCCACCCAAGAAGTCAAACGCATCGCGGCGACGCTTGCCTGCACGCCCAGTGGGGGCAGGACAGGACAGGACAGGACCTTAAGGCTCACTTAAGCAGCAGCAGGGCATCGCCAATGAACGGACGCCACTAGGCAAGGGTTGGAAATTACCGTCGCTGCCCCTAGCATACACACATTATGAGAGGACCGGGCAGTGTGAGCGCGAGGCCGCTGCACGGCAGAGGTGAATATTCATTCACCCCAACAACTGTCACAGGGCTCTCGCACTCACACGCCTCCTGTGTGCCTCCTTGCCTCTTGCGGCCCGCTATGGCCATTGCTGGACAGCTGCATCCATACGGCAGCAACCCGCACTAGCCTGCATACGCGCCCAGTCCCTCGTATTGTTTGATCCCTTGTGCAATGTTTGACCCCAAAACATCCCCTCGCAGTGCATGCTTGTATGGCCTGCCAGGGCGCTGGGTGGTCGTGCTGAGGGTCGAGCTGTGGGTCAAAGCAGTCGGCCCAGCGCTCACCGATGGTCCAGGCGAGGCCGGCCTCCACAGGCGTGAGGTCCTCATTGAGGTCGTTCCCGTAGAGGCATAGCCCCGCCTCCAGGCGCAGCGAGTCACGCGGGCCCAGGCCTGGGCGGCAGTATTGCACTTCAACCGTCAGCCATCAATCACAACAATGCAATGCACAATGCATGCGCTGCTGCTGCTCATCAACCCCATGCAGCTACCCCAGCAGAGTGGTCACTTGCGAACAACAACGGCATGCAGTTGACGCACTGCCATTCATGAATCATGCATGGTTCATAGCATTAAGATTGTGGAAAAGACAAGCAACACGAAAGAAGGACGTGATAGATGTGCAGCTGGGCAGCCTGGAGTGACGCATGGATGCATCGCGCTCCCGCGCCTGTCATCGCGCACTCACACACACACACCTGTGAGGCGCACACGCTTGTCGTTCACCAGCTTGTTAGCCAGGTCCACTGCGGCAGAGTTGTCCACGCTGATCTCAAACCCGTCCTCGCCAGTGTACCTGGGCAGGTGAGCAGGTACAGGTCGGGTAAAATCAATGGGCGTCAACGGTGTGTGTGTGTGGGGGGGCGGCCCGCGTGTGCCCCCGACAGCATGCGGTGAGAGGCCGTCGGCGCAAGCAGTCAGCTGCAGCTGTGCGGGCGCACCAGGCGCGCCACTGCTCAGGCCCTCACGCTATATCAACCAGGGAGCTGTGTGGCTGGATAGGATGTGACATGCTCACATGCAGCACTCTGGTTGATGGGCACGCCTTGTATAATCAAGGCGAGCGCTTGTTGCCCCGGCGTGGGCCAGCGTACTTGATTGATACGCCGCCATTGCTGCGCGCCACGTCACGGTGAACGCACAACCTGCCCTGATGTGCTGTGCGCCCCTAACGCACACACATGCCGCCTGCAATGAAGTACGGTACCATCATGCCGCTCACAGCTCGCTTAGGTGTCGGTACCGCTCACCCGGTGCGTGTCACCCAGCAGGACGACCCGGCGACTTCAAACACCCTGAAGTCGCTGAAGTAAAAGTCCTTCAGGTTCTCCTTGGTCAGCCCCGACAGCACGTCGGCAGCCTCGGGGCCCTACGCACAGGTACACACATGCACATAACATAACCACACTGCACGGCCCCATGGAAAGCACACTGCATGGCCCCACGGGAACCAACCAACTCTAAACACATGCGCAGGTGCGAGCGTGCAACCACGCAACACAGACGCACACTCACAAGTCACAGAGTTCAGGGCACATGTGGCCAAATAATGGTTGCACCACTGTGAAGCGATGTCCCAGCGGGCGCGCTGCAGGCCACGACAGTGCGCGAGCGGCAGGCCTCACCTGGAGCGCCAGCAGCGCACGCTCGTCATGCACCTGCATCTTGACATCCAGGCCCTTCTTCTGCACACAGTGACACACACACACACGCACATGCACACAACGCAGCGCCCCCATAAGTGTACGCACTAACACCAGCGTCCAACACATTGTGCACAGCATCATAACGCAAGGAGCACGCGCTGCTGCGATACACCATGCAGGCGGTAAGGTGCGGATGTCATGCTCAACAGAATGCCCACGCCGCGACTGCAACTACCCAGCGTGTGGGCATGAAGTGCATGCCTTGAAGCAACGCACGTCAGGCGGGCCGTCACGGCGCAGCAGCGTTGAAATCCAGCGCACAGGCGCATCATTCACCGAACGCCATGCCTATCTGCTAACCTTCGCATGGTCAGCTGCACATCCCAGCATGTGTGCACCCAGCGCACCCTCATGCGGCTGTGAGTGCGGGCATGCACACGCCTGGCACGCGCACGGCTGGCGGTGCGCGTGCGCATGCGTGCGTGCGCGTTCCCCGCCTGCCTGCGCCCCCTGCCTCCCGCACCTGCGCCACCTCCAGGTGCTTCCCGATGTGCGCCAGGTCCTTCTCACGGCAGCCCGCATTCACCACCAGGTAGATGTGCTCGGGGGTCACCTGCAGTACGCACGGTGCCGGGCACATGTGTTGGCGCCACATGTTGCTGTACGCGCAGTGTGAGTGGAAGCGTGCCTCTGCATGCGTGCGCATGCAATCGTGAATGCGTCACAGTTGCGATGAAGCCTTACACGGCTGGCAGGTTGCGCACTGTTGCCTGCGCCAAAAGTTCAGATCAGCTGTTTGTGACACTGTTAGATGATGTGGCTGCGAGCGTGCAGGACGCGGGGTGCGGTGGAATGTGCATTTGCGTGATGTACGGATGTGGGGGCTGCTGCCGGCCAGCGCTACAACGGGCGCCAGAAGACAATGGTGAGGGACTGAGGGCCATGCAGCAACGGTGCAGCAAAAGAAAAGCCAAGGAGATGCACGGCGGCGTCTAACGCATACAGAAAGGTGAAGAGGCCAAGCGTGAAAGGCACGACCTGATTTGAGGAAGCCGGGGCGTACACCCTCGCTCACACACGCAAGGCCTTGTCAAACTTTAAGAACTTCATGACCACCAGTTGCGCTGATTTTGCGCTGATTTGTACATGGCCACCCAACACCCCGCCTGCAAAATCCGAGCCATCAGCAAACAAGCAAACGCCCCCCTCCTATCTACCCCACGCCGCGTGTGTCGCGCGTGAGCCTGCTGGCTTCTCCTCCAGCACCATCACCATGGCTTATGCTATGTGCTGGCTGATGGAGCGGTGGCCGCACCTTGGTGATGACCGTGTCGTCGATGATGCCTCCCTTCTCGTTGGTGAATACGCTGAGGGTGCCGGCACCGTTTTTGAGGCCGGCAATGTCGCCCACCACCAGCCCCTCAAGGAATTTGATTGCGTCCTTGCCCTGGAGATACAACATGAACAGATCATGCATGACGTCATACGTACACAAATGCAAGCCTGGTTGCATGCTGGACACCAGTGCTTCTAGAAAGCAGGCTCTCACGTGGCGAAGGTGCATACTTTGCAGCTCGGGGGAGGGGTGGGGTGGGGTGGGGTGGGGTGGAGGTAGGGGTGGGGATGAAAGCCCAGGTACTAGTGCACATGTATCAACGTCAGTCCAAGTGCTGGCTTCACCCTGCCTCGTAAGCATTAGGGTGCTGCGACGCTGGCCCGATGCACAAGTGTGTGGCGTATACATACGAACCTGGTGTGACGCAGCAGGTGATGCAGCACATACGACAAAGACATGGATCGAGTGGGCCGAACCGGATCTGCTGTGTGCATACACACCCAGTCCTGCCAGCCTACTGCTGCTACTTCTCAACGTGCTTTGCCTGCTGACATAGCTGGCCCGAAGCTCGCAGTGCTGCAACACATGGACGTCAGCGACCAGAGCTTGGACACCACAAACCGGCTAGCCCCAGCGAAACAATTGGCCAGTGCGTGTTCAACGGGTGAGCAACCTGCACAGCAAGGCGTGTAGGGGTGTGCGAGGGGTCACCCACCTTGAGCGTCAAACCGCACATATGCGCCACGTCAAAGAGCGATGCGTGCTGCCTGCAGTGCTGCGTCGACTCCATGATAGAATCCTTATACTGGATAGGCATCGACCAGCCAGCGAAAGGGACCATTTTGGCTGCAGCACAGGGAAGCAAGCACCATGAAGGCAAGTTCGGTGGTGACCTTATCGTGTGGGTCTGAGCCCGAAGAAGCAGTTTGACGAACGCCCCGCCATGTTCAGCAACGTACCACCATGGACGACATGGAAGTCATACAGCACAGTCTTCTTGAGGTTGGCGTCGTCGGCGAAGCCGCGTTTCAACAGGGATTGATGTCCCAAGCTGACTTGCTCGAACGACACACCGAGCGCCCTGCCCAAGCTGGGCAAAAGTGATACAGCTTGCCGACGCATTTTACAACAATGACAGTGATTATGGCACGAACCCCGTCTCCTCTCACCCTTACTCGCCCCAGGTGCTCCACACGACTGAAACCAAAATGTTCAAATGTGAACTAACCTACCACCCCATGCAAAAACATAAAGCGTGATCATTGCAGTGAGTCCGCACCTGCACGCCGAAGGTGCTTTACGCAGTCACACCCACATGAGTTTGTGGTGACGAGGGCCACGACTCTTGCGCGGCTTGCATGATGCATGAAGTGCCGGGTCGCCCGAGTGGGCAACGCGCAGATACTGCTTGCCTGAAAATTGTTATGATAACGCATGATATGGCAGTCTGCCTGTCTTCCAAGCTACCAGTGGGTATTCAAGGCAGGCAAGTGTCCTCAGGGTTGTGTGCCCGGGTGTTGGCACGCCGCGCGTTTGTATCTCTGCAAACGACCAGCCCTGTGCGAGAGGGTGGGTTACGGGTTGGCAGTAGCCTAAACCACATCTTACTTTGGCTAGGCTGTCTGAGCATATGCACAGCATATAGATGACTTGCAGGAAGTCCAACCCACAGCCTTGGTTGCTTCGGCACCTACACTAAGGTGCACTTATGTGCAAGCAGTGCTTTCATGTCGATTATCATCATCTTCTTGCTTGACCACTATGGGCTGAGAGGCTTTCAGGCGTCACTCCCTGCGGGTGGCTGGCTGAGGCGGTCAAGGGTGGTGCAAACCTGAACGTTGAAGGCAGCAGCAAGACCAGACAGCACATACCAGCGTAATACACGTGTGTCTACCCAAGTTCTGATGTGCTATAACTGTCAATATCATTTTTCATGCCTTCAATGCAACGGCGAAGGGGGCTTCACAACCGTAGTACGACGCGGTCTACAGACTGTCATAGACTTTACAACGCCCAGTCTATCAGCAATGTTCCCAGTATTATAAGGACAAGACCCTGAACTTTGATTCAAGCAAGCAACAACGGAAGGAATCGGGAAATCCAGACGGCGAAAGCTTGGCCCCCTCAACACCTTTTTCGGGGCTCGACAGGGCTCGACTGTGCGGGTTTGGAGGCCCGATGGATGCGGCCAAGGTCAGTGCACTGCAATGACATTTACTGGGTTACTGCGCGAAGGCGGCAGGAGATTGCCTTGGTGGGACAGACAAGCCTGGTGTGTTTTCTGGGCATTTGTGCCTGGGCGCCAAGCTCGTGTGCGTTGTTTAGGCGTGCCAGACTGTCAGTCGAGCTAAGTCTTGGTAGCTTATTGAGGGCTCGCTCTTAAGGGCTGTTCAGGGGCATTCAAGGTGCCGGGAAGCCGAGCCAGCTCCGTGCCAGGTGTCTGGGTGTTCACGCTCGTCTATAGTGGTGGTCGGCGAGGCGTGCCTGCTTGCCGCTCCGTGCTTGGAGCCAGCGACCATGTTTGTGCGAAACTTTGTTTGTGCAACCCGGGTTCCCTCCTCCTCCAGCACTCTGAACTGTCTTCATTCTCAGAGTGTGTGTGCTCCGTGGTTGTGGGCGGACTCAAGGGTGCTGCTATGTTGGTCACGAGCGTTCGGGGCTTACTTTCCTGCTGTGTTCCGTAGTTCCGGTTTGTTCACGCTTGAAAAGGTTTTGGTGTGCTTTTTGTTGTCCACCCCAAGAGGCCATCTTTTTGCTTGATGAGCCTGGCCAACTGAACACTTGTCTGTGCCTTTTCCCGTGCAGCGGTATGAGTACCTGGAGACCCTAGGGGAGGGCTCCTATGGTGAGTGCTCTCCTTGTGGCGAACGTGCGACTACTCCTGCACTTGTACAACAGTGTCATAACGCGGCATGATGGAGCCTGAGCACAACTAGTCCCTCTGTGTGGGTTTACACGGCCAGGAAATGCTGTAGAACATATGCCTGCAGCGTTGCACGCATGCACCCTACAAGGCGTGAATCAAGTCGCCTGTGTTGCGGTGTTTTGCAGGCCAAGTGTGGTTGTGCCGCGACAGGGAGTCGGCAGGCTTGGTGGCCATTAAGCGTTTCAAGGACGCTAACACGGACTCGCAGGTAAGATCCTGTCACTGGGCCCCATGCTCTGGCCAACAAACCATGGTGGCCTGCAACCTGCGGCTTTACGACTGCGGCGTACGACTGTGTTCGGTGTTTGCAGGCTTACTGGCTTGCTGTGCGGGAAATCAAGCTTCTCAGAAGCGCTAAACACGCCAACGTCGTGTCTGTTCTGGAAGCTTTTAAGAGCCAGGGCAGTGGCAACGTCTATTTGGTGATGGAGTATGCGGGCTCGTGCTTGGGGCAGCAGCTCCGACGGAACAAGGGCGGCTTGGGCCTGGAACGAGCTCGCAGTGTCACCTTTCAGCTTGTGAACGTCCTCAACCACCTTCACAGTATAAAAATGCTACACCGGGACCTTAAGGTAATGCATTCTCGAAAAGTGTGGCACCGATGGCTCCAACTTGTTGTCTACCACCACCCCGACCTTACCAGTCCGCTGCTTGGAATGTTTCCTGAACCGCAGCCTGCCAACATATTACTGACGGATGATGGCACAGTGAAACTCTGTGACTTCGGGTTTGCCCGTGACGTTAACTCACAACCGGGGGACCGAGGGATGTCGCCATACGTGACAACACGGTGGTACCGGGCTCCTGAAGTCACTGTCGGCGAGCAATACGGTGCAGCCGTGGACATATGGGCGCTAGGTGTGTTTACAAGATAGCTTTTGACAAGACTGGCGAAACAAGATTGACGATACATGGCTGCAGGCGTGTTTTTCGTCCACCTGCAAGCGCTGCTTTCACCTTTTGTGCATGCTTTGCAGGGTGCGTGCTGGCTGAAATCCTCACTGGGAGGCCACTATTTCCTGGCAGCAGCAACGCAGACCAACTTGCTCAAATTTTCAGCTTTTTTGGGTATTTACCACCGCGGATGCTCGCACGCGCCCTGGTGAGCCCAGCCTTTGCTGGCACACAGCTTATCGGCAGAGGCTCGCGGGACTGTGCAGGCGCTGTGAGAAAACAGTGAGTGGCTTGGGTCCCTGCAAGCTGCGTGTTCGTGCAAAGTGGTGGTAACCACTGACTAAAGCAATAACAATTGTGTCCTGCGCTGTGGCGTGCAGCTTTTCGAGTCTTCCTTCAGACGCAGTGGAGGCGCTGGTGGGCTGCTTGAACCCAGACCCAGCTCTGCGGTTGACGCCTGCACAGCTGCTCGAGCTGCCATTCTTCGACAAGTTCCGCGACGCCAGCACTGGCAGCAGCCTGTCAGCAGCTGCTGAGGGCCCAGTATCACCGCTGCTCAAACCTTCGCAGCCTCCGAGGACGAACAGCGGTGACGGTGGCGTGCTGCGCCCTGCACAGGTGAACACCTGACTTATGAGCTTGCGGTGGGCCCTTGGGTGGGCTGCGTTGCGTACCTACTGCTGCCGCAGGCCTGAGGCGCTTATCGCAAGACCATATTGAGGCTTTTCCTGCTGTTCTCATGCTCCTGCAGGGCAAGGCAAGTACACTGCCGCAGGCTGAGGTGGAAGCGCAATCAGGAGCCAAACGGGACTGCGAGCAGCCTGCGCAGCCGATAGTGGCGTTGCTGCCGCCTGCTGCCTTGAACCCGCCGTTGGCCGTTCTGGCTGCTGGCGCACAGAGGCACAGTGGGTTGGATCAACACCAGCAACCGCAGCAGCTAGCTCAGCAAGCGGCACTGCAAGGTCTGGTTAAGAAAGAGCTTGCGCCTGCTGCTCGAGTGTCCGCCACACCAGTCGCTAAGCCAGATGCCAGCACCGGAGCAGCGTGCTCATGGCGCGCAGACGACGTTCAGTCCAGCAAAGACGCTGCATCAGGCGCAGCCAAGCCCTTGAAACCGACGCAACCGGCCGTTCAGACCGCGCAGCAGTCAACTCCTCAGCAACCGCAGCAGCCGCCAGCCGCAGGGCAGCCACAGCAGCAGCAGCAGCAGCAGCAGCAGCCAGTGCCTCCCGTGGTCAAGACACGCTCAGAGCTGGCCGGGCCTGCGCTACGCGGGATGCTGCGCACCTTCAGCCGCCGCAGCTCCAACGGCCTTGTGCACCCTGCTGCAGCCGGCACACCCACGGCGGCGGAGCCACCCAAGACGCCGCTGCACAACGCCGCGCACGGCCAGCAGCCCGCCGCCGCTGCTGTCGCTGGCGCGGCGGACGCTGCGACACCCTGCGGCGATGGCCTGGGGGGGCTGGGGGGCTCGCTGCTCAAGTCGTACATGAGCCGCCGCGTGAGCGTGAACAACCAGGTGCTGCTGGGGTCGCGCTGCAGCCTGACGTCGCCCACGTCTACGTCCGGTGACATGTCGGCGCTGGCCACCGGCGCGCCCCGCACACCGACCGGCAGCGGCCAGGACCTCACCGCCTGGCAGTCGCAGAGCATGCACTCGCTGTCGCCCGCCGCTGCCAGCAGCAACGCGCCGCGGCTGGCGTCGGGCGGCGTGCCCATCTCTCAGAGCCGGCTGAGCATCCTGAGCAGCGCCAACAACAGCAACGCGCCGGTGCCGGTGCGTGCTGGCGCGCCCGCGCCCGCGCCTGTGTCGGGCCCGCTGTCCGGTGGCCTGAGCGCCCCGGTCAGCGGCGTCCCGCTCAGCGACAACCTGCCCCCCGGGCTGCCCGTGTCGCTGCCAGAGGTGTCGCCGAAGGCGGACGTGGGTGACGTCCCAGCGCCCGCACTGTCCTGCCCCGGCGGCGTGGTCGCCCGGGGCGCGCTGGCTCAGCTGCACCTCGTGAGCGCGTCCGTTGACGGCGGCACGGCGGGCAGCGCGAGCAACTACGCCACCCCCGCTATGTCCGACGCCGCCCACGGGTGCCAGCAGGGGAGCTCACAGCATCAGCAGAACGGTTCTCAGCACACGCAATCTGGTGACAGCCCGCTGGCTGTGCCGGCCTCGCAGCGCTGCGCTGGCTCGGGCCGCAGCACCCCCCGCAAGGGCTTCCTGGCGACACTGCACGCGCTGTTCAAGAGCGAGGCTGGCCACCACAGCAGCAAGGCCGCCAAGGCGCGGTGAAGGCACCACCAACCTGCTGCCCAAGCTCCCGGCCCATCTGCAGTGTCCCAATTGATTGAATGTGTGGGGGCTTTGGTTTTGAAGGAACGGAGCGTTGGTCGCCAGCACACCCAACACCCGCCCTGTCCGCAAGCACGCCGCCCGCTTGAACCGCCGGCGCCGATTTAGTAAACGCACACGACTAACACAACAATTACTCCAACAACGTTGGGAGGAGACAGCAATGATACGAACTCCATCACTACCGCAGCAACATGTCCCCACCGTGATCCGCACTTGAAGCGCTTGCTGCGCTGTTGCCGCCTGCTGCTCCACCACCTACACACTCTGTGCGCCTGCTGCATGCTGCTGCGACACAGCAACAGAAACACAAATGCGGGTTGCCGCCTGTCGTGCAGCCTGTTCCGCAGTTGAAAATAAGTTATCGCCCAAGTCGCTCGTCCTCCTCTTCTCATTCATGGCGCCTTTGCGCACCCCCGCCTCGGTTGCGTCGAACCGTGCGCACACGGTGTTTGCTCAGCTGCTGCGCACGCGCACGCGCTGCAGGAATTACACAAGGGTCAGGAGGACGGAACACATGAACTTGGGGCAAGGCTATGTATCGCTTCTTCCTACGGTACCACCGGACTACAGCTGTGCTTGGCGTGCTCGCCTCGTTGCGCCTGCTCTTTGTGCTCAAGGTTTCTAAGTGCTGAAGGCGAGTCCTTGGAGGACCAGCTCGGCTTTCTTGTGCAATGATATTGGTGAGATGCGACGCCGCGCGGCTGTCCGGCGCCCGAGTGTTTGCATGCTTCCCTAGCTTCCCCGCCCAGGCCACCGTACCGTGTGCCGTTGTGTTCGACCTGCTCATGCCAGTGTGTGACGCTGGGTTGCCCCCTCCTCCCGCCTCCCCCCTTTGCTACGCCACTTTTGCATTTGCGATTCATCTGTATCTTGTTGCGCGTCTTTGTGCTGTCGCTTTGCTTGAGAGCGCTGCTACAGCCCTTCATCAATCTCTCTCAGGCAACCTACGCTGAACCCTACCGGCATGCGCATGCGTCCCCCGTGCACGCGTCCGGCTGAACCATGCTGTGAAGTTATTTCCCCGTACCACTCTTTTGTGTTGCTCCCCTGCAGTGGGCCGGTGGGGCAGCAGGCATACTGATAGCGATTACATAACGCTTACCAGGTTGTTAAGGGCATTGTGTGGTGCTTGCGCTACACTGCAGTGGGAGCTTTGATAGAGCTTTGATGGTACGTACTGCAGAATGGGTGGGTGTGGGTGCATCTCAGTGTGTGTGTGTGTGTGTGTGTGTGTGTGTGTGTGTGTGTTTAGAATTGGTTGGTTCCCGTTGGGCCATGCAGTGTGCTTTCCGTGGGGCCGTGCAGTGTGGTTATGTTATGCGTGATGATGATAACTGTGTGTGTGTGTGTGTGTGTGTGTCCGCGTGCCCAAGTGCTGTTGGCGGCACGGGCGCATGCTTTTTTAGGTCGTCGTCCCAATCCCCGTGCGTGTGTGTGTGCGCGCCGCAGCTATTATCAAAACCAATAGTATTGAGAGTACCTTTTGTGAGCGCTGGAACCCCGTTATGATGTCACCCCGCACGGCTGTTGGCAGATGCAGGGTTGGAGAGACCGGCTGCTTGTCGCACACGTGTGCTAGTAGTTGATTTTGTGCGTCTGGCAGCACGTCCGGAGAAACAAGCCGGCGTGGTGTTGCGGTTACGTGCTTTCGCCTGTGTGTGACGCTGTGGTTTCTGGAAGTGGGCTGCTATATGGGTCCTGCACGTTGGGGTAGCTGTGGCGAAACTGTTCAGAATTGCTGGTTGATGCAGTCAACATGCATGGAAGGAATGCGGGAAGTGCGCGATCCAAATGCGTGGAATGTGTTAACTTATAATGTGGGCACACCTCAACTGCCTCATCAATGTAAACGGCTATTGACATCTGGATCCGGCAGTGTTGCTTACGTTCCGACTTATGACACGCACCTGCGGGCACGCCACGTAACAAGCGCGCTGACGCGCGTTGCACGAGTGCAGCACAGTAGTTGAATAACACGCAGCCATGGCTGACACAGTGAGATACCTGTTGGAGCAGATGGTGCCTGAGCTGGAGGAGTTGGAGCAGAAAGGCTACTTTACACGGAAGGAGGTCAAACAGATTGTGCAGCGCAGAGAGGACTTTGAGTACCTGCTGAAGCGCCGCGCCGCGCTGCTGGCAGATTTCTATAGGTACATAGAATACGAGACTAAGCTGGAGGAGCTGCGCCGTGTCAGGAAGAAGAAGCTGGGCATCAAAGGTGCGCGACCAGCGTGCCGGCTGGACGGCAGTGACGCCGCCGCTCAATACCCACAGCAGCAGCTCAAAACTCTTCACTGAGGCAGGTGTCGTCTATGCTTGTGGCGCTCTTGCAAGCTCAACACCGCTTACTTCCATCCCTTGCACGGTGCGTTTACAGGGAAGAGCGGACTGGCAGAGGTGGCTGCTGTGCGGCGCATTCACTTCATCTATGAGCGCTGCACACGCAAGTTCAAGGGCGACTTGGACGTGTGGCTAAGGTGGATTGCGTTCTGTAAGGAGGCCAAAAGCACAAAGCAGCTCTCAAAGGTAAGGCTTGGTCCGCGTGACCCTGGCGCTAGGCCGCCCGCCGCTGACACACGAGGTTGCTGCCTCTCTGCTCTTGTGCGTCTATGGGGCCAGTGTACGAGTTGTTGCTGTGTGCTGCATAACTCCAGGTGGTGACCAAAGCACTGCAGCGCCACGCCAACGTTCCCCTGCTTTGGGTTGAAGCAGCTGTGTGGTGAGTGCACCTGTGCCAGGACTCGGTTTGCTGTTCGCCAGCGCTTCCAGTGTTACGGCAGGGGCCAGCTCACACCGTCATGCGGGCGTTCTTGCTCAGCTTGCTTGTTCGACTGTGCACGCTATGTGTGTCGCAGGGAGTACGAGCAACATAGCAACATGACAGCAGCGCGCACGCTCATGCAGCAGGGCCTGCGCATGTGCAAGAGCAGCCAGGAGATGTGGGTCGAATACTTCCGCTTTGAGCTGCTGTATGCAAGCAAGCTCATGGCTAGGCGCAGACTGCTAGGAATCAACAAGGACTCAGGTGAGGCTGCCAAGGCGGTGGAAGTGTGGCAACCCTGTTGCAGCAGCGTATCGCTGGTGCGATCAGGGGGCCGCCGCCACGACAGCAACCCCTGCCATATGGAATGGCAGGCGCACTTGCATCCCAGAATGCCATGGCATGCTGCTGGATGCCTCCCTCAAACATGTGACTTGTCAGCCTCATGCACCGCAGTATATATCATATATGGCTAAATGAATCATCGAGCTCGTGATGTGTCGATCAATCATGCCATCCAGCATCATCGCAGGGCTGCTGGCACAGCATTGTGTTGCGCCTAAACGGCGTCTGCACACAAGCGCATGCGGCGCACCCAGCTGCTGCTAGCATGCCCGCACAGCGTGCTCTGCACCCCCGCCAGGTCGCAACTCACCGTCTTCAGGGTGATTGCACTGCCTGTGATGCCCACATGCATGCAGGCTCGGCTGCCGCAGCATCCGCTGCCCCTGGAGCAGGCGGGGCGCAGGGGGACGCTGAGCAGGCGGTCAACGCGGTGCTGTCCGGCGCCATCGCGGGTGTTGTGTACCGCAAGGCGGTCGCGTCGCTGCCTGACAGCCTGGCGCTACGGGTGGCGCTGCTGGATGTATTGGAGGCCTTCAGCGGGCAGCTGCCCGGCCTGGCCGCGCTGAGGCAGGCCATGTACGATGGCATCAAGGAGGACTTTGCGCAGGTGTGGTGGGATATGCGCTGACTGAGGGTTGGGTAAGGGATGCACGCCTTCCCCACACCTCTGGCGTGGTGCCATCAGCCGCCGCCTGTCTGCACTCTGTACGCCTCGACCTGGCAAGTCATTGCCACAGCGTGCACGCCGCAGCCCTTGCACTGGTACGCACATGCTGCTGCATGGCCTCACGGGAACAAACACTGCATTACACATGCCGGCGCCTTCCATAAAACACACATCTGTGCGCGTGTAGGCACTATCTCGTGCCCCCCTTGGCATACCTGACGTAAATCACCTGTATTACATGCAGGCACGGAAGAGTGAGGAGGCGTGGGACCTGCTGGCCCGCCGCCACCTCTCAGCAGCAACAGCCACCACTAGCGCAGCAACCACCGCGCCAGCTGCTGACCATGGCAGCGCAGCGCCGGGCCAGGAAGCACACGGCAACGGCGTCGCCGCCGCTGCTAACGCTGATGGCGATGATGACGCAGCAGGCAGCGCTGCTGGCAACTCCTTCGACGAGCAGCGGCATAGCGCCGCGTGTGCGGCGTACGAGGAGGCGTTGGCGCTGGTGCCCTCTCCCCGTATGTACGAGCTCTTTGCGGATTACCTGCGCTCCACCCTCACATCCCTACAACAACAGCAGCAGCAGCTAACCCAAGCGGGGCAAGCGGCAGGCGCAGGGGCGGGCGCAGCGGAGGCAGCAGCGCTGGTGGAGGCGTGTGTGTCTGTGGGCACGCAGTACTTCGCGCTCGCCAATCGTGCGCATGTAGGGGGCGCGGCGGGGCCTGAGCTGTACCTGTCGTGGATTGAGACGGCGGTAGCGCTCCAGCAAGACAAGGTGCGGGACGAGACGAGATGTGTGGCTCTCACAGCATGGTCGCCTGGGCTGGTCTGGGCGGCTGGCTGCTGGCAGTGGCAGCCCTTGGCCCTCTGCTTCAGCATGTGGCATGGTGCAGTTCTTAAAGGGAAACAATGCAGGGACAATGGGCAATTGTATGCGCTTGTATTCGCGGTTGTGGTGGCACACGAATGCACGAGTGAAGGATGAATGTGTGAACGTCCAGAAGTGTGTGGGGATGACGATGTAGGTGGCGACGTTTTCACTGCATGCAGATGGCGCTGAAGGCCGCGCGCCAGGCGTGCCAGCGCCACAGCCGCCACGCAGGCGTGTGGTCGGCGCGCCTGGGCCTGGAGGTGCGCCTGCACGGCAGCGGCAAGCACAGCCCCTCCGCGCTGCTGGACACGTTCAGGGCGGCGTTCAAGGCGCTGCCACTGGACGACTCCCACGCAACATGGCACCTGGTGAGTCATCGGATCGGCATGCGTGTTCCCTTCTCATTCCGTTTGTTTGCAAGGCGAAAAACTCTTGACAGACATGAGGATGGGACAAGCAGACGGGGTCAGATGTCACCACGCCATGCTATCTGCTGTGGACAACAGACTTTGTGGACAGACTACTGGGCTTCACTCCTCTTGAGGGTGAGGTCACGTCCATCTGTCATGGACCTGCGTGTGCTGGCTCGTCTTCACAACCTGCCTGGCATGCGTGCAACCGCAGGCGCTTGCGTCGTTCCCGGCCGGGGGCGCGGAGTTCCGTGGTGTGTGTGAGGAGCTGGTGGCGGCCTGCATGGGGGCGGCGGCGGCAGACGCGGACGCTGAGCGCGCCGACCTGGCGCTGCAGGCGGTGCGGCTGACGTGGTGGGTACGGTCAGGCGCAAACGGCAGCCGACGCACGCACCGTCCAAGCATGCAATCGACATACGAATGCTCTAGGCGAAAACCTGGGCTTGGCAGGGTGATGCAGCTCAACTGTGCTTGATGCAGTTTACCTTGGCCAAAGTCTGTGCATGCCAGGAATGGAGCCAGAGCCATCTGAGAGAGTGATCAGTGATATTTGTGATGAGTGATGTCACTGATGTGCACCTTGCCGAGCATTTGACTGGTATGGTGGATGCCGATCTGCACGCAACACGCTAGCGCATGACGGACTGATGGGCTGATGGTTGGTGCGGGCTGACGCTGTGCAGGGAGGCGTCCGGGGCCGATGCGGGACGCAGCCTGTACAAGCGCCTGCTGCAGTGCCCGCCGCTGGGCAGCGCTTTCTACACCGGAGTCATACAGCTGGAGAAGGACCAACACAGTGCCCAGCAGCAGCAGCAGCAGCAGCAGGGTGTTGAGGCCTCGACACACGAACGTGCAGCCAAGCGGGCCAAGACCGATAGCCATGGCACGGCGGCTACAGCACCCAAGCAGCAGCAGCAGCAGCAGTTCCGCCAGTGTGTGGATGAGCTGTATGAGGGGGCTGTGAGGGCGTACGGGGAGGAGGATGAGGGGTTGTGGCTGGGCTATGTGCAATGGCACCTGGACACGGGCCGGGGGGCGGGGCAGGTGGTGTGGCGGGCACAGAAGGCGCTGCAGGACCCTAGCGGCTTTGCAGAGCGCTGCCGGCAGGTGCAGCTGCAGTAGCAGCTGTGCTGCGTCAGGTTGTTGGCTTGGATTTAGAATCCATACATAGCGACAGCGTCAGTCACCTTATTAGCACGCTCCAGTATTGTGCTTTGGTGCCCAACACTTGTGCTGAGCTTAGTGCTGCGAGAATCAGATCGCTACTTGCTCGTCGGTTGTGTTGTCCGATGTGAGTGGTGCCCCACTTACAGGGTTGTATGACGCCCATTTTGCGTCATGCAATGCAAATTCACTTGCTAAGACTTTGCTTCCTCAAGTGCAAGGCAACGATGCATCAGTGTGATCGGCGCATCGCAATGGTACACAGCATCCATGTTTATGGCCGCCTGCCAAAGCAGCACAACAATGCGCTGAAATGCAGCCCATGCTGGCTGAAGCTAGCAGCGAGAACACCGGCACCAAATCCTCCATGTCGAGGGATAACAACTAACCAGCATGCCGGCTGCCGCTCAGCAGTGCTGACCAGCTGCGTCATACACCGATCAAACCACTAGTGACAATGACCGCAGAGGCACGCGTAGGCGCACGCATGATTTCCGTATGTACCGCAGGAGTATTTGCCTGGTTGGATTAGTACGTTCCTGTGTACATTCACACAGACAGGATTATCGCGCGGTAACCTGCACCTGCCCACAAAGTTCTCTGGCCACCAAGTGTTGGCGATCGCAGGGTTAAGAGCTGCGGGATGCTTGGGCAGCCTCGCCTGCGAAACCAGCTACACATCTTCGCTGTGGGTGCAGGAATCCTGCTGTACGAGGTATCCTATTGACAGGCACAGCAATGCCCATGCTCCGCACGCGCATATGAAGAGCACGAGCATTTGCACACGCCATTCCAACAGTGTGGTCGGTGTGCGCGACTCCACACAAGTACACAACACACATGAAGGGTGCTAGGAGCGCCAACGGGCCACGTCCCCAAGCAAGCGTAGATGCCTTCATACTGCGCAGTCGCCCCGAGTTTAAACATATACGAACACCGCAAATCCGAGGCTCTACGCTGTATGCTTCCGACAGACAGGTGGCCACAGACGTGATCATGAACAGTGTGTGGTGTTTAGAGTCAGCCAGCGCAGCGTGCATGTCAAGATCGCCCACTTGGATCATGTCTCAGCTCGTGCCTCATAGAGTCATGGGCTCATGGCGCATCCCATCAGCGGCATCACGCACCCACACAGGTGCGGTTGCCACGCGCGCACGGCGCATCTCAACTTGTAGCAAATGCAAGCCCCAACCCAGGATGCACTCATGGATACACTCTCCAGCAACACCAAATACACCATGATCCAGTGAGGTAGCTAGATGCATCGCCATTTTGCGACCGTGTCGAGAAAAAACAATGCTTTGGCGCTGCTTCGTGATGACTCCGGGCTGCATCGCCGAGTGTGGGTGCGCTAAGCGACTAGCGCTTGCAGTGGCCGCAGTACCAGGGCACGTCGTCGAGCGAATCCGCCACGCAGTCCACGTGGAAGCCGTGTACCGCCTTGCAGCCGGGCCTCTCGCAATACACCACGTCCTCGTCAGCACCCGGCTGCTTACCGCACACGCACAGCGCTGAGGCGTCCAGGCCCGCAGGAGCAACAGCCGCTGCGCCCGGCGTCCCTGTGCTGTTGGCTGCGGCCAGCGGGCTGGCTCCAGGAGGTGCTGTGGTTGCGGAAGTCCCCGCAGGCTGCAGGCCTGCTAAGCCTGAACCTGTGCTCGGTGCTCTCGGCAGGCTAGGTGCTGCCGCAGCGGCTGCGGGACCACCTGCCGCTGCTGCCACTTGCTTGCTGGGCTGCGCAGCGCTGCTGCCGTCAGCCTCATCCCTGGGGCGTTTCTGGCTGGTAGCGGCAGAAGCGGCAGCGGTGCTTGCGGCACGAGGAGCATTATGGACTGCCCCGGGCCCGGCAGCGGCAGGCGCAGGCACGGTCACAGGACGAGAGAGCAAGCCCTTGATGAGGCCAAGTCCTACAGTGGCCATGCCCTGTGCCTGCTGCTGCACCAAAGAGGGCTGCGACTGTGCAAGCGGTGTGGGTTGAGCGGCCGGTGTGGAAGGCTTGAGCTGCGACCCCTGCTGTGCCAGCTGCGCCTGTTGCGCTTGAGCGTCTCTCCTCTGCATCAGCACCACCTGCTGTTGCTGCTGCTGGTGTGCCAACAGTTGCTGTTGCTGCTGCTGAAGCTGTTGCTGCTGCTGCTGCTGCTCCTTCGCTTTTGTTTGCTGCTGCTGTAGTTGTTGCTGCTGCGCTTTCAGCTGTTGCTGCTGCTGTTGCAGCGCTTGTTGCTGCTGCGCCGTCAATCGTTGCTGCTGCTGCTGCTGCTGCTGTTGTTGCGATTGTTGCTGCTGCTGCGCTTTCAGTTGCTGCTGCTGTTGCTGCTGTTGCTGCTGCAGCTGTTGCTGCTGCAATTGCTGCAGCATCTGGAGGTTCTGCTGAAGCTTCGATTGGTGCTGCTGCGCATTCGGTGGGTGCACTTGCGATGGACCTTGTTGCACTACAACACGCACCTGCTGCTGCTGCTGCTGCTGCTGCTGCTGCTGCTGAGCCAGCCTGTAGGCAGCAGCTGAGGGTGCAGCCATGGTGGCTCCCTGTGGTAACAACACCACCTGCTGCGCCGCCTGCCCCTGCTGGCCCGTTGGGTTCATCACGATAGCCACAGCCGGCGTGTGGTGCTGCTGCTGGTGTGACACCGCCGGCTGCACCGCCGCCGACACGCTGGCAGGCACTGGATGCACCATGGTCACCAACGGTCGGGCTTGCAGCGATGCGCTCGATTGAGGCGGGGCGGACGACACCACCCGAGGGGCCGGGGGCAGCACCAAGGTGACGGCGGGGGCGGCGCCCCGCGCTGCCGCTGCTGCTGCCGTGGCCTGCTGCGCGCTTGCCTGCTGCTGGTGCTGAGCAGGCGCCACATGGGGGACCCGCAACGAGCCTCCGGCGCCAACCAACACTGGCGCTGAGGCGATCACCGCTGCTGCCGCCGGCGGGACCGTATGATGCGGCTTGGCATGGTGGCTGCGCGGCTGCGCTCTGGCCTGATTAGCGCTGGGCTGGGTGCTGGCAGGGGGTTTGACGGCGGGGGTGGCGGTGGCGCTGTCGCGGGGCTTGCGCGGTACAGGCGCAGGCCTGGCAGTGACTGCGTGCGCGGCAGCGTGTGCTGGTGCGGAGGCCGCCGCCTCCTTAATAAGGTCTGTGATGGCCAGCAGCGCTGTGCGCACGTCGTCCTGGCCCGGGCGGTCCAACAGATGTGTGCACGTGTCCTGCGCTCACACACACATGCACCAGCGCACCGCACCAGACAACACCGGGCAACCAACATGAGGAACAGAAGACGTTGGTGTTTGAACACCAGGCGCTTGGAAGAAGTTCCTTTGCAGCAGCCTACAATGAGTGGTTGTGGGCAGTCAGCAGCGGGGGTCACGCGCGCATGCATGCGTGCAGGGGGTGCGTAAGGCAGGGCGACAGCATGCGGCGTTGCTGCTCACCGTCAGTGTGTGTGCCAAGGAGCAGAGCGTCTGGGAGCTCAGAGACAGCGGCGGCGGCGCAGCGCCCGGCTTCCTGCGTCACGCAAAACACAGCACGCGCAAGCATGGGGCAGACGACGACGTGGGCGCATGTGTAGGCGTGCAAACAGTCAGGGACGCTTGCGTTGAACGCAACAGCGCCAGGCCGTGCGCGAGTCCTGCACTTCAACCGCCCTGCTATGCACGCCGTGACGGTGATCATCTGCTCAGCAATGCTGTATCCCCTGTTTAAAAACGATAACCACCGCTGCCCCTGCTCCCCACCCCACCCACCCCACGCCACTGCCCAGATGTAAGCATCCAAGCGCCCTAACGTGACAGGTTTGAGGCTCAGGCAATCGCACAGAAACGCCTCCGCTTGCACGGATGAGGAAGTGCAGGTCATGACCAGCAACAAGCCTCTCATGGCTGCACATCATGCGGCCTTCCTTCCTGCGTCCCTCATCCCCTCCCCCCCACACACAAACACCCTCGCCTTGGGTGCTGCGCCTGCACATCCACATCCGGCGCATGCACAGCTCGCGCCTCACCAGTGCATGTTGGGATGGACAGCGGTGGCAATCGCGACCAGCTCGCTGAGGCGGATGTAGAAGCGCACCTCCACCGCACGCTCGCCCAGCCCGTTGTCCCCAGCGCCACCCGTCTGCACCTGCTGCGCCTGCTGCTGCTGCCGCTGGCCTTGTTTGCTGCGGGGCCGGTCGGCCTGTGTAGGCGCATGCGCAGTCTGCTGCGAGCCTCCTGCTTGCGAAGGAGTGGGTGTGGTCTGCACGGAGAGAACAGGCGGTCGGGGCAGCTGCTGCTGGGGAGACTGCTGCCACACCTGCACAGGGGCCGCCACCGCAGTGGGCGAGCCGGCCGTGTGGCGGGGCGACGCCGCCGCGTGCTGCGCCTGCGCCTGCTGCTGCTGTCGCTGGCCGCTGGGCTCCTCCGTGACGCGCGGGCGCTTTGCGGGTGGCTGCGCGCCGCTCGCCGCTGCAGCAGCAGCCTTGTCAGCAACCACCGCCTGGACTTCCACCACTTCATCGTCTGTCTCCGTCGCGTCACTGTCGTTGCCCGCGCCGGCTTTCTGGCGATCCGCCATCACAACATCCCCGTCGGCGCGCACCGCCATGCCAGCAGCAGCTGCCGCACTGGCAGGCGTGCCGGCTGCCCCGCGACCGGGGTCTGCAAGCGGTTGCTCGACCGACCCCACCGCCGCTGCTGCAGGGGTCTGCTGCTGCTTGGCAATGCCAGGGGATGTAGGTTTGGCCTGCTGCTGCTTGGCAGGGCCAGGGGATGTGGGTTTGGCCAGGAGAGAGTCCTTGGCTCTTACCAGCGAGTCAAACTTGCGGCCGTCAGGCCCTGGCGCCTGGAAGTATCTGTCGCGCGCCTTGCTGTCACGCCCCGTGCGCCTCCGCTCCCACACCTTCCAGTCTGAACCACACGCGCACACACACACATACAGGCAGCCACCAGTGCCACAAGCAGCACACCTCACAAACGGAGCAACAAGAGCGGTCAGACCACGGGCATGCAGGGCAACCAGGGCAAGTATCACAGTTGGTGAGCTGTCATGGCCACAGCAGCAAATGCCCGCTTACGGCCAACTGAGTAAGTCACAGAATGAGAGAGCCACAGCGGTCGTGGCCATGGTCAGCTCGTGCACACACCTGGTGGCGGGCGCAACAGGAATCACAGTGCATAGCGCTATGGGCGCCTTCTCTGACGCACCTGGTGGTAAGCCAAAGTCCTTTGGGTCCCGGTGTGTAATAAGGCCTGGGGAAGCCGCGGCAGCCGCGTCACCCGCTGTTCCACCGGGCGTGCTGCCCTCGCCGCCCTCGCCTTTGCTGCCAGGGGGGCGGGGAGCCGGAGAGGCAGTGCGCTCGGGGGTGCCCTGCGCTTGCTGCCCTGGCTGCGAGTGTTCGGTTGAAGCGGCACGCGCTATCCCCGCAGCGCCGTTGTCCGCTTGCGGCGCTTGCAGCACGGCAGCACCACCGGTGGTAGCCGCGGCTGTGTTGGTGGCGACGCTTGACGGGGCAGGTTGCGGGGCAGCGTGCAACGCCGCGTCGGGTGCGGCGGCGGCGGTGCCCACGCCGCCTTTGGCGGTGGCGGCCGCCTCGGCGCTGCTGGGTGCGGGTGTGGGTACGGGTGCGGGTGTGCCTTGTGAACCAGGTTGCTGTGCAGTTGCCTGCTGCGGGGTGATGGACGAACCAGCTGAGCGCGTTACCACCAAGTTGCTGTTGCCTGCAAGCTGCAACGGGGGAAGCAAATCGCCTCCACCATCTGCTGCAACGCTCCTTAGCGTGATTGGGTTCAACTCTGGTGCGCTTGCCCTACCAGGTTCAACAGCAGACGGCTCCAGGACAAGCACAGCCTGCGCGTGCTGTGGCTTGTTGGGCTTTTGGGAGGCGTCCAGCAAAATTGGAAGAACTGCCGAGCTTGTTTCAAGCACAAGCGGCTGCAAAGTACCATTGGCACTTGCAGCTCCCTGCCCAAGGTCAGGCTCAGCTCTCACCGTTATTGTTCGGTCAAGGGCAGGAGCAGCTGCAAGCGCATCGTGCTCAGGAGTGGCAGTGTCGCTCGAGGTGTTGAGGACAGCACCGTGATGGGTCAAGTCTCCCAAGTTCAAGCAAGGCAGGGCAGAAGCTTCAGCAGACGGCTGATGTGGCTGCAACCTGGCCTCCGGCACTGCAGACAACGCTGGCAGAAGATGCTGCACTGACGAAGCCAAGCGTTGAGTGTCATTAGCCTTGAGGGCATCAGCAGGGGGAGCAGCACTGTGAACGCTGACAGCTGCAGCAGCAAGCACGGCTGCTTTCAAAGGGCTCACTTTGGGGGCCTCTGCTGGTGGCTCCGGCAGCAAAGCGCTCATGGCTGTTGCGTCTGGTTGGCTCACACGCAACAAGAGGCTGCTACCGCTACCGGCACCGGAGGTCCTGCTCCAGAGCGCTAGGAGCGACGTCGTCCATACCCTCCCAAGGGATCCTTGGTCTAGGTCAGCGATGGTTGCTTGCAGCTGGCCGTCACGGTTGCTACCGCAGTGGGTGAGTCAACACAAGTGTTCAAGCACGTCAAGCGGCGACATATGTGACATATGAATAGGAATGAGGCACGGGTATTAAAGGTGGCTTTGAAGTTTGGGACACCTGTACGGTGCGCGTCATGGCATGAAATGGCCTGGTGGCGTTTCCAACATTCTACAGAAATGGCGTCAAGGGCACTTGCCAGATGCTTGCAGCCGTGCACCCTCTCTGGCTTGGGTCTTTGGTGCTTTGTGCCTTTTGGATGCAGCAGCATGCCTGGTGGCCATGGCACGCCTGCATGGTTGTAGGATGCACCAGGCCAAGCTGCGTGGCGACCGCATGCTTCATCCTGCCTGTTGCATTGGCGCAAGCAGCCGGTGACAAACACATTGCACGTCCAGACACGACGGGCAGGTCTGCGAACGCGGTGTGGCGCAGAAAGTGACAGGTGCTTCACTGTGAGTGCCAGCGAGCATGTTCCGTAGTTGTAATGACTGCCAAATCGGCAATGCATACATACGTCATTTCTGCCCTGGTGCTCGCAGCTGAACGCATGCTGATTCTGACCTGCTTAACTTGCATGCGGCGAAAAGCGTACCAGAATGGAGTAATGGACGCATGGTCCTTGCAGGCTGCAGCGCCAGGCGCGTACGCATGAGACACAGGGGCTTTGGTGATCGCTGGTGTGAGCAAGCGCGCTGTGACCTGCGGGTGATGAGGCATATGGAGGGGATACTTCACAGAGACTTCACAGAGGCCTTCCTTTACAGCACTCAAGGGAGGGAGGGAGGGATGGTCGTGAAAGAATTCGTGCACGCACTGGCAGGACCCCCAATGTGGGAGGGACGCGCAAGGATCAGACTCAGGCTGCGCCATAACACCCTGCCTCAAGACACAAACGTGTGAGGCAGGGCATGCACACAGTGCAGCATTGCAGCAGCAGCATCGCAGGAAATGTTTCAGGATGGTGCCCATGCCCTGCCGGATGGCGAGCTGTTACTTATTTGGGTTCGATGCAGTCGTAGGCGATTGAGATTGCAACCCTGCCTGTAGCCATGCACATCAGTACGTGGAGGTATACGCAGGAGGAGAGCTCAAAAGCATGATGCACTTGACCACAAGTTTTGGGGATGTGCCAGCGCACAAGGCATGCGCATGGCGGACCCCAGGCAAGGAATGAGGGCGAGCACGCTAGTAAGGGTGCGCAGGCAGATCAAGCTAGACAGCGGGCGAGGCAAAACGTGTGCCCAGCTCCATCTCACTTTAGTCATACCGTCAAACCCTCCCACAAACACGCCCCAAGATGGTTGGTTCGCTTCCGTATTGCAAGAACCAAGCGCAGATGGCCAAAACAGGTTGGGTGATTGCCGAGTGCAGCAAGAAGGGTCAGTAAGGTGGAGAAGCGTAGCAATCCTCCCACCTCGTCAATCGCATGGTGAGGATTGCACGATTGGGGGATAATGCCATCGTCGCAGCACGCAATGCACGCTGGTGCTAATAATGCTTGCCTGCGCTCGTGCAGCGTTCAAAACAGCATACCTTGCTACGCTTTTCAAGTTAACGAGCGGGTCTAATATCATGCCATGGTTCTGAACCAAACAAACAAGATGCTGCTGCGTATGGGACATGAAGCACTAACACAGTGCTCAAGTCAGCCATGCTCAGCAGCGGTCTTGCCCTGCCTATCACAAGTTCATAACACCACGGCTGGGCTCTGCGATGATAAATTTCAAGGCCCAGAAACAGTACCCGTCACGATAGTAAAACCCCAGCTACAGCATGCTTGCGTTCACAGCTGCCGGCACGCGCATCAACAGTACTCAGGTAAAGATTTGCATCACGGAAAATCATACTGTAGTCTTCGAGCACGCGTGGCATGGCGTGGCATGACGAAGCAGCGGGCTGCGGTACCAGGTGGGTGGCTGCGGCACAGCCACGAGGCACGGTAAAGGCCGCCGCTGCTGCTGCTGAGAGGTCCCACGAGTGAGCGTTGGGCGCTTAGGCGACGACGGGGCCACCCGCCACAATGCGCTTGGCCATATCCTCACCCACGTACTTGGCGCCGTCCTGCATGAGCATTGCACAGCAGACTCATTTAAGCAAAGAAGGCAAGCCTTTGGGGCATTTCCATGCATCTAATGGAAGCAGCCTGCCATCACGACCAGCTAGTGCACAGGAAATGAAATGTGCATGGGCAAGCAGTTATGAACAGTGTAGCAATTTGAGGGAATGCATGCGTGTGCCAAACGCCAACAGCTGCTCACATCTGCACGCTAGGTGCGCTCTTGGGTGATTGCTGCCCCTGCTTACCGCATACTTGGCGAAGTTCTTGACGAAGCTGGCGGCCAGGGCCTTGAGGCGCGCGTCAAAGTCCGCCTTGTCCGCCCAGGTGGTGTCGGGCACCAGCACCTCAGAGGGCACGCCACTGCACAGCGTTGGGATGTTGAAGCCAAAGTAGTTGGTGGTGGTGGTGGGCGCCTTCTCGAGCTCGCCGCTGTGGATGGCGTCAATGATGGCGCGCGTGTTCTTGATGCTCATGCGCTTGCCCACGCCAAACTTGCCGCCGGCCCAGCCGGTGTTGAGGAGCCATGCGTTGGCGCCGTGCGCTGCCATCTTCTCGGCCAGCATGGATGCGTACTTGTAGGGGTGCCACATGAGGAAGGCAGCGCCGTAGCAGGCGCTGAAGGAGGGTGAGGGCTCGGTGACGCCAACCTCTGTGCCGGGCATCTTGCTGGTGTAGCCGCTGATAAAGTGGTACATGGCCTGCTCGTGGGTCAGCTTGGACACCGGGGGCAGCACGCCGGACGCATCGCAGCACAGCAGGATGATGTTCTTGGGGTGGGGGCCGACGCAGGGGATGCATGCGCCGTCGATGGACTCTGCATAGCAGTCGGGCACACAGCACACGACAGCAAACTTTCAGGATACAGCGGATACGATCATGCTTACGTCTGCAACCACGAACACATATCAATCGCATAGGCGGCATAGCACATTAAACCTCATGTGGGGCACCGTCAGGGGTTCCATGCATGGAGAGTTAATCAACACCGCAGTATAGCCACACCGTAGTACAACAGTACAGCAGTACAGAATCTACAGATGCTCACCGATGGGGTAGCAGGCGCGGGTGTTCTCCGTCAGGATCTGGCTGTCATAGTCAACCACTCGGGTGGCGGGGTCAAACGCAACGTTCTCCAGGATGGTGCCGAAGCGGATGGCCCTGAAGATCTCAGGCTCGCTGCTCTGCTTGAGGTTGATGCACTTGGCATAGCACCCGCCCTCAATGTTGAACACGCCGTTGGCACCCCAGCAGTGCTCGTCGTCACCGATCAGCGGGCGGCTGCGCAATACAGCACACAAGCAGCATAGGGCAAGACGTTACGATGGTCCGCTGCTGTCCACAAATCCATGCAAGCCACACCACACCTGGTTATTCAAGCATGCTGAGGGGTTACATACAGATTATTCGTGCCCTTTGCTTGCATGGGGGCTGCCAAGCGAGCACTGTGATATGCAAAGCATTTGATGGGGCATGCACACAGCATGCACTGCCTGCATGCATGCAAGGCACACCGTCATCACACTCACTTTGCGTCCGTGGACAGCGTGGTCTTGCCGGTGCCGCTCAGGCCGAAAAACAGGGTGACGTCGCCTTGCTTGCCAACGTTGCAGCCGCTGTGCAGGGACAGCACGCCAGCCTTGGGCATCAGGTAGTTCATGACGCTGAACACGCCCTTCTTCATTTCCCCGGCGTACTGCGAGCCGAGGATGACCATCTCGCGGTGCGCCATGGACACGTCAATCGAGGCGGTTGAGCCACCGCTGTACTGGTTGAACCTGTTGGCGGGGAACTGGCCAGCGTTGTAGATGACAAAGTCAGGCTCGCCAAAGTTCTCGAGCTCCTCGGGCGTGGGGCGGATGAGCATGTTGAGCATGAACAGCGCGTGGTAGGCGCGGGTGGCAAGGATGCGGATCTTCAGTCGGTACTGGGGGTCCCAGGCGGCAAAGGCATCAATAACGTACACACGGTCGACGCTGTTGAGGAAGTCAACGGCCGTCTCACGGTTGTTCAGGAAGGTGCTGTTCACGCAAGTACGCGCAAGAAAAACAAAAGACACCGCTTCAGTGGTTGTGGGTCAGAAACAACTTGGACTCCGAAAAGAGGGCCTCCTCTGTATCCGTAACAAGGCAAAGTGTTTCAATGTTCAACGCAGGGTACATGACACAGCACAGGCGGTTAGAGTGTGCATGCTGACCTGTCGTCCATCTCGTAGTTGGGGGAGCCCTCGCCACGCCAGATTTCACCGTCAGTGTCCTTCTCGCACACAACACGCTTGTCCTTGGGGGAGCGGCCCATCTTTGCACCTGTGCAGGCAACAAGCGCCATGAACAGGCAGTGCTCTCTTGAATTCAAGTAGCTCGACAAGTCAGGCAAGTGAGGGGCACAAACAAGGCCACAAAACCCAGACTGAACGACTGAGAGGTAGCCAAAGTTACCTGAGGTAGCGGCCAGGGCACCAGTGGAGGTGATGTACGTGCCAGGCTCATACTTGAGCGCCATCTCATAGTAGGCAGCCGGCGACAGGTTGCGGTAGACTGACCTGGGCTTCAGGCCATTCTCCTTGGAGTATTTGGACGAAGAGATGAACGCTGGGTCGCAGTTGCCCTCACGGGGAAGCTGAAAGCCAAGAAACAGCACACGAAAGAAGGGGAGGAGTGGGTCAAACTGCCAGCCTGGTTCAAAGCAGTCGCTGGCGTGGGACAGGCCAAGCACTAATGGCAGGCTATATAGGATCCTACAGGGTCCCTTTCCCTAGTACTGCTGTTCAAACATGTGCAAGTGTGCATGAGAAACCATATACATGGAGTTCCGGAGCAAAGGCTGTGGACTGATGCTGTGCTGGGCGTGTTGCTAGGCGGTGTCCCAGGAGCAAGCTTGCGGCGTATAGAACTTCACTAAGCCGCTGCCAAGTTACTACGAGCCAAAGCGTCGTGCTCTGGGGCCCCGCCGCGTAGAGCCACAACCTGCCCTAAAGTACTGAGGGATGAAAACTCCAAGACGGAGCCCCGGTACTTGCCTCGGAGCGTAGGAAGTTCAGGTACTTGGCGCCTGTGTCCACCTTGCCCGCAGGCACGGCCTGAGCTGTGGCGGTGGCCATCGGATGTGACCCGGGAAGGTATGCAGGGGTGAAGGTTCGGAGGAATCGCAAGCACGAGGCAGGGTAAGAACAGATGAGCTCGTAGACTGTTGGTCTGTTACGTCGAGGAGTGTAGTGGACAACAGTGAAAGAACGGGCCCAATTTATAGATTTTCAGGTGTCGCAAATGTCGCACTTCCAGACGTGTTCGTCATCATCATGCCTGACTGCTCCTACGCGGCAATCCTCCACCGGCGCTTGGTGCATGCGAACCCCGACACACATGCGCTTCTATCGCACCTCTGGTTATCTGCAGCACTGGTGCGACGCTTCACGCACAGCACGAGTGTTGTTACGAATCCTCTTGTCAACTCAAATTGGGCATGTACCGCCTCTTTCTGGCAAAAAGCACCTTGCCCGCAACACTCCAATACAAACCCACAGCAAAACAGCTGATGCTCACCTAGGCTTTAGGACACGGGCACACAGGCAGCGTAAAGTGATGCAAGCAAGCCCGCCTGCATGTGCAGTAGGCTGCATTGACAGGTTGGTGCTGGGGTCACACAGGCGTGGCTGTGTTAGGACTGAATTCGTTGCTGCATGCAAATATTCTACAAGTGACCTGTGAAGCGTGAGGTCGCAGCACTGTTTCTCAGCTCTTACCATTGATGGCAGTTTTCAACCCGAAACCCTTGATGGAGCAGCGTAGGGTTTCGGGCCTACTTGTAATGCAGGAGGTTATAGCAGAGTAGCAGGTGCAGCAGTAGTTTCCTCTTCGCCACTTCCTGGTGCCCGCTGTCCGCCAAAACTGGCGCCAGGTCAGCTTCACTTGCAGCGGTCTGAGCGTTCGCTCGCATCAAACACGCGTATGGCGTGCAGCTCAGCTGCAAACAGCTCAAACTGCAAGGTGACAGCCATGTGCACACATTTGTCTCACTATGACTTCGGCTGATTGTCTGGGACCATGCGGCGTGCAGGCAAGACTCGAGCAAGCATGCAAGGCCCCCTTCTGAACCCATACAACATCGCTGAAATAAGGCAACCTGAGACCGTTTAGAGTGACTCTGTTGTTTTCAGGTGTGAGCATTTGTGTACGCGTGCTGGCGTTCAATGTGCCCGTCCCCAAGTGTGTCACACTTGTCTGCGTCCTTCTAATTGACCCGCAACGTGCAGCCACACGGCTGGCAAGTTTCGTTTGGTGTGCTTGAACCGGGTCCTGCTTGACACATGCAGGAGGGTATCCGTGCGGCAGGCTTTGCACCAAGCACCCACAACAACCGCCACACTCACGCAAAACCAAATCTCCCTCATGCATGGGGGTTGCAGGTCGTCACCAGAATTGGGGATGCGCAACTGCATGCGGATGCAATCTGTTTGCAGCTGGAGCATTCGCTCGTGTGGGGACAAACAAAGCAGCCTGGCACCACAGCACCGCTTCATCGGTTTCGGCCACATGGGTGGCTTTGTGGTGTGAACTGTGAGCTCACTGCTGACTCGAGTGCAAGCGATATGCAACCAAAGGTGATGACTACTGACTGCGACCAGGGACAAGGAAAGTAGGATCGGCATGTCAAGATTCCACCTCCAGACTGTTTGGCTGCTCCACACAGTAGCGCGCTCAGCTCGTCGTCGCGATCGCCAGTATTGCTGCATTGCTTACGCGTGTGAATGGCTCAGCTATGCGATCACAATGCTAGGGTATCAGCAGACGGAGCATGGAAGGATTTGCACAGCTCAAAATGCCAGGCATCATGTATGGCACGTGTTCGGCACGGGCTGAAGGGAGGATGCAAGGAATTGATGACTTGTGGCTGACTGCAAGCGCACGTTGCAGCGAGTATGAAGCGCAAGCCTCACTCGCGGCTAAAGAATTAGCATAGTTCAAGCGCGGGCACATGGATAAGTAAGGGCCACTAAGCGCCAGTCCCGGTGATCAAGCGATGCTGGTGTTCACACTACAGTCCATGTCTGCAATCTTATTGGTCGGTATAGTACCGTACGCTATGCCAGGGCAATGAGTCGTATGTGTGTGGAGTGCATGTGCACTTCAGGAAAAACTTTGGATTGTAGGTCAGTAAAAAAGCAAAGCCGTGCATGGCCGTGTGCTCTGACCGGGCAACATATTGCCCACATGGAATCCAACACCGCGCGGTTATGGTGCATAGGGTCATTAGCAGTATGCAAGTCAAAGGCGAGTCAGCACAGCAACCTGCGGTGCCTGTATAACACCGGCAGCCGCAGCCGTCATGCGCACGTGCACGTTGGTCAAGGGCGTTCAACGGTCATGCATGTGACGATCCAGGTGACATTGAGCAGGATCGTAATTGCAGGCTGGCCTGGCCCGGCCAGCTTAGGCCAGGCCAGGTCAGGTTATGTATGTCATGTGATCTTCAAGTGGGTCCGAAAGGCTACGCAGCTAGAACGAGACACAGGTGGGGGTAGCTGGGTTGCCAACACCTGTCACTGTCAGGCCGCCAGCTGCTGCTGCTGCTGCTGCTGCATCCAGGCCGCCAGCCGCGCCTTAGCGCAGGCTTAGACTTTTGGGCCGCCCGCCACAATGCGCTTGGCCATGTCCTCACCCACATACTTGGCGCCGTCCTGCATAAGCATTGCACAGCCCAGTGTGAGAAGCTGCACACACCACATGACCCATGTGCGCCCATGAGCGGGCCTGCATTGCGATTTCATGCACGGGCGATGCGTTGCGGGACGATTCCTAAATTAACAGACCACCATACAGCATCATGTGGGATGAACTGAACGTGTGTCTGGGTGATGTTGGGTAGCCTTACGAATTACACTTCATTACTAAGCATTTGTTAATGGCGACTGCGGTGGTGTTGGGCAGTAAGTGCAGTTGCCCACCCACCTCGTACTTCTTGAAGTTGTCCACAAAGCTGGCGGCGAGGGCCTTGAGGCGCGCGTCAAAGTCCGCCTTGTCAGCCCAGGTGGTGTCGGGCACCAGCACCTCAGAGGGCACGCCGCTGCACTTTGTGGGTATGTTGAAGCCAAAGTAGTTGGTGGTGGTGGTGGGCGCCTTCTCGAGCTCGCCGCTGTGGATGGCGTCGATGATGGCGCGCGTGTTCTTGATGCTCATGCGCTTGCCAACGCCAAACTTGCCGCCGGCCCAGCCGGTGTTAATGAGCCATGCGTTGGCGCCGTGCGCTGCCATCTTCTCGGCCAGCATGGATGCGTACTTGTACGGGTGCCACATGAGGAAGGCGGCGCCGTAGCACGCGCTGAAGGAGGGTGAGGGCTCGGTGACGCCAACCTCCGTGCCGGGCATCTTGCTGGTGTAGCCGCTGATG
>BDDA01000016.1:173729-220667 GCA_001662385.1 Chlamydomonas asymmetrica | reverse complement strand
GGCCTGCTCGTGGGTCAGCTTGGACACCGGGGGCAGCACGCCGGACGCATCGCAGCACAGCAGGATGATGTTCTTGGGGTGGGGGCCGACGCAGGGGATGTGCGCACCGTCGATGTACTCTGCGGCACAGTAAGGCATCCAGTTGAGCACAAGATCACATCATGTCAGTATGTGTTGCATGCATGACGATTGCGGCATTGGTGAATTGCAGAGCATGGGTGCACTGCACACGTTGCAGCAGGCAGCGCTCAGTGCAGCAAGGTGACTGTTGCCTCGACATGGTCTTGGTGCGGCTGTTTGCCATGAATCTCATGCCTGTCGGGGGTAGTGCCTGATCACTACACCTACCCGCATAGCACACAAAGCCTCATGCGACGTCCCATGCATGGAGCGCCAACCAACGCAGCCATACAGCCACACAGCAGTACAGCAATACAACAGTACGGATGCTTACCGATGGGGTAGCTGGCACGCGTGTTCTCCGTGAGCGCCTGGCTGTCATAGTCAACCACACGCGTGGCGGGGTCAAAGACGACGTTCTCCAGCACGGTGCCGAACCTGCACACAAACGCATGCCACGGCAAATTGCAGCATGGTCAACTGCATGGCCCAACATCCACGTCATGCAAGCACTGCTGCACACACACTGCTGCGTTCCCATATACAAGCAAGCATGCAGCAGCCCTGCCCTTGCCAGTGCAAGTGGTGTGTGCATTCCAAGGGAACAACCTGCCGCTCATACATCATGCATTTTGTTCAGCACAATCGCACATCATCAGGCATTCCCCTGCTGCCCACATGCACTGACCAATCTCACAGACAGATGCAGGGTTGGCCCCGCGTGAAGGACACCTCACTCACTTGATGGCCTTGAAGATCTCGGGCTCGCTGCTCTGCTTGAGGTTGATGCACTTGGCATAGCAGCCGCCCTCAATGTTGAACACGCCGTTGGCGCCCCAGCAGTGCTCGTCATCACCGATCAGCGGACGCCTGTGGGTCAAGTTGCATGGAACCGCAAAGCAGCGCATCATTATGACAACCCACACCCGCATATGCATGGACCTAGCATTTATCAATGCATGTCATGCGAACCGCACATTGCTGTTGACGCATGCATCATGCTCAGCACGAGCAAGCGCAGTTACGATGTGGGTCATCAAGCCACGCATGCGCATCAGGCAGTGGCACTGGGCCCAAGCTTCACTCCACACTCACTTTGCGTCCGTGGACAGCGTGGTCTTGCCGGTGCCGCTCAGGCCGAAAAACAGTGTGACGTCGCCCTTCTCGCCGATGTTGCAGCCGCTGTGCAGGGACAGCACGCCAGCCTTGGGCATCAGGTAGTTCATGACGCTGAACACGCCCTTCTTCATCTCACCAGCGTATTGCGTGCCCAAGATCACCATCTCGCGGTGTGCCATGGACACGTCGATGGACGCTGCCGAGCCACCGCTGTACTGGTTGAACCTGTTGGCGGGGAACTGGCCAGCGTTGTAGATAACAAAGTCGGGCTCGCCAAAGTTCTCGAGCTCCTCGGGCGTGGGGCGGATCAGCATGTTGAGCATGAACAGCGCGTGGTAGGCACGGGTGGTCACGATGCGGATCTTCAGGCGATACTGGGGGTCCCAGGCGGCGAAGGCGTCAACGATGTACACACGGTCGACGCTGTTGAGGAAGTCGACAGCCGTCTCGCGGTTGTTCAGGAAGGTGCTGAACGAGCGCAGGCAGTCATACAGAGCACAGGTACACCACACTTTAGCACTCCCTCCCACACGAGACGAAATGCAAGGTGAAACCCGGTGCCCACACGCTCCTCACTCTTCACGTGGCATTTCCAGCGCCGTCAACAGGCTACACATAAAGGCAGCACAAAGCCCTGAGCCAAACTCTAACTATGAACGCAGGCAAGCTTTCAGGTGTCAACGTTTGCACTCTCATGGTTTGTCGCAGTCGGCGCTCCCGTACTACATCCGCCCTAGGTGCTGCCACGGCCAAGCAAGCATACCTGTCGTCCATCTCGTAGTTGGGGGAGCCAGCACCACGCCAGATCTCGCCATCAGTGTCCTTCTCACGCACAACACGCTTGTCCTTGGGGGAGCGGCCGGTCTTTGCACCTGCGGTTGACAAACCGGCGCATGAAGGGGGGGCGTAGGTGGATGAAGCGATAGCTATGGAGCATAAAGAGCTGGCCAAGCAAAGGATCCCCAGGCAGTCTGGTTGCTATGGACCCTGGCCTGCTGACCTGAGGTGGTGGCCAGAGCACCAGTAGAGGTGACGTAAGTGCCAGGCTCGTAGCGCAGAGCCTGCAGCAAGGCAACAAACGTTGACCCAAATAAGCTTCAGCTTGACCAAGCTAAGAATGATGTTTGCGAAAGGCTTGCGTGACTGCCCACTGTAAGGCACTGCCAAGCTATGATCTTGTCTTACCATTTCATAAAGTGCAGCTGGCGCAAGGTTGCGGTACACCGACTTGGGCTTCAGGCCACTCTCAGCCGAATACTTCGACGCAGAGATGACATTCGGGTCAAAGTTGCCCTCACGAGGGAGCTGTTGCGCGCGCAGACACAAGAAGGGCACCGGTTGAGTGAGGGCAGATGGATAGGCGTGTCAAAGGTACAATCGAAGCGAGGAACAAGCTGATGCGGCAAATACGCGCGGGCCATTGACGTGAGCTTAGACGCATATGTATAGAGGCTACACGCGCACGCTGCAAGCCCAGGGGAAGGGTGCGACATGTCCCAGTTCCCTTGCTGAATTTTGTGACGTTCCCCAACCTGTGCAGCCCCACAAGCTGCACGCAGGCAGGGATCTTAGCGCTTCACAGACTGCAACGTGTAGCCTTCAAACCTACCTCCTTCTTCAAAAACTCCTTGAACTTCGCGCCACTATCTTCCTTTTGAGCTTCCTTGAAGGCAACTGCCCTCACCACACTGGGCCTCTGCACTGGGCGCAGGACAGCTGACCTCCTGGTGCGCTGCTGGACACCACCTGAGACGCGGTAGGTGTGGGCGTGCAGCTGCATGGTGGCTATTGATTTCAGTGCACCAGAAGTGCTGACTTGGCTTGGAAACCCACAAAGAACAGAAACAGGGAAAATCACCACTCTATTGGATATGTTTGTAGCTTACTCTGTATGGCGCTGGGACTTGCGCTTGCGTGCTTTTATAAAGCCCAACATCCGCTTGTCTCCCGACATTCCGAAACAAATGGAATTGGCGAACGCGTCCGCCTTCCCTCCGAAACCAGACACAGTCAGCACAAACTTCAGTTCTTTGGCCCTCCTCTTTGGCATCACTGTCAAATGCTTATCAGTAGAGAATTTTACCCTCCGATCTTTTATTTGTCTTGGGCGAGTGGCAGGTCAACACGGCTGCAACGCACTGGATGCAAGCACGCGAACCTCTGCAACACATGATGGTGACAAGGACGCGCCATAAGCAGTAGGCTGGAAGGCAAGCCTCTATGTCAGTAGCCAGCAAGACCAAGTTTGAGGCATACTACTGTCCGCTTATGATAGTGTGTGAACCGATGTGCCGACATGGCAGCTGAGGGAGAGGTTGATGATTACCGCCAACACGCGACCTGGTGGCTGAGTAGGCGCCTTCATGCATCGTTGGGCAAGGCTCTTTGTCAGTTTTAGCACCTGGACTGACGTAGAGGGAGGGGGGTCAGTCTTCACAGCGCAAGGGTCAGCCCGCTCGGGTGGCAAGCAGGTGAGCTGGGTCGCGCCTGGGTGTTGCTTCTCATGCAGGACTGATGGTGGTTTTGTGCTCAACTCAAAACTTGATATCACTCACGTATGGTATGATCGTGGGAAACGGGGTGCCATGGAAGGAGGTGGTCCACCCCGCCCGCTTTCCCCCCCCAAAAACGGCTGGCGTGCAGCCAGGCAGCGACTTCTGACACAGCCGTTTCTCAGGCAAATAGCTTATGCCCTGCTCGGTGCTTACAAAGCACACACCGATTATATCCCAGTCATCTGCCACAACAGATCAATGTGCTACTGCATCACTGGCAAACGCTGAAAATGCACACCTGCTGTACTTGCACACAACCTAATGCCAACAACCACCGCGTTGACGCCATGAACGGAGTCGTGGCAACAAAACAGGGACAGGAGGTATCCATTGTTTTGCATGGGGGATACATCTGGTTGCATGGTGCATGCATGGCGGTGTGCGTGGAGGGCGCGGCGTAGCTCGCATAACATCGTGCCGCGCAACGCCCTCACGACGGCTTGCCGCTCCCGCCCGCCTGCCGGCCTGCTGCGAGTAAGACCGCCTATCACCCCTTGCGGCCCCTCTTCGCTCCCTTGCCCGCTGCCGGTGGTGATGAGGCAGCTTTGGCTGCAGGCGCGGGTGCGGGCGCGGGGGCGGGTGTGGGTGTGGGGGCGGGTGTGGGGGCGGGGGCGTCCTTCCGCTTGGACCCAGCCGCCGCGCCGGCCTGCTTGGATGGTGCTGCCTGCTGAGCCTGCGGCTGCGGCGCGGCTTGCCGTGCCGGCGGCGGCGCTGCGCCAGACGCCTGCACCGCACGCGCAACACGTGTATCGGTGTACAGCAACAGCAATCAGCACAGTTTGAGGCCGCCACACCATCACACCAAGCATGCCACAAGTCCCGAAGCAAGCTTGGCAAATGCCGGTGCGAGCTGCGTACCCATTTCTAGCCGCATATAAGTCTGATTACTGCACGGCACAGGCATGGTGATCAACCCCAGAGTACCAGAGGCGGCTTCCTGCCAGCAGCGGATTATGCATGGCGGCCGTGTCAACAGCACTGCGCTCCGACCCGATGGCATGGCCATGGTGGCTGATGCAAGGCGCTGCGCATCACGATGACTCTCACCTCAGCCAGCAGTTGGGCCTCCGCAGCAGCGGCGGCGGCGTGAGCTGCCGCGGACTGGCATATGCCGTGAGAACAAGGCGGATGAGCGGGAAGCCGTTGCACAGCAGCAGCAGCAGATAGCAATGCCATCGCGCAGTGCGATTAGTCAATATGTCAAACTTGACAGCATTATGGCATGGTAGTGCCTAACAATCATTCATGCTCACAGCACCAGCGACAACCGAAGCCTGAGGACCAGGCCGTCGTCCAATCTGCTCCACAGCGCCGCGCAGGTAGGTCTGGCAGGAGCTGAGGCGCGGATTGGACCATGGCATGATCCCCATTCCCCAGGTTCAGAGGGTGGTATGGTAAGCACAAAACATTTACACCAGCATGCAGTTGCCGGTACGGCGGTCAAGGCAGCCAGCAAGGGTAGGGCTGCACCCTCCCGATGCAATGCATGGCTAGGAACTGGCATCTTCATCTATCTAGACGTGAATCTCTAAATGCGAGGTCCGCACTTACGTCGTCCTCTCCGTCATCCTCCGCCACCACGTCGGCCGCGATGCCCTCATCAGCACCCTCCTCAACCACCTGCACACCGAAGGCGCCGCATGCATCACAAAACACAGGCAGGCCCACGACCCTTAGCCCAGCGCGCAAGCACATGCTTAAATCAGCTTAATGCAAAACAGCGGGTCTGCTGTGCCATCCGAGGTGACTCGACCGCTGCTACACGGTACGGCGGTCAACAATCCTCCTGCATATCGCTGTCGGTTGCACCACAGCCATCCGCTGTCCACTGCGTGCGGCGCCATAGGCCCACCTGCCGCACCACCACCACATACGGTAACCTACTGTGCCCTCAACCATGGACCCATGCATGGACCGGCCTCTCCTCCCGGATCCTCCACCCCTCCCTACCGACCTGCTCCGCCAGCTCCCCCAGCAGCTCCACCTGCTCCTTGACAGTCCTCACGGCGGACACGCGGTCCCGGATCTGCAGCCGCATGCAGGACACACCGGCACGACACTCAGGATGCATCACGGTGCGGTGTCGCGAGGTGCGTGGGGATGGCAGGCGCAGGGCGGTACGAATGCCCCCTGCGGAGTGCAGGCCATGGTTAGGCGTCCTGAAACAATCAACCGTTGGCCGGCCGTTGCCACGTGGAGAGAGCGCGAACAGCCGGTGGGACACAAGTACACAGCTGCGGAGTTGACATCTCTCACCGACCCCCCTGGCGTCCTCGCCCTCTCCGCACGCACCCCTACGGGCCACGGCGCCCCTTCACACACACGCACACACACTATCACATACCTCTTTCAGCGTGTTGACCTCCTCCTGGTTGGCCACCACCGGCCCAGCGGCGCCCTTGAGGACGCGTGACAGCCAGTCCGCGTACGGCACCTGCACGCGCGCGAATCATGGGCACACCACCAGGAGGGTCAACTTATGCACCCCTGCACCCCCCGGTACATGCTGAAGAGACCTCAGCGCAAGCAATCCCAATCCGGGGTCCAGTGTCTTTGGAGCACCACCGTCTGGCAACGGAGTGCGATAGCATTGCGGGTGATCGTGCCCCATGTACTATGCGACTGGCAAGGCGCCCAAGGAAAGAGCGCAGGGCCCGCGCGTGCGCACGCGCCTTGGGTCTGAACATGACGCCACGCTCCAGTGCGGACAGGATGAGCGCCGCCCAGTTGCCGTCCACCTGGTGACAGCAACAGCAGGAGCGACAGCGACGGCACCGGTAAGGGCGACAGCGACAACCACACCTCAAAGCATGAAATCAGCCGTCAATGCATGACAGCAAACACCTCGCGCATGTGGCATGCAGGTGTCACGGGAGGTGCCATGCGAAGTGACCTGAGGGAACAGTGGCAGCGCCCGTTGCCTGGTTTTGCAGGTCATCATACGGTACTCACATGCGCTACGGGACATAGTTGGCACCAGTATGTGGCACACGCGGTACTCGTGGGCAGGTGAGGCGCCCGCCCCCCTGGACCAACATGCACCACACAGGCACTGTGGTGAGGCCTGCGTGGTGCGGTGTGTGTTATGTGCGCTTACCTGCAGCGCGCGTGAGTTGCCGATGACCAGCAGGCTGCAGCGCGCGCGCGTGAGGCCGACGTTGATGCGCCGGTCGTCCGCCACGAAGCCTATGTTGACGGGGTTGTGCGCGTCCTTGGCGCGGCCCTTCTTGACCAGCGAGCGCACGCAGGAGAAGATGCAGATGTCCTTCTCACGACCCTGCACGGCAGCGCATGCACAGGAATACAGGATACATGTCAACATATGTGGTACGTGTAGCCCTACCAGTCTACCTTGCTCCCTAGTCTCGCAGCGTGGGCAACCGTGTGCAAGCAAGCACAGCACAAAAATCCCAACCACTGGCTGGATGAGGAGAGGGTAACTGGCGATGGTCAACACAGTGGGTTAGGAGGGGCAGGCATAGGTGAGGTGGGGATAGCGGGATAGGTGAGTGGGGATAGTGGAGATTTCAGGTTATGGAGGCCTGCATGCCTACACTACAGCGTACCAAAGCCCAGTCATGCCACAAGCGGTGCGGATTATGGTTGTACGCAACTGTTTATAGGCAACAGCTTCCTCTACAGTGAACAGGCGCGCTGCTACCCACCTGAAAGCCATCGATGGTGTTGATGTCCACCATGCGTGCCCCCTCCTCCCCTAGTGCCTTGGTGAAGGCGTCACGCAGCAGCTTTACCTGCACACACGCCAAGGACCCATGACGTGACACTCAAAATAGCTGCGTCAGTGCAATGACGCGCGTTGGCGTGTTATGGAGTAGAGCTATGTTGAGCTATGCTGCAACTGGAGTCAGGAGCGCGCCGGCCGAACGGCTCCCGCTCCCCCAGGAGTGGACCAGGCGTGGGAGCACTCCAGCCTCGCCTCGGTGCAAAGCCAGCAATACCGCCATAAAGAGCCCGATGGTGGGCACATTGAGTTGCGACGAGTACTGTAGCGGTAACGTGGTGGACGATGCAGTCGACGATAGCCTATCTCTGTGCTTGCTGCTGACACATACAGCGTGTGCATGGGCGTTCAAGCCCCGGCCTTGTGTGTGGCCTCCGCCGCATGCAGCACGTGCGAAGCGCGCGCTGGGTCACACCCACAACCAACACCCCAGCATGCACTGTCTGTCCCGCACGCTCCCTCCTGGTCCGCCCCCCGCACCTGCGCCTTATAGGGTGAGATGATGGCCACCGAGGGGCTGCGCCGCAGGTGCGGGTGCGCGGCCACCAGCTCGCGGTACAGCACGACCACCATGTTGGCCTCGGCCTGCAGGAGAGGGGATTGACAGCGCATAATCCCATGGCATGGTCAGTTTAGGTCGGATTTCGCCGTTTCGGGCTCCAAGCTGAACCAAACCACATGCAGGCAGCGCCTGCCTGAGCAAACACGGCATGTTGTCGCATACTTGCAAGACCCTGCGTTGGGTCCTGGGGGCGTCTGTTGCCCCATGCACGCCAGGCAGGGGTTGCCAGGCGCCCTCCCATAATGCCAGGCAGGGCTGCCAAGCATCACAAATTGACCATCTTGCATTGTGTACCGTATCCAGCCGGCGCTGCACCTTATTCATAATGGAGCAGCCGCCCTCGGGCGTGCTCTCCTTGCCCGCCACGTCAAAGAACGCAAACGGCCCAAAGCAGGAGTGGTTGTGCCAAGGCGACGCGGTGCCCGCTGCCACAGACTGTGCACACCATGTGCGCACACAGCGCCACGCACACGCACACACGTGTTGACGTCAGTCACCGGCAGGTATTGGTATAGGAAGGTCAACGGGAACAGTGGACACACGTTGCGCTTACATGCTCAGAGAGTCAAAGGAAATCGTGGCCTGCCCATCTTCACCCCATGACTTAGAAGCCATACCCTCCTCCTTCCTCAGGGGCCAATTTTGCGCTTGTTCCGCCTCGTCTCCCGCTAACGTCCCCCCCAAAGCACATCCCTCGATACCCTTAGGCGACTTGTGCACACCCTCTTTTAAGTCCGAGCCTTGCATCGTCAATGCGTCGCCCTTCATGCTCTCTCCAACCTGGACCTGCTGCATGTGTGCGTCTGTGTTCAAATATTTTCCGTCCCGTTGGGCCATGCAGTATGCTTTCCGTGGGGCCGTGCAGTGTGCTTGTATGTGTGCTTATGCGTGCGTCTGTGTGCGCCTCTGTGCCTGTGCCTGCGCTGCGCCTCTGACCCACCTCGCCATCCAGCAGTCCGCCCTGGTAGAACTGGCGCGAGGGGAAGACGCTGATCTCAGGGTGCATGCGGTACTGCACGTTGAGCATCGTCACGGGGTAGCCCGTCTCCTGCGCAACCACAACGATACCCGCATTTGTGCCCCGTACCCCCATCCAGGCAGCTTGACGCCAGTGCCACGGCCTCACAGGAGCTGGCAGCAGCAGGTCACGCGGTCCGTATGAGCACTGTGTGGGCAGAGTACACCATACCGCTGGCCAGAGACAGAGAGGCGCAGCTCAGGGATATATGCATTGACGGTAATTGCTGTATGATGCGTTGTTTAATTTGGGCAAATTCAAGAGCTAGAAGTCTATCAGCTGCCACCGGTCCCCAGCCTTGTGTATACCAGTACAATGGCGCCCCACCTGCATCCTCCTGAACAGCGACTGCTCGTAGTTGGCCTCCTTGGCCACTGAGCTCAGCACCGTGGCAGGCAGCTGCTTGGGGTCACCCACCAGGTACACCTGATGAGCGAGGGGCAGCGCACATACAACATGTTTCTGTCCTCACACGCATGCACGCTGCACGGCCCCAAGGAAAGCACACTGAATGGCCTCACGGGAACCAAACAACTCTCTGAACCTACAAAATGCGCATGCAAGCGCCCTAAGTGCGTATCCCGCTCTGAAACGCATGTGGACATGGCAGGCGCTTGAACTGGCATGAGGAGCGCACTAGCAGGCGGGCGCAGGAGTCCACACTCCGCTGCACATGCCGGTGCTGCGCTGTAAGCGCTGATGCTCCCCAATCACACAGCGGGTGCTGGGCCGGGGGCCAGCTATTCGGTGTGGGTGCTACTGTGGTGCATGGGGCGATTATTTGTTGTGGCTGCCTCCCTTCTGCAAACGTGTCCAGTCCTCACTTATGCGTGGGCCTCGGCTAGAAAGCTCCTGGCGTAAGGAAGCCTGGTAACCTATGTGCGGTGTGCGCGCGGGCCCCTCCCCTCCCCTCACCTGCTTGCAGCCCATCACCAGCGGCACCAGCAGCGACGGCTCCACCGACTGTGCCGCCTCGTCAATCACCACCACGTCAAACTTCCGGCTCAGGCGGTAGAACACAGGGCTGCCTGAGCACAGCACACATTCACACACCGGCACAAACACACACACCCACATCATGCTTCGTGCATGCATGGAGCACACTGACTCATGCACAGTCATCGATGGGACCACCACGATTTGGCAAGTCGCAGGGTCCCGCGCCTGACTGCAAGTGCACTTTAAGTCCCCCTAAACGGTGCCTGGAAGCTTGAGCAGTTTCGTAGTTTCGTCCCTAACGCGGTAACACGCGTTCTCACCAGTCGAGGCTGGGGTGGACGCATCAGCACACAAGCGCCTGCTGCCAGGCACACGCCGCAACGCTCTGTCATGCTGCGCACGTGCCTGCCCTCACTCACCTGCGAAGGACAGCGTGGAGAGGACGACTGAGGCCTCGTCCAGGATGGCGATGCGCATGCGGTCGCGCTCCATGCCGGACATGGCCTTGTTGCCCTGCTGTGGTCACGAGGAGGCGCGACCACAGCAGCGACAATGCATGCAGCAGCAGCAGCAGCAGCAGCAGCAGCAGCAATGTCAGCAACACCGCGAGCTTGCGCTTGTTCCTGCTGAACGAGCTCAGCAATTAGTTTTACGTCCCGGTGAGTTCACAAGGGTGTTGATGTTGGTGACCGTGTCTGCAGCCCAACACATGCGTGCGCCCTCACATCAGCACCAAGCAGCATCAAGCACCCACGGCAACCAGTCGCTGCAGCACCAACATCTGCGCTGCCCCGGCGGCGCACCTCTCCTCCCATGCGCGCCTCTATGATGGCCTCTAGCGACACGCTGCGCACGCTGTGGTGCGGCCGCACGCCCACGCGCACAATGGATGGCGTGAAGCTGTTGCCGTCCTTGTCCATCAGACCCGACTTGATCATCCTGCGGCGGTGTTACAGGTGGGCGGGTGGGTGGTTGAACACAGGGAGAGGATCGGTGCCAGTCGCACGCGTGCCTGTGCGCAGGCTGGTGCAGGCCACCGACTAAGCCTTCAATGACTTGAGACACTTGAGAAAGTTTTACAACGCTGCACGTGAGGCGCATCCCCATGCAAGCATCGGTAGCATAGCACTGCACTGCGTTTGATGCAGACGGAACAAAGCTATGCAATCCCTGGCGTGTCACCATGCTTGCATAATGAATTATCAAAGGTCGCTGATAAACGAGCTGAGCGCGGGCGAGTCGTGGACGCGGCCGCACCTCATCGCGATCTCATCCAGCGCAGAGTTCGATGGCGCGCACACCAGCACGCGCGCCTTGGTCCCACCCTGGCGGTCCAGCCGGTGAGGCGTGCCGCGCCGCAGTAGCCCAAAGCAGTGATCCGTGCCAGCTGCACAGCGGGCGGCATGAAGGCACAGTGGCACAGCCGGTGTTGCTTGCCCACATGCTCTTCTGCAACACCGCATCCACCAAGCGACCATACTTTGGCGGTTGCGTAAGCTTGCAGTTGCAGGCCTGCCCATACACACCACAATAACCGTTACATTGCCCATTATTTAGAGCAATTGCGATGGCAACGTCCAATAGTACCACGGCGCGCTGCCCATGATCCTGAGCGTACGGCAAGCCCATGTTGCGACCACCATACCTCTGGGCGCGGGTTCCGGGAGCGTGAGCGTGTTGGGGTCGACGTCTTCCGGCTTGACGCCCGCTGGCAGCAGTGGCCGGCCCGCCGGGCCGCCGCTCTTGCCGTTGGCTTCCAGCGCGTCGGCCAGCGCCAGCAGCGCCTCCGCCTCCACGCTGGGCATGATGCGCTGGCGGGGGCAGGCGGTGCATCGGTCCTGCGCATGGTGCATCAATGCATCATGCAGCGTGAAATACTCACGCACACAAGCATACGTGTGCACTCGACACACGATAGTGGGAGCGGGGGAGGGGGGGGCAGTTCAATGTACGCCACGCGGTGCGGAGGAACACGCACCACTCTACAAGCCGTCACGTGCGTCCTGCTGCCGGATGAATGCGCAGCACCAGTCTGCGCCCCACACACGCACCCGGCCCCGCCCAACTTCGCACCACTCCAAAGCACACCGCTCATGCTGCCCCCCCGCTGTCACGATGCCGACACACAATTCATGCACACCAAGCATAGGACATGCAAGCACGATATGGCGCGTGTACAGCGTGTATGCACGCGCGCATTCGCATGTGGTCTCATCTGGGGGGAGCATTAGCCATCCGGCCGACACGCTCCTGATGTGAAATAACATAAGCAGAACAGAACATATTCGCACATGTGGTGGATATGCCAGCGTCGCACCAGGGGGTTTGCGCTGCTGATGTCCGCTGGCCCGTCCATCCAGGGCGTCTGGTGCTGCCACAGCCGCAGCCGGTCTTCCTCACTTAGCTCCAGACCCGCGTGCGCGCCGCCCTCCGCGCCGTCAGAAGCGCCGGCCTCTGCGGCCTCCGCGGCCGCCTTGCGCGCCGCCGCTTGCGCCGCTAGGAACTCCACTGTGCTCTTGGAGGCTGAGTTCATGATGACAGAGAGCAGGTTGAGGATGGTGCGCGTCTTGCCGGTGCCGGGGGGGCCCTGGATGAGCACTAAGGGGGTGCCGTCGAGACCGGCTTGGAGGGCTGACATCTGGGGAAAGGGGCAGGGAGGAGTAGATTTAGGGGGGATTAGGGATCAGGCATGATCGTGAACCCGAGATGCAGTGGTTAGGAGTGGAGTCATGTGGTGTGGGCTGGGGTGCTGCAGGTGGCAGGCGGCAAGGCCAGCTGCATGCGGTTCATAAACGTTGGTGCAGGTCGGCAGTGTGGCGAGGCGTTGCACACGCTTCCGTAAGTAGTTCGTTCCATGCCGCTCTATGCAGGCAGTGCACCTGGCTTGGCGTTGACAACGTCTTGCCACCTGCGCGTGCATGCAATCACAATCACGCCAGACCGTCTTCTTACGCCCACCCACCTGTGACGCGTTGCACTCGCGCTCCATGGCCGCACGCATGCCCAGAGGGATGTCGAGGTGCTTGCTTGCGTGCGCAGATCGGGCCTTGCCTGCGTGCAAGACACATGTGCAGCATGCCGCAGCCGGCAGCCCAACACTAACCGCTTGCTGCCCGAGCTCCATGAGCTCCTGCAGCAGCACGCTGACTTGGCACTGCTGACCTGCATGTATTCTGCATGTATCCCACAGCTCTGCTTGCCACAAGGCCACACGCCAACCTAGCCAGCAACAGCAGTTGGACGTTAGTGTCCAGGTGGCACACACTGGCAGCCGCTAGATCTTCATTGTTGTTCACACGCAGCCAGCTAGCCAGAGGCCCAAGGCCGCCCTCGATAGGGGTTCAGAGAGGCATGCATGCATGGGAGAGATGCTGGCCAAATGCATAGGCACACGCTGCTTAGACATACGCTTGAAATCCGTCAAGGTAATGAGCTCGGTATTGCCTGGGTTCATTACCTTGACGGATTTTGAAGCGAATGTCTAAGCAACGTGTGCCTATGTATTTGGCCAGCATCTCCAGAGCTAGCCTCAACCTCCTTGATCTGCCGTTGTACCGGTACATAACAGCAGTTGTTACCTTGGGAAATGTCATCCTTGTGATGAAATCAGTGGAACGTGCAGAACGTGGTAATGCAGGTTATACTAGGCCGTTGAAAGCCGACCGGTCATCATGCACGCACACTCACCCGACACCAGTATGTCTGTGAAGGGCATGAGCTGCGCGTGCTGCAGCGCAATCCACTCGCGCGTGATGGTGGACATGTTGGACAGCTTCTGCAGCCACCAGCAGCTCTTTGGCGCCTCCAGCGTGTGCCGCATGGCGCGCACCCTGATGACACACAGGCCCACCCGCCACAAGCACAAGCAGCGCCCGGCCGCAGCAGCAGCCACGCGCCACGGGAGCGGCCAGGCAGGATACACAGGCAGGCATCAAGCACAAACACACCGGGACAGCAGCAGCTGCAGAGGTGGTGGTGCTGAGGCGAATGCCTCGCCTCGATGCTGCAGATACATTATACCCGTATGGAGACAGGCGTCGCAGCAGTCAGGGCGTGGCAGGCGCGCCTCAGCAGGGGTGCCCCATGCATACTGTAATACCGTACGCAAGCCGTGTGTTGTCACTCCGCACTGGCCGCGTGCTGTGTGAGGTGTGCACCATGACCAAAATCGGCTAAACATCAGGCACTGTCACAGCGCTTGTGTGGTTGTGAGCTCACCCACACGCACAACCACGCGTGTGAGCTCACCCACACGCACAACCACGCGTGTGTACAGGGTGCTGAGACCTCCTCACTGATACACTGATACGTGCAGTTCGGAGCGGAAGCTGCTGCTGCTTCCGTGCTGCGGCCCTGGCCGCCTGCCCCTCACCTGGCTGTGCCCTGCGCGCTGCCTGCCTGCGACTCATCGGTGAGGAAGAACTTGACGCGCAGCAGCTGCACAGCAGCCGCGGGAGCACACACACACACAGAGAGGCACATGGCATGCGTACTGATGTCAAGATGCATCCAATCCATAAACCTCTGCTGCAATAGCAGCCATGCATGCCCTCAACCGTAGTGCGACTGCACTAGTGTGGTCAGGCATGTTCATCACATGTGCATACTTGTGACTTCGTGAGCCATGAGGCTGTTAATCGCTACAATGGCAGCTTGAGGGGCAGTCTTCCAATACTACAGTATGCCCATGGCACACACTATTAGCTGGTGACACGTGTTGATGGGTCAACACATAAGCACACCGCAATGACCAGTATGCCAGAAATGCATCGACACCTTCCCCTGCTCCTCCCCCTCTGCTCCTTTCCCCCCCCTTGCCCCTACCTGCGGTCCCTCATGCCCCTCCAGGAACCCCAGCGCATGCAGCCCCTTTGGGGAGTCCTCCAGCTGCACACACACGCAGCAAGCACATGTTGCACATACAGCACGTTAGCCGTGCATGCATCCTCAGTTCCTCACACATGCACTCTCGGCGGTTGCGTGGGGGCCGTCAGGCGATTATGGGGGATTTCCAAGTACTAGAGCAGCTGGAGAAACGTGCCGAAAGGTGACAACCACAGCAGCATGTAAGCTATAAACTTAGGACTAGTAGAAAACCACTGCACGAGCGCAGACGATCTCGCGCACGTACGAATGTGTGACTCATGCGCACGTGCGTGGTTCCGGTGCCGCAACATGCAGTTGCCTCACCTGCGGGTTGCCCTTGCTTACGAGCACCAGGTCGTTGTCGCTGAACTCCTCCGCCTGGCTCTGGCTCACCAGGAACCTCACTATGAGGAACTCACCGCGCTGCAAGCGGGCGAGCACACGCACACCACACACCGCACATGAGTCCGGACAACGCACGCATGAACGCTGACCGCTGCCTCAGCAGCCACGCGTGCCTTGGTAATATGATCGTTGGGAGAGGGCGCGATTAGCTGCTTGGGAATGGGGAGTATGGTGCGTTGGGTGGTAGGGGTGGGTGGGGGGCTCGTGCCCGGGGGGGCCCCAGCGCGCCACCTCCAATCACGGCACACCCTTGCGCAGGCGCTGGGGAGGGCTGCACAAGCATGAACCCCACGTATTCAAGAACACGCGTGCATGTGGTTGCGTGTGCGCCACCCGCGTTGCTGACGAGTACATAGCTTCTTCGGCGGGCTGTGTGTGCTGCGTCGACCTTACCTGCTCTGTGGCCGCTGTGAGCGCAGGGTGGGGGCTTAATAACTCGCCCTCTTCAACGCCTCGCAGGATTTGCGCTGCAGCCTCCTCCAGGATGAGAGGCTCAAACACCTGTTTGTACTCCTGGATGACACGAGGCCCAGGCAACGCGCAGCAGTGCGTGCCGCGAATATACATGAGCGCTCGCAAGAGCTCATACACGACTGTCATGCTGTGATATTAGCTACAAGCAACCGCTGGCAAACAATTCGTGCAAGGGGAGGGAGTTTGTGCGGAGCGTAACGCGGTGGTGCTGAACAGGCGTGCGGCCGCACTCACATTCACGTCTTTGAACGTCTTTGGTACAGGTATCAGCTCATCGAACACACCCTTGCCGTTGTCAGCCTGTGAAGCGAAAACGCACACCACTCTCCATCAGCTGGCATCGTCCCGACTTGGGAGTTGCCTGCAGCGCACCCCTGCCGTCGCTTGTGACTGAAACGACGCGATTGCAGTCAGAACACAAAGCTGTTGCAGCACCATACCCTGTCCCAAAGGTCCCAGTAGTCCCAGCTCAGGACCAGCTTGTGCAACTGGCCAACGCTGCCGACCGCGTCCACCATGATGCACCCGGCGCCGCTGCTGCGACAGCGCTGACAATATGTAAGTTTACCACGGCTCGCTCAGCCTCGCGTGCTGCAGCGCCTAGCTCATACTGGAGTCGTCGCCGTTGTTTACATGGCTCTAGGTGTTCACAACAAGCTATCGGTATGTCAGGAGCAAGGTGGCAGGTCCTGTTGAGAACTGTGCACGCCGACGACGCGCTTGGCGTTATTGTACGAGGAAGTGGGGACTTATGCTGCTTAGGATGGAGGGAGGAGCTGTGGCATGCCGCTGAAGGCCACGGTGCAATATGCCACAGCCTGCATGACAGCATGCACTGTTGCAGTTGCATCATGCCGGGGGCAGACGCTCTGCAATCGCGCAATTCACAACCTCACGCCGCAAAGGATCACTGGATCAGGCGCTCTTCACTAAAATCAACAAAATGTTGGAGGGATAAAAGGAGAAATGAGCGTTTTTGAGGTGCCTCATGAGGGCGTATGAGGATGATTGCTCGCAGCTCTCCGCTGCGTGCTGAATTTATGATGTGTCGGGGGTTGCTGTAATGTCCTCGGTGTGGGCCATGAGCATGCGGGTGAGGGAACAAGGTGCAACACGGCAGCGCCATGCGGGTCTGCTGTGCAAGGAAGGCCATCCAAGTTCCAAAACAGCCAATTGCTGCCAACATAGCAATCAAACGCGCCACAACACCAAGTACGCACCAACGATGAACGCGGTATGCAAACAGTTGGTCACATGCACACGGCGCTTTCGAAAGCAGCATCAATACACGGCAAAACTGACACACCAGGCACAAAAGGATACGAGTGGAGCGCGCTGGCAGGTATGCCGAGCAGTTCGTGGGCGGGCATGCGATTGCTGCACATGTTGCCCCAAAATGTGTATGAATAATCAAGTTGCTGCGGCGGGCCCAAGTATACGGTTGTCAGTACCAGAGCCAGGGTTGGGACACCTCCGGCCACAAAAACTGTCACCAGTCGCTCTTGGCAACCGCCTCAAAAGCCAGCACGAGGCGTGCTGTGCACTGGAGCGGGGCGTTTAGTGGTACAAACCAGTGGGGTCAATGCACAGCGATGGATGAGCTGGCGGAGAGCGCCGTCAACCAGTGAGGCAGCACCAATCTAAGGCTGGTGCATAGCCCGGAACCCACCCAGGGTGGGTGCGCGCATGCACAGGTGTGCCATGATACGCGCAACAAGCTCGCCACATGGCATACCAGCAACAAGCACTATGCAGGCATCAGACGCTTGCAGGGGCCGTTGAGTTTGCACGGCCTGGAGTCCAAAGCGCCAGCGGTTCAAGCGTCCACATGCTTCTTGATGAGGTCCTGCAGCGCCTTGACCTTAGCGCCAGCCACCTGGTCCACCTCCTGCACACACACCACAACAACAGGTGTGCACAGTTGCAATAACACACATAAAAGTGACGCCGCATGCAGGACTTAGGGCGCCGTGTAAGCCGCTTGAACGGTGCGGTGCGGGAATACCACCGCCCCGATCGTCGCACCTGTGCATTTTTGTACAGCTTGAACGTAGGCAGGGCCTTGATTTGGAGTTTCATCGCAAGGCGCTTTGAGTCGTTGTCCTGCAGAACATGTATTGACAGTATTGTGAGGAAGCCAGGCATGCGGGCACGAACCTTGTGCAAGCGCCAGGCAAAGTGTGCAACATGCATACCTCCTAAAGTCTTCCAATTAGGGCAACAGGCCACCACACAATAAACATGAACCTCAGGATTTCGCACCTTGCCGCAGTTTAGCTTTGCAAATACCAGGCGCGTGGAGTCCGCAGCAGTTGCCATTTTCTCCAGTTGAGGCGCGATCATCTTGCAAGGGCCGCACCCTGTACAACAAATTTGCATTAACAGCAAGAACGAATCCACATTAGTTTAACACAACCAAGTTAGGCTCCCAGCTGGCGTTCGAGCCATATGTGCAATTGTGCATGCAGCGCAGGTTCTTATCATATCATGAACAGTTAGGCAGCACGGGCGGTAGGAGTCGCCACGACAGGAAGAAGCTCCGGTTACTACATGCTTACCCAGAACAGAACACTGCAATTGCGTTGGTTAATGCATTCTATGCTCGGCAGGCAGCAGTCTAGCGCCCAGGGAAAAGGCCAAACGTACAATCTGTATAGAAGTCCATAACGATGGTCTTCGCACTGTGCTCCATGATAAAGCTTTCAAAGGTCTCATGTGTCACATTGTGCACACCGTTGACAATTGGCACAGCAGGCGCAGCAGCCGTGGCCGGAGCCGTGGCCTCCAGTGCCAACGCTGCTGTTGCCGACGCGGCCCCTGAGTTGGCTACTGTGACACTGCTACGACGAACAACAGTAGGGACAAGTGGTCTGGCCACACCAGTCATTCTCAGGGACCCTGCAGAGAGGCAGCACAACAAAGTGGATAAGAGCACCTCTTATCAGCTCCAGCACACGAGGTCCATCATCATCAACAGAATTGTGGGATGCTTAGAAACGCAGCATAAGGGAGGGAGGGGCAGTGACCTGGCAACGCAGGAAAGCTACGGCATCTGGGGCCTAGTGGCAGTTGAACCAGCACCCAGAACCCCGTGTGCGGGGGGACTCTCACTCTCACCCATGTGCGAAACGCGGTAACTCGAGGCCTTCATTTTCTGAAACACCGTTGCTGAATGTGTCTGTGTGACTATTGGTGCTGAAAACGACGCTAGGATCATGCACAGCTCACAGGAACTGAGCTTAAAAACTCATAGTCATAACCAGGTGACATCAGCAATCACTCCAGGGCGTCAATGACGACTCACCAAACTTCCCACATCCAGATACAAGGTAACCGCACTGGGTATCCTTAGCATGTGTGGCCCACAGGGCTATTGTCCGGTTGCGCTGTCATTCATGTAGGGCTTATGGACAACTTTTCTAGTGCAATACCCGGACGGTGTACCGGGAGTGCCTTGTGACTGGGCACGTGTCCGAAGCTGCACTCTTAATGCGGGCCTAGCTCATCCTTTATGTTAAGGCTGAGGTCAGGTGTCGTGGCCAGCAATAGACGCAGGGTCGCGGTTGAACATGGACCAAACGATTCCACTGAAGACAAGTACGATTCCGCTTTCATGCTCCTCTCTACCTAGCCCTGTAATCAAACTAGGACAGGGACACCGGTGTTGCAGCTCGCTGCCAACGGCTGGGTTGTGGCTTGAGTGAGCGCTTGGCAACATTGCAATGCACAAGTCCGTTGTCAGATGTCGACCATATCCTGGCAGAGCTCTGAAGGGCCCAGCGTCCAAGCGTCTGTGTGCCACGGCATCAGGAAGCAGATACGAAAGTCAAGGGCATCAGTCAGGGCTCGACTGTAGTATTCAAACCAGCACTGCCTCCAGCTCTTTGCGAGCCTCTTACACGTGCTTGCACACAAGCAGGTAGCACACACTCTGTACCCCTTCATGAACCTATCAATGAACCCATCGAATGGCGCATATGATGAAGGTGGTTGGAGTGTTCTAATTGAATTTTGAACCGATCGTCCCGCATTTTCGTCATCCTGAAGGTGCGATGCTAGGAGGTGAGATAGAGGGTCCGGTGGGCGCATATCAGTGGTAGCACCAGACGTCAGGTGCTTACAATCCTTTTAAAGCAGACATCATCGAACACCCCCACCGCTTTGCACTTGCCTCTATTGTGTCCATGGCGCAGCTGCAGCGTTACGTCCCGGCTTCGGGGTGCGGTGGCAGGCGCGTGAGCTTGGGCCCACGCACGCCAGTCGCTGTGCCTATGCGGGGTCTTGTGACAGGTCCAAGTCCTGCTCCAAGGTTCATGCTGCAAGACTCAATAGCATTCAAGCGTGGACCTCATCTTGTCACGGCTCAGGGCCCAGGCCCAGCAGCTGCAAGGGTGGTTGAGCAGGTAGCAGCAGGAGCAGCAGCAGTTGGACAAACAGGCTACCGTGACCTGGTGAGCACCTGACATGCTTATTCACTTTACTCCTGCCGTAGTCCGGACCCAGGTGCTGCATGTCAGACTGGTGCAGGCGGCCCACCTCGCATGACGTGTGCTTTGTTTGTGTTGGGATCTCACAGGCAAACGCGATACTGGCACCTTTGGGTGGCCTGGACAGTGAAGCAAGCTTTGTGGTGCTCAGCCTGGTCAAGGACATTGTCCTGCCAATAACCTTCGCTTTGATTCTCTACAATCTATTCAAGAACCTTGCTGCACGCGCCCAGAAAGTAAGTACAACGCCACCTCCAAGCACATCGCTGCTTGCTTAACCTCTGCTTCCGAGTCAGCTGCCTGAGATGGTGTGTGCCCTCAGTGCTGATGCTGAACCGTTTGGATGGCAACGACCTTGATGGACTTGCCACTGCGAGCAGCAAGCTGTCGAGTACTCAAGCTTCCTAGTTGTATGGCATGCACTTGCCTACCCCGGATATCTCTCCTGTTCCATCACTGCCTTGTTTCCCTCCTGGCCCACAATCACGACACACGATTTTGATGCAGTTCGTCGAGGACAGTGACGCTGATGAGGCAGGCAGCACGAGCAACCAGAAGCACGAGCTCAGCACAATGATCAACCTTACTTCCCTGGCGCTTACTGGACCTGCCTCTACGTTTTTCCCTTGGGTGAGCCTCGCGCGTACCTTCCCCACCTCGCAATAGCATTCCAGAATGCATCACTGCAGTTGTACTTAACGTGGGCTTGCCCGTTTCCATCCCGGCTGTTTTAGTTCAGCTCTTGCTTCCACCAAAGTTTGTTGAGCGAAATGGACATGCACGTTGTGTGGAGGTTCACACTCAGCAGCGGCCACCAAACAGCGACAAGTAGTATACTAGTGTCCAATTATGTTTGCGTAGGTAAATGCAATACACTTGTTCTATGCAGTCCTTCCTTCCGGCTAGGGTTGACCCAACGCTCGCACCTGGTTGGTTCCGCTTGGTTTCTTGCGGGCGGACTGGGACACTTGCTTGGGAACTCACAATGCTGGGTGCTTTCAGGACAGCGGTGCATGTTGCAGTTTCATTCACTGTGGACAGGGCGGCTTTGTTTTAAGAAAGGCCCCAGTTGAATGCACAAACAGTTATGGGAGGTAAGCTGGCGGGTTGGTACCAGGCGGCAGCCATACTGCCAGTCGGCCGCAGTTGGACTATCAAAGCGTGCTTCCACAAGGGTGTAAAGCGTATGCTTAGTGCATGAGATGGGGTTGAGAAGCAGGGGATGGCAAACCGCTAAACCGGGTTCGGGTTCGAATTCTTGCGTGCTCGTGTTCAGGTGCTGGGTATCAATGCGCTTCGCAACCTGGTCTACATCTTGAACGCCTGGATCGTCAAGTACGACCCTGTCCTGCCAAACAACTGGGTCGGTGAGTGCATCCTGCATAAGCGGTAACCTTGACCCACATCCTGACCTTGAAAGATGGCAAGGTGGCAATACCAGGGCTTGACCCACATCGCATCCCGAGCAAATACAGCACTCAATCCTGCACCTGATGTTGCTCTCAATGACAATCAGATAAAGGACTGTTCCGAAAACACTTTTGTATGCCGCCATGCCTCTCCCAATGCCTCCAACCACCCTGGATGCATGATGCAGAAGCCTCTCGCCTTAGTGCAACTGGGTCCACGTTGCCACCTGGACCCCCTTCGCTGCCATGTCGCAAAGCAACCTTGACCCACATCAACTACCTCTGCGTGCTGTTTGTGCCTGTCTGCTCGCGGTGGTGCAGATGATGTCGTGAGGCTGTTGTGCGCCAGCCTTGTGCCCCTGGATTCAGTGCTCACCAAGGTCTCCATCGTCGGCTGCTCGGTGTTTGTGTGCTGGGTGTTCCTCCAGTGGATGGAGGTGCTGGTGCAGTACCTCGTGCGCCGCCAGGCCGCACAGGACAAGGCGGACGGCAATGGCGGCGCCAAGGCCGTGGAGCTGCAGGCCCTGCTCTCGCCCGTGTCCAAGTAAGCAGCGCGCTTCGCATGTGACATGGGAGCGGATTTCGCGTCAATCAACCCGGCCGTTGTGGGGAACCTCTCCAGCTGTCACCATGTGACATGTGTTCTGCTGCGCGGTGCGTGCATGGGCGTGCATGGTGGGTGCCCTGCGGCTGCACACCTGGCCTGCTGCTGCTGCGCTGACCTGACCTGACCTGCGCTGCGACCTGCCTGCTGCGCCTGTACCTGTGCGTGCCCGACAGCATCATGAGCTGGGTGATGGTAGCCATTACAACGGTGGTGGCGCTGAGCTCCCTGGGTGTGGATCTGAGGTGAGTGCGGGTCTGAGCCTGAGGCTGAGACTGAGGTGCGTGACATGGCCTTGAGCCCACGCCCACAGGCGTGCATATTATTGCTGGACATCCAAATGTGAGATTTGACTCTCAGGATGTACGCTGACGCATAAGGGCTGTCCTGGAGCAGCAAATCAATCTTGGTGGTCCTGCTGCCCTCCAGGCCCATCACATGAACACTGAATGACTCACTCCCTCAAGGTTCACACTTGGTCGGCATGGCGTTTGCGCGTGTGGTGTGGTTATTGAGCGTCGTGGAATTCGTTGCTGCCTGAATAACCCTAGCCTGTGTCTTTTGCTGCTCACGATGCCTGCCCTGCTTGCCTGCCCCGCCTGCTTTCCCACTTCCTGCCTGCCCTCAATAGGCCGCTGCTGGCTGTCGGTGGTGCTTCCGGTCTGATTGTCGGTTTGGCGACTCAGCAGTTGCTGGGCAATGCGGTCTCAGGTGGGTACCGTAGGCTGAACATGGGCTGGTGGGGGGGGCATTAGCAAACGCCCGCTCCTCTTGGAGAGCAGCAGCCGTGAAAGACTGCAGAAGAAGGGGGCAGACGCTCGTCAACACTGTGCATCGAATGAGTGGCAGGGCACAATCCGAGCACCGTGCATCTATCGATCAGGCCGAAAATCTGAGCTATGGCATGGCTATGTGTATACCCAGGCGGTGTGCACTAGTGGGATGATGTTGCCCTATCGGCTAGGCCCCGGCCGTTTATCCGTGTGCATCTCACAACCTCTTTTGTTGCTGCTGCACTGCCTGTGTTCTGCTGCTGCCGACCCTGCGCACGCCACCAGGCCTCAACATCTTCCTGGCGCGGTAAGGCGCCGCGTACACAGTCAGTGCGTGCATTTGAGTGATTGAACAGTGCGCATCCGCTGAGGAGTGGTTGATGCCCTTGCACAAGGCCAAAGCCACCGGGGCGTTTCAAGTATCTAATACGTGCCTCACAGGACATCGTTTCTAGCTACCGGTACTTTGCACTTGACCGGGGATGAGAAGGGCACCGAAGCTCGGCCTGCCTGCACCCACCCTTCAGTCCTTCGCCTGCCTTTACCTTGTACGATACGAGCTAAAGCTGCATGTATCGTGCCTTGCGCGCTTGTGCATCGTGCATGCAGGCCCTTCCTGCCCGGCGAGCACATCACGCTGGTCAGCACGACGCCCGTCACAGGTGGGCAGCGGGCGCCCGGCAGCCGCCTGCACATGCACTGATGCACATGCTCAGCATGTGCCATTGTGCAAGAAGTGTGTGCGCATCCATACACACACATGCATTTATGCATGCATGTGCGCTGTGCAGGGCCTGGTGTCGATTGGCATTCCTGCAGAGAGAATGCTGCCAATGGCATGCCTTGAGCCGTATGCGTGTTGTTCCTGGTGGTGCCGCCGCTGCCGCTGCTGCTGCTGGGTTGCAGGCATGGTGATTCGCATAGACCCGCTGCGCACGCTGATCGCCACCGACGACTTCAGCACCGTGGCGGTGCCCAACAAGCTCATCGCGGAGATGATCGTCATCAACAAGTGCGTATAAGATGTACATATCGAGGGGGATGCTGGCCTGGATTTTGAATCTGTCGCATCAGCGTCCCCACTGCAAAACTGCCCCACACGGTGCATTGTACTACCGGAATGCCACCATGTGTGTGCATGCAACACAACGCACGACGTCTGACCTGCCATGCGGTTTACAAGTCCATTGCGCTCCTGCTTCCGACAATCATGCCGCTCTTGTCGTGGTCTGTGCCACGACGCCGCATCTGAAGCCATCATAAGCGTCTGAATGCACAACGTTGCATTTGCGCTGCGGCTATTGCCGCTATTGCTGTCACTGCTGCTGCTGCTGCCGCTGCCGCTTATATTCGCGTATTCCATGTTACTGGATACTGGTGTGCGTTCTGCTGTGCGTGGCTCAGGTCCCGCGCATCCAAGGTGTCCTCAACGTCCTCACTGTCGGTCTTTGTGAGGGACCTGCGCTTCCGCGTCAAGCTGCCCCACACGGGCCTGGACAAGATTGAGGTGGGGCATCGCAGTGCGAGGCGTGGGAAAACCACGAGGCAGGGCAAACATTGAGTGGGTGCATGGCACAAGCGGGAGAGTGAGGAGCGAGCAGGGCAAGGGCACACCATCGGATCAAACAACCTACAGCCACCTTGGTGCGATGCGTACATGCTCAAAACCGCTGCCCCAAATCACTCATACAGTCATATGCCTGCTTGTGGGCTCAAGGTTTGCACACACCTTAGCTCCTATCCGCACTGTTATATGTCCTGTTTAGGAGCTGTGCGCGGAGATGGAGGGCGCTGTCGCTGAGCTGGCGGGCACCCCGTCAGGCCCGGTATCCGGCGTGGTGGGCCGCCGCCTGCCGGGAGGGGGCGGATCGTCCATGGGAGCGCTCAACATCCAGATCACCAGGTGAGCTGGCCGGGCAAGGCATCTGAGGGGATGCTGTGGGTGTGCTGCGGTGTGAGACGTGCTGCTGCTACGCTCGATAACCAGCGAGTGTTGTGCTCAGGTCTGCCCGGCATATAGTGAAGCGGAACGTTGGGCCATGAAGGTTCAAGCTGAAACATGCACTGCATGCCATTTGGGAGCATGGCCAACTTGCTGATGGCGGCATGAACGCCTCCTGTTGTCGCCATGCGCACTGAATGAGCCCTGCGCTGCCACTGCACTCTGGCCTTCTGTGAATGACCCACATCAGGTTTGTGGACGCAGGCGTGGAGCTGACTGCCCGGGTGAGTTTTAAGCACCTGGGGACTGAAAATCATGTAGCATACTGCACCAGTGGCCATTATTGATATGCTTGAGACGTTGAGCCCATCACCATAGAACTGATGCATTCCCTTCAACTGTGATTGGGAACAAAGAGCTTGCGCGCGCGTATATGGTGTCTTTCCGCTTGGACGGTTGGCCTTTTGCGCCAGCCCTTGCAGGTTTCCTGTCTCCCAGCCCGCGATCGTGCGCAACTGGCCTCTGTTTTGTGCGAACCGTGCCAAGCTATGGTTTCTGTGCCACATATCGTCACACCTGCACGTGCCCCTGCTGGTGTGCGCAGATGAACCTGCCCAACTCCTACACAGTCGGCCTTGAGCAGCGCTACCCGTGGGAGAGCAAGATGCAGAAGGCCTTCATGAACCTCTCCAAGGTGCGTCCCGACCATGTTTGCACCTCACACCTTGCCCGCCACAGGTCGTGCACTCCGGTTCCGGAGCTACTGTGCCCTGTGATCAGGGTATGTGCCTAAAGCACTGATTGGCACGCGCTTGGTCTAGGCCTTCAACACATATGAACAAGGAACATGTACAAGTCTTGATAGCATTTGCGTCCAACACTCACGGCTTTCATCGTTGGCGCCGCTCGTATGATGGCCAAACCCACGCCACGTTGTAACCAGTGCCACCTTTTGCGCGCGTGTCAACAGGTGGTGCGTGCCTATGGCGGCATTCTCCTCACTGCTTGAGGAGTTGAAGCACAACCGTTACCAGCCTGCTCCCCTCTGGTTGGACTGCACTAGATAAGTGAGCAGCGCGGACACCGCTGCTGGCTTATCCAGCCTGAGCCTGGCTATCTGAGGACTCAGGATGTCTTGAACGTTTCCAGGAAAGCTTGTCAGTGTCCGACGTTCCCATCGGCAACACGCTTTGCAGAGGTCCTTGCCAGGAACAAACTTAATCGCCCAAACTTCTATTCAGGCATTCTGAACACACGTACGGCACCTAAACTTTTGTCATTATGGATCTGTCGACCAGCGTCAGACCTGGACATAGGAGACTGGAGTGTATTGGAGACGTTCCGACCAGCATCTTGTGCATGAGAGACTTGCAGGCTACTCGCAATGTAGCCAGGCACGTTGTAGTAGCTCCCCAGCAACTCATTTGACAACTGGTGATAATACGCCGCTCCTGGCCCCTCTTGTGACCTGATCTACACTATGTCGCTAAGCGCATGCAGCACGGTTCCGTTACCGAGGTCGCTGCCATTGCCAACAAGGCCTGTAACGTTAAGGTGGCGGACGCTTCCACGTATTCATGAGAGAACTGTAGCACGGCCACTTGTGCGTGCCGCAGCTGCCGCTGTCCCCGTCCCCTCCGCCACGGTGGCAGTCGGAAACCACGCCGAGCGCGGTTACTCCTACCTCGTGAGTGCGCACTGTTGGTACAAACAAGTTCAGCCTGATGTACTCTGTAGGAACTGAGACCAGACACACAGCCGACTTGCTTTATTCCAACAGGTCGACGCGATATTTGCGCCGTTTGGAGGTGGCAACCCGGAGTTGGTCTGGTTCCTTGCACGTATTGTTCGGGACGGTGTGGTGCCCTGCCTGCTCATTTTGTTGGGTCACAAAGTTCTGGAGACACTGTCTTCCAGGGCCAAGGAGGTGGGTGCGGCTCCTGTCACAAGCGGGCGAACCAGCAGGTCATAGCGGTTATGGCTAGTCAGTGCAGCGGGTACCAGGCTCAGCTCCCATCACCCTATGCGTAAAGACTTGCACCTCAGCTTGTGGTCGTCTGGCACTTTTCTTGTCAGAGCCCTACAATGAGCGTGAACTCGCAAGCCCACCGCTGCCTGCTGCCAGATGCTGGAGCGAGAGGCGGAATCCACTGTGGACGAGGACGGCAAGCCCAACGTTGAGGTCCACGTCAGCCTGGGCATCGACCTCCTGCGCCTCACCACCATGGCGCTGACCGGGCCGGTCTCCACAGTGTTACCCTGGGTGAGGGGCATCAGAGCACCAACCAAGCGCATAACGAGCGGCAGCAGAGCACCAACCGCATGCAGTGCTGCGGTGCATGCACCACTGTACTGTGCTTTGCTTTTGGCAAGGGCTGCCAAAGAGCCATGTGCTCACAACCGGAGAGCTGCATTTGCAGGTGCTGGTGGTACACGCCATACGCCAGCTGGTGTGGACAACCGATGCGTGGATCCACAAGTTCGGGTTTGTGCACCCAACCCCCTGGATAGGTAAGTGAGTTGCTCCACCAGCCATACCCTTTACTTGGTTGCGCATGCAGAGGCCTGCCCTTTGCCGCGCTGCCTAGTTGCCACGCTTGTGCCTGATCCTCTTTCCCCACATGCCAACTCAGCCCTGCCAGATGCGCGTCCCGGGCGCTCAAAAGACGACTCCCTTGCATCAGGACTTGTCGGTTGAAACTCTGGGCCCGTGCTGTGTGTGATGTGTTCAAGTGTTTTACTTCCCGTGGGACCGTGCGTGTGATGTGTGCTGCAGACGACCTGGTGCACCTGGCGTGCCAGAGCCTCGTCCCCATCGACTCGTTCCTCACAAAGGCCGCTATCCTGGCCTGCTCGGTGTTTGTGTGCTGGGTCTTCCTCAAGTGGCTCGACATCCTCGTGCAGTACCTCGTCAGCCGCCAGGCCGTGCTGGACCAGGCCGACAGCGCCGCCAACCCGAACGAAAGCTTCGGCGGCGGCACCAACGCGGCGGAGCTGCAGGCCGTACTCACACCCATCTCAAAGTACGGCGCAGCACCACTGACAAGCATGCCTTTGCCTAAAAGAGTAAAAGCAGGGGCCGAATGGGGTGGATTTGCTTAGCTAGGTTGGCAGTGTGCCGCCGTGCGGCTCACGCACCATACGGAGTTTGCAACCGCAGCAGCAGCAGCAGCAGCGGATGTGGGCATCGGGGTGTAGTCTGCTCCGAAATTGGACTGTACACAATGCAGCGTCGTGCTGCGTATGTGCTGTGCTGCCTTACGGACATTGCTGTGTGGGTTGGGAGTGCGCACTGGCTGGCTGTGCTGCAGCACACTGCCTGGTGCTGCCTGGTGCTGCCTGATGATACGTTTGCTGCCATCCTCGTGCCCGCCACGCGCAGCCTGCTGGGCTGGGTGGTGATCGGCGTGACTGCTGTGGTGACGCTGGGCTCCCTGGGCCTAGACCTCAGGTGGGTGCGGCGCACAGGACACTGGCGGGCTGAACGCGCAGAGGCCTGCCCTGCTCCAGCCCTGCCTGGGTCCCTGCACACCGCATGTGCCCTGAGGGGTTCAGGGGTTTAGGGTTAGGGGGGTGGGGTTAAGCAATGCGCGCTCGTGGAGCCGCATGCTGCTTGTGATGTGATGCGCGTGTGCAGGCTGTTGGGGCTGTCGTGCAGCGTGCAGTTGCTAACAATGGTGTATCCGCGCGTGTGTTGAGCGCGCCGCTGGTTGAGTGGCTTTGCCGCTGTTCCCAGCTCTCAGGTTCCATGCATCTTGCGCTCATGCAGGCCAATGCTTGCTGTCGGAGGAGCCTCCTCGTTCCTGGCGGCACTGGCGATGCAGCAGACGCTGGGGAACGCCGTGTCAGGTACGAGCCGGTCAACTGCGTAATACTGCTGGCGTTGCCTGTGTCGCACACCCAGAGTCCTCCCTGGCCCTCTGGCCCTCTGGGCATGCAGACGAGTAATACGGTTATACGGCTGTCTGGTTGTAGGTGGCATGTGATGCAACACCCGGGTATGCCTGGCCGGCAACACACACGCTTGTTATCATCGTGTGACCGTCGCTCCAATTCGCTCCATGCATGCTTGCCTTGCGCTTTGCAGGCATCAACATCTTCTTGGCGAGGTGAGGCACAGTCATGCAGGCTCAGGAGGCATCATGACAGCGCCAGCTCAAGGGGAATGTGCTTGGCCTATCCCCACGCGGCCCATCCGCCTTGAGCCAGCAGTGCGGCGATGCATACGCTGGGAAAGGTGCAATGCAGCAGCTGCCCATAGCGTGGCACCACATTCTGTCTCAGCACGTGTCAAGGAAGGCAGGACCCTTTGCTTGCGTCGCCTCAGTCTCCTCTGTGGTACCGATATTGCTGCTGCTTGCAGGCCGTTCCTGCCTGGGGAGTACATCACGCTCGTGGGTGGTGTGCCCATAACCGGTGAGCGCACGCGTGCGCACGCGGCCGGCATGTAGCACTGCCAGTACTGCCATTGGCATAACGTAGGCACCTCGAGCGCCCAACACACGCCAACGGTGCTTAAGCACCAGCTTAAGCACCATGCCGCCGCAATTTGGCCGATGCTCACTCACTCACTCAGCATCCGGCAACGGTTGATCCTGAGGCGCGGATCTGCTTGCAGCTACACGCTACCTGTGCCATGCCTGCGATTATGGTTTGTTGACATGGCCTATTGGGCATCAGCGACAGGCGCAGACTAGCGCAGCATCAGGTGTGAGCGTGTGTGCCTGCTATGCACTACCACAGGCATGGTGACTCGCATCAACCCGCTGCGCACGCTCATCGCCACGGAGGATCTGAGCACGGTCTCGGTGCCCAACAAGCTGATCACTGACATGATCGTCATCAACAGGTGAACGGCATGCTGCAACACACCGCTGCCTCTGCCATTGATTCCCGGTCCGGCCATGGAATGAACAGGACTCTCAACTGCCCATCCAACTGTGTCAAACGCCACAAGCATTTAATTGCCGTCCACCAAGCTCTGCCCCTTCCCAACCTTCTCCAGAGTACCAGAGAATGACACCTCTGTGCCAGCAACGCCAGCACCTCGGTCACCAGGGCCTGTGACGTGCAGTGCCTCTCAGCAAACATGCCTGATTGCACTCACTGGCATCTGAACATGCTGCTCAAGCTGCTGTGTGCTGTGTGGTTGTGTTAGGTCCCGCACGGCCAAGGTCCAGTCCACATCCACGCTGGCAGTGTTTGTGAGGGACCTGCGGTTCAAAATCAAGCTTCCACAGGCGGCGCTCGACCGACTTGAGGTATGAACCAATCAGGCATGCGTGCATTGGTCATGCTTAGAAGCCCATGGCGCTATTTGGCTAATAATGGACAACCCAAAACAATGGCTGGTCACGCAGCCGCACAGTCAAGCCGGAATCTGCATGCTACCACCTGCAGCGTGATGCAGGGTCAGCTCGCTGCCTCGAGCACACACACATTGCACCACTGTGGAAACTGCAGCTGGCCTGTGCACCTGCGAGCATTTTGGTGAGCCTGCTGGTGCATGCATGTGTGTGTGTAGGATCTCTGCTCGGAGCTGCAAGCAGCTGCATCGGACCTCTGTGCAACGCCCGCTGCCGCCGCTGCCGCTGCCGCCACCGCGGCGGCGGCGGCAGGCGCTTCGTCGTCTGCCTCCTCAGCCTCCCCCTTGCCCCCGCCCCCAGCAGCCGCATCAGGGGCCCCTACGTCCTCCCCCGCTGCTGCGGCCTCCGGCGCTGTGCCCTCCACTAGAAGCCATGTGCAGGGCAGCGGCGCTGGCGGCGGCACAGGCGTCCTAACTATCCAGATCTCACGGTGGGTCCACAACTGTGCTGTGCTTCCGGGCGCCGTGCTCGCCTGCACCTGGGCAGTACATGCGGCAATGTTGCTGTTGTACGGCCTGCTCGGCCAGGGCACGCATGGGGTCATTGTGCGGTGTGTACTGTGTAGGGGTGTAGGCGTACCCAAATGCACCCGATGATTGCTTGCGGCTGCTTCTTGTGTGGAGCCTTTCAGTTGAGAGCCTCTTTGGTTGCAGCACCCTTTCTTGAACCATTTTGCTGCTGCTACGCTGTGCAATGGTGGCATTTGTGTCGGTTGCCTGTTCGTGCCATGCTTGCATTGTTTGCAGGTTCTCTGAGAACACAGTTGAGCTCATTGCAAAGGTGCGATTGCATACGAATCCAATCGCTTTGTAAATGATGGGGAACGGGCAGGCATTGAAAGCGATTGTGTGTATTTGACATGTCCCAGCTGAGCGCGCGGTCATGCTTTCCGCCCGTCGCACATCCTCACCGATTCACATGCCACAGTGCCGCATTCCTTCCTCATGCATACGTTTCAAACCATTGAAGCCAGTACCGTACATACATAGACTATGCATGCATGTACCAGCCTGTCAACCGTTACTGTGTTGCGTACTTGTGCTGCGTGTTCAGATGAGCCTTCCCTCGACGGTGCCGCCCACAATGGAGCAGCGCATGCCTTACGAGAGCAAGCTGCAGAAGGCCTTCATCGCTATGTCAAAGGTGAGCTGCTGCTGCTGCTGCTGCTCCGCCGCAACCCCGCCACTACTGCCCCACGCCTCTGCCTGATGCAACACCCACCTCTGCGGGCGCGTATCCGCTCACGACCCAACCTATTTCTCACTCGTAGGTGATGCTTCACTCACGGGGTGCGACTTGCTGCCGGGCATTTGCATGGGTGGCGCCGCACAGAGTCCGCAGTGGCCTGTTGCAAACTTGGATGTATGCTTCTGCGTTCCCTGCTGCCATGCAGGCGGCGCGCACATACGGTGGCACGCTCATCACTGGGTGAGCCTGGCGCCGAGTCGTGGACGTGATAATGATACGGTGTGCACAGCTCTGAAGAAGAGCTTGAACGTGATCATCAGATGGTGCCTCAGCGATCATCGCACATTGCGTGCCTCAAGCGTTTTCGAAAGCAATGGACGACCTGACCACAAGTGCGTGTGAATGCCTGAAACGCACGGTGCGTGGCCATGAAAGCACTTTGTGGGTTTGGTGCAGAGCAGCTATGCAGGTGCTGCCGTGTACAGCATGTGGCTCCACGGCAAGCGTGTCCTGCTGTGTACAGTAATCGTTTGACCGGTTTCAACTTCAGCTCGCGCCGTTCGTATGTGCCGTAGTGTACTTGCTGGCGCCTGCCTCCTGTAAACATACACAAGTGCATGCACCACCCTAGCGATACGGCATTTTCACCTTGCTTGGAAACTGCCTGATGGTGTGCCAGCTTTCATCGCTAGCAGCATGGCGTGCAGAATCGTGTCCAGAACCCCCTCGGCCTGCCTGACGAGTGACGTCCGGGCGGTCTGGCCATGGCGCGCGTGGGGGCTTGAGTGGGAAGCCTTGGGGATGCACGGTGCCAAATGTGGTCGACACCAAGCAGGAGTGTATTCGGGCATCAAGAGGCCAGTGCCCATAGAACACCTTCGAGAACAGCGAACTGCCTGCTGAGTGATACCGGCAAGGCCAGCAACAGATTATTGCAGGCAGGGCAGCGGGCAAAAACAAACTTCTGCACGTGGGACAGCGAAGGCAGGTTTGTTGTTAACATGCCAGGCCTTCGCTATGCATAGTTCAACCGATTGTTCTCACAGTCGACGAATGCGGGACTGGAAGAGTGTCTGCATGGCTTCTCCATAAGCTGAACCCTGGCTCTGCAACCAGAAATATATAAGCTAGTGGGTATAATGACCGCGGCCGAGCTGCTCAAAGTAAATCTGACAGGCCCTTCTGCGAATGCAAACTAATCGGTTGAGTCTCAGTCTGACCTTCACACGACCTGCACCACCTTTTTGCCATGAACATTTGGCCGAAAGTCTACAACACGCACGAGCGCAATTTACCGGTATTATGAGCTTGTTTGTCAAATGGCTGACAGTGACGACAGACCTTTGGGAACAAGAACCGTCCGCGTTAGAATGGTAGAGGATGAAGCGCCCCTGCCGTCAGCGGAGTCACAAGTAGGAAACTATGTTACTCGCTGGAAAGAGGGCAGGGAGCTCGGCGACACGCTTCAGGTGAGGAACAGGCCTTTGCCAAAGGGGACCTTCACCTACATGCCCTTAGCCTTCAGTTCCACAAGCACTTTTGCAGGGGAAGTGCTGAATGCTGTAACACAGACTTCATAACGTTTGCTTCGAAATTTGTTTGCCCAGCTGATGGCGAGTGAAAAGCTTTTGTTGCGCTCTGTGGCAGGTCGTTGGCGCGCTACAAAGCCTGTCGCGTGTGACACACTACAATGACGCAAAGGAAGCCTTGGTTCAGCCACACATACTTTCGTTAGCAGCACAAGGGCTAGAAACACACTGTGAGTCAGAGTCTGACGCTTCTTCAGCCCTCTCCGTGCCGACTTCTGCAACATTGTTCCAGCATTGAACTGTCTTCTCCACGCTCGATGGTAACACGCAAACGGCAACAAACACGAAGGTAAAGCTTGTGGTCATGCCATGCAAAATTGCAGCTCAAGACATTGAAGTCTTACGGCCAAGTGCGGTAATCCTGGCAAGCGTCCTGGCAGACATCTCGCAGCAGCTGACCCCAATTCTTGCAGCCTCGCGTTCACGTGCGGGGACAGCAACTCCACCAGTGACGCCTCCGCCAGGTAAAGCTCGAGACACTGACAGCAAGGGAGCGGGAGCCGCAACCGCTTCCAAAGTGGGAGCAACGCCTCGAACGTCTCGCCCAGCGACCTCCGAGCAAGGAGTCACGGGCACCGCCCAGACCTCTCCAGCAGCCAACAAAGGCGTGGACAAAGCAGCTGCACCAAGCTCAGACAGTGAAAATGCAGAAGCACCAGCGCTTGAGCAGCCAGAGGGCGAGGAGACGCCCCAGCAGACGATAGCCGAGGTGCGGCTTTGAGCACTGCGCAACACACGCCATGCGCCTGCGTACATGCTGGTGTACAAGCCATGCACACTTGGTGGATCAGAAGGCTTCTGTGCATGCCAACCCACCTGTCCGCATAGCCCGCCGCACACGAGCATGGAGGATACGACTCATCATGCCGTGCCTTCAGTGCACTCTGCTGTCGCACACGTGCAGCACCGCGGCATCACCCACGACCCACCACACACACCCTGGAGTGCAGAGCTCACCATTGATTGCGCGTAGTCGCGGTGCGGCTGTGTCCACTGTGCTCGCATGCACCGGATGCATGCCCCGAGCACATGCTCGTCATCAAAGCGACTGGACAGCGTGCGCCGCTCACCGCCGTGCTTGCCTGCGCATGATTTGTGCGTGGTTGTGTGCATGCGTGCGTCCACAGCTGGCGGCGTCGCTCTCGCAGGTGGCGCTGCCGGGCCTGCTGCGGCTGCTGGCGCCGGACGCCACGCCGCACCACCCGCCCGGCGTGGCGGCGGCGGCCGCGTGGTGCCTTCACTTCTTTGCGGAGATCGCCTCAGCGCTGGGCTCTGACGCCTGGCACTGGGGCTACGACCAGCGCTCCAAGTGCGCCAGCGTGAGTGCTGAGAAACACGCCGCACAGCGCGGCGAGCACCTCATTTGCACTTACGGAACCGTGCATAACCAACCCGGGGACCTCTAATAGCCTGCGAGGACACCCTTGGCCATGGATGCACAATCATCCAATCAACCAAAGCGTACTGCACTATCTCAGCTGTGCGCCGGCAGCAGGTGTGGCTGCAGCGGCCGGGATACTGCGGCACCACTCTCAGCGATACGTCCCGTGCAACGCGCTTTGAGTCGCGCAGTGGCAGCGAAGGATGCGCTCAGTTGCGTTGGCAATTTGGCATGCGTGAACGCTTGAGCGTTCACATATCTACATCAACATGCAAACTTGATCCAGGTCATGTACAACAGTCATACCAGCACAGGCCTGTGTACTGCGGTCCATGTGATTCCGTACATGCCATTCACAATCACACTTCCTCAGCAAGGTTTGTCCATCCATGTGGGCCACCAGTGTTTCCGCTGCTGGGGTGTGCAATAAGCTGTGGTGGCCACACCTGCTGCTGCATGCACTGCAGGCCCTCGTCTGCCTAGCAAAGCGGTGCGTGGATGACGAGCAGATCGCTGCAGCGCACGCCATGTCGTCTGTGATGGGCAAGGAGATGCTGTTCAGGGCAACAGCGGTGCAGGTGGGTGGTGTGTACGCCACAGGAGAGGGGCGGCCTGGACACCCACTGCTGCTGTGCATGCCCAACTAGGGCGCACAGTCAGCGACGCATGCATATGCATTTCTCTCTCACGGTGGCCTGCGTGTGAACAGCATGTCTGCCCCAGCTGGTACGCATGGCACATTCGCGTCCGAACACCACTGGCATGTTTCAGCGCCATGTGGTTCTCTACTCCCAATGCTGGAATTGGAATCATGGAGGCACTTGTGCATCCATGCGCGGTTTTGAGCTTGCATGGATGTGTGGTGTGCTGCCCTCTGCGTGTGTTGCCCTGCAGTGCGGGGCGATGCTGGCGGTGGTGCCGCTGCTGGGCTCGTCCAACGTGCGTGTGGTGTCGGCTGCTGCCGGCGCGCTGCGGGCAATCCTGGAGGGGCAGCGAGCATACGTGCCCAAGGTGGGGCCAGAGCCCCAAGAGGCCAGGGGTTGGCACACAGGGGAGCTTCTCATCAACCCGCTGCTCGCATTGTGGTGTGCAGTGCACTCACCTGGGTTACACTGAGAGAGTCTTCGCGGCGGTCACTGCAACCGTGCTCGTGAATATCACCCTGTACCAGACTTGTCTCCATGTAAACAGCCAGCGGCTTCTACAACTCACATGTTTTGAGGAGAGGATTTGCTGCTGGATGGAACATGCATTTTAGCATTTATGCCGTGTGTTGTGCTGCATGCGCGTGTGTGTGTGCAGCTGCTGGAGGTCAAGGGCCACGTGTACCTGGTGGGGGTGCTCAAGGCGCTGTTCATCGGCACCGTTGGCGCGCGCTGGGCGCTGCTGGAGGCCGCGTGGTGCCTGGCGGGGCTGGCCAACGTGAACAACGCGTACGTGGAGGTGCTGGAGGACGCGGGGGCGCTGGGGGCGCTGGTGGGCACGCTCAAGTCCACCCTACGGGTGCGTCTAGAGACAGTACCGTACTTGTGATGGACTGATGGTGCATACGCGTGGTGTCATGCACTCACCGCACCTTGGGCTTTAACCTCTGCATGCAGGTGTAAGGATGTTGTCTGTTGCATGTGGTTGCATTCGGCCTCACGAGCGGCTGATGGTGGTTTGGCGCAATCCTGCTTGACATGACATGGGTGACCACTGCCGGACACAGGGGCCTGAGGGTGGCTGCATGTTGTGGGCTGGTGGTCCGCACGCGAAATGCCACACGTCTTGATTGCTTGTGCTGGGACCTCGGTGGCTGCATGCAGGTGAACGACCTGGATGTGGCGGATGCGGTCGGCTACGCGGTGGCAATGATGTGCATGCATGGCGGGCCGTCCACCAAGGGGCGCGTCATGGCGCTCATGGGGCCGGACGGCATCAAGGCCTGCGCCAAGTGAGCAACGCGTATTGTGTGTGCTGGGCTGGTGGCAGTCTGGCATTGACCTGCCCGACCTGCCTGACCTTTCCTGGCATGGACACGCACAGCAATACCAGCCGGTACAGATGATCCATGCATGGTCACAAGATAATAAGGTGTACATCAGCAGGGTGCATAGGCGTAGCTGGACGCTCACGCTGTGCAACCCATCCCTAATGACCTGCAAGGCCACCAGATGTAACGTCATTCGTTCAACCAATGACGGTGCGCCAGCCGATGTTGTGCAAGGCGTACATGCACAACCACCGACTGTCGCTGCCGGCGACTGCATTTGCTTGCGGGGTCATACAAGGCAAGAAACTGCAGGGTACGATTCTGGCACACAGCAACGCCGCAGTGCCGCAGCGCGTGAATTCCGCCGCCGCATGGGTTGAAAAAAACAAAACGTGCTGCTGTGCAGGGCGGTCGGCTGCCCCACGCTGAGGGGCCTCGCGGCGTTCCTGGCGGGCGGCGAGGCGGAGGCGGCGGCGCTGGCGGCGGACGGCGACGACGGCGGCGCTACTGACCGCTCACACCACGGCGGCAGCGGCGGCGGCGCGGTGCCTGGCGGAGCGCCGCTGTCCCCTCTGCGCGACCTGCCTCACCGCGAGGCGCTGCTGGTGGGTATCACCAAGTACGAGCGCCTGCCTGAGGTCCGGCAGGCGGCGGCGGACGTGCAGGTGAGAGGAGGTTTGGGGTGGGGGTGCAGAGCAGTGGAGGGGGTGAAGGGCACCAGGTGATGCGAGTTGACCTGACTGTGCATGGCGTACGCCAGCGTGATAGGGGTCCATGGTGGCATTGGCGAAGCAGGGTGCAGCAGCGGCGGTTGGCGGGCGAGCGGTATGCTGCCACCCGCACAAGCACCTGCAAGCCGTGCGCATCGTGGATGCAGCTGACTTGACCTGAGCTTGAAGTGGCTCAAGATGCCGCCTCTGCCCTGCTCTTCCCCTATACAACTATGCTTTCACTTGGCACTCAAAGTTTTGCATGCGCTTGTGGGGTGAACTCGTGTTCCATGCGTAACACTGCAAACCATGACAACATTGCATTTATGACCAAGCAACCCGCCACCCTGCAACTGCCCTCCCTGGTGCTGCTGCGTGCCCCTCCTCCTCCTCCTCCTCCTAAACTGCGTGGTCAGGCCCTGGGCGAGGCGCTGCGGCGCGCCGGGTGGCATGTGGTGGTGGTGACGGACGCCGACAGCGAGGGCCTGCGCGAGGCGCTGCTGGGCCACACCAAGATGCTGGACAAGGCCGCCGCCTCGCTGGTGTACTTTGCAGGCCATGCCGCGCAGTACAGCCGCCACTTCCTGCTGCCAGCGGACTTCGATGCACCCCCGGGTAAGGCTGCGGGCCCCGCGATTGCGAAGCAGGGTCAGTGTTGCACTGATGGTTTATGGCTGCATCGCGCATCACATTTTGCGATGCGTTGTCGAATGCTTGACATGCTCCCGACTCCCGTAGAAAAACAATTGGTGATGACTGATCAGCGTGTATGCGCAGTGTGTTGTAAGCAGGTTCATCAGCGGTGCGCTTCAGTCGTCCGGCGGCATATGCAGGACAAAATGACAAACAGCCAGCCATCTCAGCCACATACCAACGTTCTGCATACCAGCATCCTGCATACGGTAGCTGTCGACATTGCGTCCTATCGGTATGGTTCATTCCACTATGGGGACACCGTAGTCATTACTGGCTGATATCCTGTGCGCTGTGCAGGGCGTCGCTCGTACAAGGAGGCGTGTGAGACGCAGGGCGTGGCGCTGGAGTGGTTGTGCGAGCGCATCAACACGGCCGGCTGCCGCACGTCCATACTCATGCTAGACGCCTGCAGGTGGGTGACCGCTCATGCACGGCACGCGCTCCACGGCTCGTCCACATATACCCCACACAACACAGCCTCAACGGCTTCTGCTGGGTCTTCCGCAGACCTGAAGACACACCATAATGCTGCGCACACCCGCACACACATGTAAACCTCCCTAGTTGATGCATGCCCAGCTTCAAGGCTACCACGATGAGATGTTCCCCTCCTGAATGTGAACTGAAGAGCCGGTACGTGATTGCAAGCTTGTGGCCGCCTGCGCTGCGCAGGAGGTGCAAGAAGCCGGAGAGCTCAACGCCCAACACGCCCGGCACAGCAGCAAGCAACGGGTCGCCCCGCAAGCGAGGAGCGCGCGAAAAGAAGTGAGCGCCCTTGCGATTGCATGTATCGTATGCGGCAAACCACTTGCGCAGTTGGCATGCTGTCCAGACCAACCTCCTCGTCAGCACCTTGACTGCATCAGGTGCCTGCATGCATATGTGCGTACAGTAGTCAATTAGCCCACCACACCACTCGCCCTCATGCGTGCACGCTCACATCCTCCACCATTAGCTGCCAGGCCTGTGCCCGAGTTGTACGACCGCATGACGCCATTGTTTGCAGCTCATATTGTCATATGCCTCTTGGGTGTTGTGGCGCACTGCCCGGCCTCCTGCTTGGTCGGCAGGGCGGCGACCGCGTCAGAGTACAACCTCCCCTGGAGCCCCCAGGGCCTCAGTGCCAGCCTCGTCACCTTTGCGTGCGGGCCCGGCACCGTGGCGCAGGAGAGCCGGGACGGTAACGACAACGCGCCCTTGAGCGTCTACATGGTGCGTGGATGGAGCGTTTGCCTGCTGCACGCCCCAAACTTGGTCCCGTGCACCCCTCGACTGCGTGCGCTTTGCGCACGTTCCTGCCGATTGCAGCCCTGCTCTTCAACGCCCCCCCCAAATCAATAAGGGTTTGATGTGGGTTCGTGGTGTGATGTGATGTGGTGTGATGACACAAACGTGCATGTCGGACGTCGGCCCTTTGCTTGCTTGCGTTCAAATGTGTGCACACACCTTTGTGCGCGCAGGAGCACGTGCTGCAGTACGTGTTCCGCAAGTCTCAGCCGGTGCTGACCGCCATTGACTTGCTGGGCCGCGTGGTGGAGTCCTCCTCAGAGGGCCGCCAGGCGCCTGGGTACTACCTGGCAGGCGGCATCTCGGGCGCCGCCGCCACCATCGCCGCCTGCAACATCATGAACGACACGCACAAGGCCGCGCCCGCCGGCGCCGAGCCCGCCAGCGCCTTTGACGAGCGCGCCGTACCCAGCGTGGCGTTCCTCGGCGCGCAGATTGACTCCGACGAGCTCATCCGCAAGGTGGGGGAGGCGGCCCAAGGCTCCGCGTCCGCAGCAGCGGCGTCCACAGCGTCCACAGCGGCAGGGAAAGGGGTGGGCGTGTCAGGCGCAGGCGCAGGTGCGGCGGGTGCACATGGTGCGGCCGGCCGCATGCCTGGGGCAGGCGGGGCGCTCTCGCCCACGCCACTGGGGGGTATGGGAGGCACGGCGCCGCCGCCTGTGGTGCCCGCCGCGCCGCTCGGCATGAGCGCCCTCACAGCGGCAGTGCGCGGCGCCGGCCCGGTGCCAGCGGCTGCCGCGCTGGTGGACCCCACCGGCCGGCCACAGAGCCGCGGCGGCGGGACGGCAGCGCGTCGCGCGTCGGAGAGCGCAGCGGTCGTCGCCGCTGCCGCCGGCAGCGCTGGCCGGCTGCCCAGCTTAGCCTCCAGCGCGCCACCGCGGCCGGACCCACGCAGCAACCCCTCCTCCTCCTCCTCTCATGCCGATGACCAATACCTCACCTCCGCTGCCGCCTCGCATTCTCACTCGTCCCCGCTGCCCACTTCGCCGCAGCCCTCGGCGACTGCGCTGGCGCTGGCCACCGGGCGCATGAGCGGGATGGGCGCCAAGCGGCTGTCAGAGCCCGCAGGGCTGATGGGCTTGCAGGGCGGAGGCGCCAGTGGCCTGCATGTGCAGCCGCCGCAGCAGTCGCAGTCGCACCTCGCGCCGATCGCAACGTCATCGTCTCCGCGTAGCGCGTCACGCGCGTTGATGGGCTCGCGAGCAGGCTTCAGCGCGCCGCTGCCCTCCCTGCAGGTGCCCGTGTCACCCTCAGCCGCCGCAGCGCTCGCAGCGGGCGGCTCTCCCAAGACCATGGTGGGCAGCCCGGGTGCTGCCGGGGCCGGCGCATCCGGCCTGGCGGCTGCGGCGTTTGGCGGGCGCGTGTCTGCGGCGGGAGGTGCCAGCCGCGGCGGCCTGCTAGCCCCGCTGTAGCGCAAAGCGTCGAACTGCGTAGCCCTATTCATAAGTTGGCGCCCATGTTTGGTTTGTTGAGAGCGCATGTGGCATTCAGACCAGCCGCCATAACCTTGAATGCTCCATTCATTCAGCGTTCATTCATTTTCATCATCACGCATCAGTTTCACGGATTATTTGCTTGGATGGATTCCCTTTACTGATTTGGCATAGCCACATGCCCAAATATGAAGCTACACTCGTGTTTATAACGTGTTCCTTGAGTTTGCGCCTGTGAGTTTGTGTGTGCGCTGCGAGCCTTGCTGCCAGCAGTTGCACGGCCGCCCTGCTGAATGGGTCGGGCGCACTCCCACTGCTGAATGAAACTCAGGCTTGGGTCCCGAGCATGCCATGCGGCGGCGCAAAATGTGTGGCAGCAACCTGCAGGCAAGGGTCGAATGCTCAATGCGCGCTGAATGCATGGACTGCAGAAAGCTCATTCATATTTGACTGCCAGAGGTGCTTTACCAGGCCCCAAACGAATGTAGCTGCTGGTCCAATTCGACTCAAACCACTGAAGCCCAACACCCAACCAGTAAATGCCCCCCCCCCCACACACACACACACACGTGTACAAGAATCCATGTTGAATTCTGCGTCAGCCTGTTTCACTTGGGTGGCTTGATCTTTCCACCCACCGACCGACCGTCCTCCTCACCTGAACCCCTGACCTGACCTGACAGCGTCCCCTTTGTGCTTGATGGTGCGGCATGGCCGCTAGGCATCATCCGCCATGCTGCTGCCACTGCCGCTGCCGCCGCCGCTGCTGCTGCTGCTGGCCCAGCAATGACTCTCTTGGACATTCGGCCTGCGTTGAACCCAACACCCCACCTGTGCCTGCCGCCTCTGTTACCATGACCTGTACTCCCAGGCCTTCCTTGGCCGTGAGATTTACTCTGCTGTTGTGTGTATACAACTGTCCAATCCAACGCTGCATGCTTGGGCCTGCGCGTGCGCTGCCAGCCTTAACGTTCTTGTCTCCGTGTGTATTTGCATGTGCCTGCAAGGGGCTGTGCGTGCTTTGTGGTGGAAGCGTGTAGGCGTGCGAGAGACACGTGACTGATGGCGTGCACACATTTCTGCCTCAAGACTGGGAGCAGGCAATGTTTGTATTCATCCGTACACACAATGCAATTTTTGAAACATGCTTGGACTCCCTGTGTAAACATTTGAGATGATGCAAACGCACCTGCAAGCAATGCGCATGGCGTCACACACTTGTGCGCTCACAGGAAACAACCGCCTCAAGCACGACCTAGGGCAAGTTTGACCAAACCCTGTTGCAGTACAGATTCCATACTTGCCGCTGTGGATGTTGACTGCCTTGGATGCACGGCATGGCCTCTGCGCAACCCAGCTGCCTCCAGGCTGCCTCCCTCCTTTCATACACACCTGACTGCATGCCATTGGGGCGCTGTATGCCTGGATGGTACATCAGGCACACATGTGTCAGGCGTGCTGCCACTGCAGGTTGGGCCCAGTGCCTGCATGGCGCCACCTGGTCTGGGGCCACCTTGATGGAGTTGCTGACTTATCCGGCTGCGGAAGGATATGTGGGCGTGTGGCGATAAACCCTTGCTTGGGAGTGCTTCAGCCAGCCCGCCGCACAGGATGGGATGTATCATGTATGCCAGTGACAAGTAGGACAGACTTACAGCGATCACGGACAGGCTTGTGCATATCAGCACATCACAACAACATGAAGGCTGCGCTAAACAGAAAGCACGCAAGCGGAAGGCGAGCGCAGCGCAGGCGAGAAGGACGCATGCATGTGCATGCTGCCGAGAAGGGCAGCAGCGTTATGGGCAAAGGTGGTGTGCTGCTCAGCGACAGCGCAGTGGAAACGACGTGCCAGACAGGTGAAGTCAAGCCTAGGCAGAGGTCTCTACATGGTGTGTCTGAGCCCAGCAGACTGCAGCGCATGGCCAAACCCGTGCTACACGTGCTGCATGTGCTACGCATCACGCATTAAAGCACCGCTGCACCAACGCATGCTGGCAAACAAAAGAACAACGAACATAATGACGGGAGCCAGGGCGGGCCAAAGGTTAAAGCTGGGCGGAGAAGCGCGTACTATACGTGTATGCGTAGGTGTACGCGGATTTTCGCTGCTGGTGGATTGTACATGGTGTACTCAGAAGCACAAGTGTCTTGGAAGGTTTCACGCAAGGCTGGCAATATGGTGAATGTTTTTGCATTGGCGATAGAGCGCACGGTGAGCCGTGGTGGTATAGAAATGGGCGCGACGGGGGTTGCCTTCGCATCAATTATAAACAACAATCACAGGTATGTACGGCACAAAGCAGTCGCGGGGGTGCAACAAAGCCAGAGGCAGACACACATCCTGACACACGACATGGCTGGGTAAGTGTGGGAGCGTCGCTGGCACTCTCGGAAGGAGGCGAATACAGTAGTGGATTAGCGGCAGATCCGCAACAGTGGGAAGGTGTGCACGGGCAGTGCAGAATGTGAAAAGGGCAGGGGCGGGGCGGTGGCATGCATCGCATACCGCATGCAATACCTTTACAAGCGGCGCTCGCAAAAGGGATCACTGGACAAATGTGTAACCACGGGAATGGCTGAGGTCGATGTCCCAAAACGGGTACTTGTAGCAATACAATGATACAAAGCGTAGCAGCGTTCGGAGGTGCACACATGGCAGTGTGTCATGGCACCAATTAGGGGCGCTGCTGCATCCATGACATGACATAGGGTTGACAAATCATGCCGCATTGTCTGCCACTGTCCTCTTGAGTTAGGCATGCAGGGCTGTAGCGTGAGCGTGACAGCATCTCTCTAAAACTTCGGCTGGCCATATGTCCACATAGGAGCATCCTCGTCCATGCCAGGACGTTGTAAGGCCTCCACCGCCCTCAGCTCACGAATTGGTTCAGGAACACGCCCTGCAGGCATGCACACAGCAGCACCACCGTGTCAGACCCCGGCGACATCAATACGCTCTCGAACTGACTCAGGTAGTGCACCCTGGCAATGTACCCTGCACAGTTTGTCTTTGCACATCGCTGCTGAACTGTCAAACTGCACACACAGGCTGGATGGGTGAGTGTGACAGGTGCCACTTGCAGCGGGCGCAAGTGGGGAGCGCGGCAGGCACGTGCATGACCGATGGTAGGCGTCGGGTCCATCGAGCATTCCAGCATGCGCCTGGCAGCTCCAGGTGTAAACCTGAGCCTGTACCTGAACCTAAACCGAGTAGTGCATGCATAACTGCTACTCACCATGATGTGAGCGTCGGTGTCTTCCGCAGGGTTCTCAGGCACCGACGACGTTGCGCCACAGTCGGCGTCATTCAAGCCAAGGAGTTCGTCCACAAGCTCCGGGTCGAAGTCGAATGAATCCAGGGAGGCGGACCGCATCAGAGCGCATCCTGCTGCTGCAGGCAGCAGGTTCGCAGCGGTGCTGTGCGGCTGCATCGTCGGCTGGGTGGCAGCCGAGAGCGCGTGTCCGCCAGCAAAGGGTGTCGAGTGCATGGGGTGCATACCTGCTGGGGCAGGCAGCAGGGTGTTGGGGTAGGCATTTGTGTTGAGGTTGAACACCCCGAACGGCTGCTGCTGGTGTAACGGCTGGTGCTGGTGCTGAGGGTGCAGGAGCTGTGGGGTATACGCAGCAGGAGGGGTGACGGTGCTGCCCAAAGCAGCCGCATGTGGGCCAGTTGTGCCAGCAGGCTGCAGGCTGGTGGTGACCTGTCCCATGGCCGCTGGCCGGCGTGGCGTAGCGGCAGCAGCAGCAGCAGCAGCAGCCTTGCTGGTGCGTCCGGCTGGAGTAGCGCGGCGCTTTGAGAGGATCTCCGCACCGGTTGCCATAGCAGCAGCAGACAGCGCGGCCGCGGCGGCAGCGGCAGCAGCAGCACCGGCTGTTGCTGGTGTGGCGGGGTCGGATGACGCGGCCTGTGGAGCAACAGCGACGAGACGGGGAAAACACGTCAGCGGCCGTGGCTTTCCCCAGGTGCAATAAGCCGGGCCACCGCACACCACACTCCCTAAAGGCACCGTGAGCAGCCAAAATACCATCGCACCTGTGACAGGGTCCTCAGCAGAGGCAGCGCCGACCCCTTGAGCCACTCCACACACTCCTCTGCGGTCCACTCCTTGCCCTTGTCGTGCGGCCGCTGGTCGCATTTGGCGTCCACCAGGGACATCACCTCTCGCATAATCGAGCGGGTGAGCCTGCAGGAAGGATGCAGCAGGGTATGTTTTGAGTCCCAGAGCCCCAGGGAAGGTGGGTAACTGGGTGGTAGCGAGCTGGCGGGCATTACAAGACCCAGCGCACAAGTGAAAGACACCCACCAGGGCTCGAGCCTCAAGAGGGGAGCCTCGCAGAGGTTTTCACAGGCCGTGAGGAATCTCGTGCAGGTCTTCCTTAGCATGTCAACGGGTTTCTTGCCATTGCCCAGCGACGTGGCAGCATCCGTGTCCGCCTGGGCAGTGCTGTCGACCTCTAGACCAGCAGATTTATCCTCTTTGCAGCCCTGACGGTTGTGTATTGCTTCATCGAGGGCCTGTGGTGAAAATTGCACGCGCGGGCTGTTTCCCCTCGGCCCCATCATGCGTCTGAGTTATGTGGTTGATGCCCGGGCCTGTGTGTGCATTAACCTTACTGTATTGAGCCTGGAAAGTCCAAAACTCCGTATCATCTGACAAGCTGTGCACATGCACAAAACGCGTTCCCACCCGCTCATATGTCAAGGACTTGCTTGCAGGACTGGTTGCACGGCCCGCACTGCACCACGTCCTCACCGTTACAAACAGTGGAGACCGGACCAGGAGGTTGGAGGTGGTCTGGCAGAGTTCCGCCGCAATAGCAGAGGCACCCGAGCCGTGCACGTCGTCGTGCAGCACATGCACGAATGTGCGGCGCAGAAGCACCTCTCTCTTGTTGTTGACAGAACCATCCACCAGAGGAAAGCGTGCGTTCAAGGTGCACCTGCGCTTCTTCTGGGCTCCACCAGGAGCAGGTGCGGCACGCTTCAGGGTTGACTGCAAGCCTGTGCCAAGGCAAAATTGCACAAACCCCTCACTCCCTCCGCACGGTAGGAATCAGGTGGGATGCGCCAGCCGCATGGCACAGGCAAGAGGATGCATAGCGGGCTCGCGGCAGGGAGCTTTGCTCTTCGTTCCACTGGTACGCTTTGTTCCTCGTTCGTTTCAGGACCGCGTACTCAAGCAAAACGGTCGCTGCGGACAGGGCGCCCGCTCGCGAACACCCAGAACACAAGCACAAGCGTGAAGGGCATGCAACTTGCGTCAAAAGGGCGCCTACCTTCCATGCTTGAGGTACGGGTCTTGTCCAGACCAGGGTTCCAGGAGCGTAACACGGGCTTGAGTGTGAGCGAGCAGAGCAAGCTGCGAGAGCCTTTCCAAGAGGACCGACTGTACCAACGGACTGACGACTGCACAGCCTCACAGGGGTTAATGTATTTGTCTGCAAGGTGTACTGCCGAGACCAACGGCCAATTTACAGGACCAAAAGGCCTGGCCTCACAAGCCAGGACAAGCTATCAGTTGAGACGGTACACGTGTGAGGCTTCACACGAGCTATTAGACCTATGTGATTGGTTGTGGAGCCCACGGGAGTGGGGGCAGGGCGGCTGAGGTACACCAATGTGGGGAAACCTGTGGGGAAACCTGTGGGGAAATCTGTGGGGAAGTCAGCAGGGTCACGGTTCCTTGTGCCTGCTGCCTTCACAAGCTTGACCATCTTGGCAACGTGTGAAAGCTTGAAGTCAGGCAGGCACAACTGGTAGCAGGTGTCCCAATTTGAGGCTCAGCCTCCGTTAGCCCTCCCTGTCACACACTGTTGTGAAAGCGCAGCAGAACCGTGAAGTGATGAGAAAAGAGGTTTGTCACTTGAAGCAGCCTTGCCACTTTACTGTCAAATCTGTAAGTGATATTGTCGTGCGCAGCGTCCCGCTGCGCAGCGCCATCAAGCAACCACACTTGAACTCAGAAAAACGCTGTCTGTGGGAGCATTGCCAGTCGTGGTGACTGCAGCCTGCAGTGCAGGGAATGACACCCATGCATTATTCCCTTGATTGCAGGGCAATAAATAGCAGCAGGCCTGGTCATACATGCTTGGCCCCAACTGCGTGCCGTGACGCCATCACGGTGTTGGGCAAGGAAGTGCACGATGCTCACACGACAAGGCGGAGGACGGTTGAACAGCAGCAAAGTATGCTGCGAGGTAAGCACTGCGGTCGGAGCATTGTTGCATGCATGCATGCATGCATTTTGTGGACGGTGCACCTTGTGCACACCAGCCTGCCACTGCTGCATTGCTC